>JALMQS010000061.1:4619762-4996318 GCA_024734495.1 Forficula auricularia | reverse complement strand
CCTCATATCTCCGCCAATTGTCAACCGATTTTGAAAATTTTTTTTGCATTGGGTCCAGTCTAGCTTCCGATTGGTCCCATTTTTTTTCGATTTTTTTTTCATAGGTATTAGACCTTTTTTATTAGGTTTGTTTAGACCTAACCTCTTTGTTTATGAACCGATTTCGATGGTTCTTTTTTTATCCGAAAGGGGGTGTCTTAGGATGGTGTCATATTAATTTGGTCAAGTTCTGATGATATGATCACTATTAATAACATCACTAAAAAGAGAAAAATAAAAATTTTTAAGAAAAAATAAAAACCGACTTCAAAAAATTAAATGCAACAAATAAAATACACTAAAAGGTATAAAATAATTATTATCTTATTTAGTTACAACTAAACGACGAAATATTAACACGAAATTACTTTTGAATTCGGTACCAAACAAACTATACCTATAAGCGAGCATATCCTCCAAACGTACTAAGTAAGATCCGTCGAGTGCGATTCATAAAAGGTATATGTTTGGCACCGACTTCAAAAAGTAATTTCGTGTTAATATTTCGTCGTTTAGTTGTAACTAAATAAGATAATAATTATTTTATACCTTTTAGTGTATTTTATTTGTTGCATTTAATTTTTTGAAGTCGGTTTTTATTTTTTCTTAAAAATTTCTTGTAGTTTAAATGAAATGTTTTGAAAACATTCAGTTTAATTTTTGTTCATCACATACACAATTAAATCTATTGAAATTTCATTTCTATGAAATATTTTCTTTTATCTTTTATATCAAATATTTTTTATTAGAATATTTGCATTTTAAAGGGTAGTTTATTTGAAGTCTAATTTGCAAAAACGATAATTACTACTTTGAAATAATTTTTAAAAATATAAAATTAATAAATATTATAAAACAATCGATTATTAATAATTATATTCAATTTTAAACGAAATTGATTGATTAGTTTTAAGAAAATGGTAAAAAGCTAGAAAACCGTAACAAATGACTCGCTGATGCCGCGTGACTTGCCTCTTGATAAAATAGACCAAAAGTATTATAAATGAGAAAGAAAACGATTTTATTTTATCGATTCCATCTATCTGAAGGTTCACAGTATGTCTATTATATAAGAAAATAGCATTTTGATTAAGAATTTCTTAGTTTAAAAGAAATTATATCAAAAGATTCAATCTCTTCTCTCCGGGAGCGAATCAACTCGAAATGGCTAAAAGTTGTATTTTTTTTCTCATTAGATATTTATTCAAAGCTATTGAATTTTTATATCTGTGAATTCTTTTAAATATTATAAAACAATTATTGACAATTTAATTTTTTTGAACAAAATCGATGAAGTACTTTTGAGAAAATCGTCAAAAACCCCGAAAACCGTCTGTGAAAGGCCGTTTTAGAAGGCTTTTAAAAATTCTCATCCATGTCACAAGTCAATGTTTCGTTTCATACGACTTTTTAAACTTTTTCAAAGGCATTCTCGTGCTTTCAAAAAACATGGTTTTTTGACGGTTCAGATGGTTTTTGACTATTTTCTCAAAAAGTACTGAATCGATTTTGTTCAAAATTGAATTAAATTATTAATAATCAATTGTTTTATAATATCTATTAGATTTAATATTTTTTAAAAATTTTCACCGAGTCAATAATAGCGTTTTTTCAAATTGAACTTCAAATAAACTACCATTTAAAATGCAAATTTCCTAATAATAATTATTTGATATAAAAGATAAAATGAAAATAACCCATACAGATATGAAATTTCAATAGATTTGAATAAATATCTAATGAGAAAAAAATAAAACTTTTAGCCATTTCTAGTTGATTTGCTCCCGGAGAGAAGAGATTGGATCTTTTGATATAATTTCTTTTAAACTACAGAAATTCTTAATCAAAATGCTATTTTCTTATATAATAGACATACTGTGAACCTTCAGATAGATGGAATCGATAAAATAAAATCGTTTTCTTTCTCATTTATAATACTTTTGGTCTATTTTATCAAGGTGGCAAGTCACGCGGCATCAGCGAGTCATTTGTTACTGTTTTCTAGCTTTTTACCATTTTCTTAAAAACTAATCAATCAATTTCGTTTAAAATTGAATATAATTATTAATAATCGATTGTTTTATAATATTTATTAATTTTATATTTTTAAAAATTATTTCAAAGTAGTAATTAGCGTTTTTTCAAATTAGACTTCAAATAAACTACCCTTTAAAATGCAAATATTCTAATAAAAAATATTTGATATAAAAGATAAAAGAAAATATTTCATAGAAATGAAATTTCAATAGATTTAATTGAGTATGTGATGAAGAAAAAATTAACCCTTTTGCCATTTCTCGGTGCCCCAGTGAAGAAACTGAATGTTTTCTTAACATTTCATTTAAACAACAAAATTCTTAATTGAAATGCTATTTTCTTATATTAGAATGATTATGTGTAGCTTCACATAGATTAAATCGTTAATATAAGATCGTTTTCTTTTTCATCAAAATTTGGTATCGCACAGACTAACTAACTAACTAACTAATAGACTAACAGACTAACTAACAGACATTTTGACAAAACAATTATATCTCGAAAAACATAATTTTTTCGATGTTCACTTTTAGAGCTTTTTGTAGACCGGAATACTATGGTTTCGCCCAATTTTTTTCACCAAAATAGTTTCAGCCATTTTTGAGATATTTCGAAAAAAAATGCTTTTTTCATCCACGATATCAATACTTGACCATACCTCTATGGTAAAGTAAAAAGGGAAAGGGCGGAGAAGTTATCCAATAAAATAAAGCGGTGTATGCCTCAAACCTGAATCATAGTGCTATGCAATTTCTCTGATTGAAATAGGTAAATAAATATGAAAACTAATTTATTGTACATGTATATATATATACTTTTTTTAGTGAATTTTTTTAGTTGGCACAATATTTTATTATTGATACAAAATTATAATACTTATAATTAAAAAAAATCAAAATCTTTCAATTCTTAGGAAAATTATTTATTATATTTATTTATTTGGTGAATAATCATTCAATGGATAATGTTCTTTATATTTTTCAATATGATTTTCCATTTCTTTTAATTGTTCTCTGAAAAAATATACATATGTATAAAAAGAGTTAATAAAGTAAATGAAAATTCTTTTAAAGATTTTTTTGTCTTACTTTAAATGGTTAGGCAGTTCATAATAAACATCGTTAAACATCTCTTGCCAATTAGGCTTTGGCACTTTTTCAGCTTCAGCAAAACATTTTAGTATCTGAAAAATAAAAATATGTATTTAACGAAATAGGTATATTTCGAACTCCTACAAAATATTTGGGCTAGGGAATAAGAATATTTATCATTGCAATTGTTTGTTTTTGCTTCATCTTACATTTTCGAAAGGCATATATAACTTTATAAATTGAAGGAAAGAGTGCAATATTTGTCGAAATTTTGATAGGAGATTTTTTGTCAGAGAAATGTTGAAGCAAGAAAATTGAAACTTGATACACAGATTCAGATTAATGGGATTATTAAATTTACTGGTAAATTATTGTGCATCAACTTTAGCAAGATATTAGAACTATCAATTTTTTTTTCATTTTTTGAATTTCTATATTTATGCTTCTCCACTTTTCAAACATTTCTAAATACAAATAAGCACACAATTTTTTTTTTTACCGGACCTAATCCTCAGCCCAAATGTACCGGATAGTTGGAAAATATACCTCTTGTTTTGCTTCATTTTTCCACGACTTTTCTTTTTCGTCAGTTATCCAATTTTTATTTTCCATAAATAATTTCAATCGTAGAATTGGCGATTCTTCTTTCTCCCATCGAAGTACTTCTTCTTTTGGACGATACGCTGTGCTATCATCAGATGTACTATGATGTCCAACTCTAAAATATGAACAAATTATTTTTTATTTCTCCTTGTTATAAGTGAATATTAGTATTAAATCATGGAGGGTTTGAACTTAAATCGTTAAATGGGAAAGTTAATTAAAATTTTCTAATATTATACGACTTTTCTGTTTATAGCCTTTTAAAGTGTCTTAAAATGTTTAAAATTCAAGTCCTCTACAGTGCCTTAACTAGCCTTTGGATAGCCATGTATTAAGTGTGAAATTTCCTCTCCCATTTTTTAAATTTAAATTAGAGGGAAAGAGAAAGCATTTTCAAGAGTTCCTATATGCTTTCCGTAAATTTTTAGTGATTTAAACTAGAAAGCTGGAACTTGGCACCAAGATAAATGTTCTATCTTATTGATACAAACTTTTCTTATTAATAGTCATTCAACGCCTTTCAATCAAACAATTCGATTTTTTTTGCATTTTTTTAGCCGAAAGTCCAAAATTTAATCAATTCCTACTTTTGGAAATATGAACATTTCGGAACCAAAATAAACTTTCCACGACCTTTTTTCATGAGTATTCGTGGGAATGCGAATCCAAACAGACACACAGATAGACAGAAAAACAAATGTAAATTTTTTCAACCTTTTTCTCAAGTTGTACTTTATACTAATATGAAAACAATTCTTTCTCTACGTATTTCTTAATTTAGAAAAACAAATAGTTGTAAATGAGTTTTCTTCCCGTTTCAGACATAACTAAACACAAATTAGAAGGGAAAGGGTTTCGGGCGAATTGGATAAAAAAATTAATGCAAATAGTAGGTAGGTACATTTTTATCGATTGTGACGTTTTTGCTTTATATTCAAACTTCTTCAGGCTCTTAATTTTGAACCCTGAAGAAGCTTAAATATAAAGCGAAATGTTACAAATGATAGTATATTATTTGGATTTATTTTTTGATCTGATCCTCTGAAATTCTCTCATTTAATAGATCTGAATCAATAAAACAAATAAGACTTCGTTTGTGAACTGTAATGTATGGAAGAGTTGATATTATTTTGTCTATTGACAGTTATTCTTAAGGCGACTATTTTCGCATTCATTAGAGAGTACTTTCAATCTTTATCGCTTCAATTAGAGAATATTTTCTCTACCTCTGGATAAAGTAAAAATATTAATTTTATAAAAAATAAGATAAATTTATCTTACCTGTATGTCATGGCTTCTATAAGGACAGGTTTATTTTCACGAATAGAAAATGTTCTGGCTAATTTCGTTGCATTGTAAATAGCGAAAATATCATTACCATCGACTCGAATGGTGGCAATACCATAAGCAGGACCACGAGCTGCAATTCCATCCCCTCTATATTGTTCGCAAGTAGGAGTAGATATTGCATAGCCATTATTACGACTGGGGATTCAAAAATAAAAAAATACGTAATTATATAACTAAGCTAACTTTTCTATAATATATTTATTTAGTAAAGTATCAAGATAAGAAAACATACTAAATTATTGTCAAATGAAAAAAAATATGTTATCATAAAACATTACTGTTAATGGGGAATAGCAGAAGTAGAATAATTTAAGGTAATGAAAATCAAAGTGGGTATCTCTAGTTGATATAAATAAAATAATCTCATATAGTGAATGATCTATATCTATCTCCGTTAATAGCCGATGCCTGGATTTTCTTATGTAGGAGGAGGGAGAGGGGGATTGAAATTTTTTGAGACCGAAGAAATCTTTTTTTTTTTTTTTTTTTTTTAATGCAATCGAATGCAAGAAGGGGTGCACCAGTAAAGATGTAGCCCCTATGGATCTCGAAAGACCCTTGCATTACCGAAGAGAAGGGAAAGTTGTTTAAGTGAGAGGGTGTAGACGTAGGTGTCTATGCACCCTGGTTTTGAAGGTTTGAAGATCATAGGTGCTGGGAAAGATAGAGGCTGGGAGAGAGTTCCAGTTCCTTGACGTCATGGGGATATATGAATTCGCGAATGAAGTGGTCCGGCACTTTTCTAATTTGACCGCGAAAGAGTGTTGGGAGTCGGCAAAACGTGTGCTGCGTGCAAAGCATTAAATTACAAATCGTAGTCAAAGTTCTCTTAACAATTCATTTTCCGAATAATACAACAAATCAGTTGTTGAATAGCAAATTGGCCGAAAAATAGTAAAATTTGATTTGTATAATTTCGTTTAACCCCTCCCCAGTTTCACCGGCAAAGTGGGCAATAGAATCACTCAAGGATTGTATTCTCTAATAAAACAAAGAAATATAGTATTTAGGCCAAGCTTAACTATAATTTCAAACAAATAAAATTAAATTAGAGGTATGTAACGGTATATTGATTTGCATCAAACAGAACCTTCTTTGATTTTCTCTTATCAACCTTGGATATGAATAGAAAGGGTTTGGAGTGAGCTAGTGTCTTTTGAAAGTTCAAGGTTAACACACTTTTCGTTAGCGCCCTAAGATTTTCTATACACAAGGCCCAAAAGGGAAGAATAAGCCGTATTTTGAAAAATGAAATTAATGTGGTAATTTATAGACTTTATGAGGATCCCTAATATCCATAACATAGATGATGAAAAAAATGGCTTTTTTTAAAAACACAAACATTCTAACTCTCATAATCACAAGAGAGTTAAAAATTGAAAACCGGGACAATGATTCTGAAATACGGTATAATACTTAACCGATTCCAGTGGAACTTCGAAAAGGGTAGAGTTAAAAAAGTTAAATAAGAATTTCGATTAAGGATAAATGAATGATTTATTATTATTAAAAAGAACATTATGTATTTAATGTTACAATAATACCAGAAAAATATTACTGGACATTCAAGTGTAGCTGCGAAGTTAAAAGCGGCATGGGCATCTCCTTCACTTGCTGCGCCCTCGCCAAAATACGTAATAACACAGCGTCCATTTTTCGCTCTTTTGAAACCATAAGCCGCACCCACAGCTAAAAATTGTAATAAATATAAAGATATAATATTGTTTCTATTCTGTCTTCAAATATTATAAGAAATATTAAGATAAGATTTTGATCAAAATTGAATTATTAGGCTGTTCTTAAAAAACCATAATCGTCAGGGTCAAAAAAGTGACTCGGATTTCAAAATAAGCTGGCTTGTATGATAATAATTTTAGTATATTTTTGTTTGCACTGTCTAGAAACATTGATAGTTTTATTTCCAGTTGATATGAGAATAGTCAGACCCCAACTTGCCAGTCAATAAGATAACTTTTAAGCAGATAGGTGTGTTGGTTCTAGGTGAAACATTTTTTAATAATAAGAAATTAAATAAAATTACGAAGTAGGCTTCACATAAATTTTATATGAAACTTACCTCGTAATTTTACTTAATTTCTTATTAGTCAATAAGATAGTGACTGTCAAGGCCGTAGTCAGAAAACATTTTCGGGAAGGGGGGGGGGGGGTAGTTACACACCGAAGGGTTAAGGAAGTATGGATATACTCCTAGAAGTAACAGACATGATCTCCGAGATTGGTATTTTTATCAGAGTATTTTTTCTTTTAATTAAAGATTTATTTATTGAATGTTTATTTATATCCTGTAAAATTTCGAAGTTTACCTCAACATTTTGGGGCAGGAGGGGTTCTAACACCCTAACCCCCCTAGCTAAGGCCTTGATGATTGGGTAACAGAAAACAGTGTATTTTATATGGTAGTCTTCAAATATGATGGCTTCAGCGTATCATCATAGTACGTCTAAAAGAATAATATATTTCCATGCCGTCAACTATTTTGGTTTATTATTATTTACACAACCCAGTTTAAATTGAAATCACACACAAGATGTTTATTATGTCTCTATATACTTTTCCAATTTAATTTTCAAATAAATTAATCAAATCTCAAAATATATTTTCTACCTTGAGGAATTTGTGTAGCCAATGGGGATGAGATTGTAACAAAATGATGTTCTTTGGAGCCGTAATGCACAGGCATTTGTTTGCCTTTCCCTCCATCTTTCATGTTTCCATAGCATTGATGCATCATTTGAGATATGGGAAATCCTCTGTAAACAAGAACTCCCGCTTCCCTGTATTGCCCATAGATAAGATCGTTTGGCGCAAGAGCTGCTGCTGATCCTATCTGGCAGGCTTCCTCCCCATAGTTGGTCATATAAAATGATATTCTACCTTGTCTTTGAGATTCGTATAAAATATGATCCATAATTTGTAAAGTTATCATGGATTTGTAGATTTTCTCAACTTGCTCTTGTGAAAGCTATAATAAAAATTAAAATATACATTTTTATCTTTACATATTTTAAAAATAAATCCAAAAGAGTGGAACTCATAGATTCTCAATAAGCAATTCAACTAGTCAACTTTTTTATGTTTTTAAAAACCGGTCAAGTGCAGTTACATAGTTATACCATTAAGTGCATATGTATGGTAAATCTATATTTATTGTAAACAAAATAATTTCCATTTAAGGTACTTTCACTAAATGCATAATATATATATTTTTTCTTTTTTTAATCAAAATTGAAGTTTCAGCAGAAACCACATAAATTTAACATGTTTAATGAGACTTACTCCCCAGAATGCTCAACGTTTCGACACTTTTTTGGAGTTATTTTCAAGAGCATCCTCACTTCTGTAAATAACTTCACAAGCACGCCAAAACGTTGTACTTGTACCATACATTCTGATGAGATTATCTCATAAACAATTTCCCATCTAGAATGTTTAAGCTAAAATTCTCTTTTGATAAATACACTCACTAAGCTACTTTCATAAATTTTTAATTTAAAGGGTTGAATAATAATTAGAGAAGGGGCCAAATTGCAACAATATAGATTTCAAATGAGGCTTAAAATACAAATTATAAAATAATATGTTTAATAGGCTATTCAGCGGTATATAATCACTATGGGATAATGGGGTGCGTGAATTGTTTTTTTCAGTCTTTATGTGATGTATGTTTCGGACAGAAGAAATTATAAGAGTAAATACGAAACTCATATGAGTTTATCACAAACCTGAGGATCTTCTGATTCTTGTAATATGATTCCATTTTTATCCATTATACGGTAAATTGGAATACTTGTATAATCTGTTGGCTGGATTAGTTTCAATTCATGAATCCAATTAGCTTTTGCCCCGGGGAAAGCAGGAACATCTTGTTGGTGGGTTGCTAGTCTGGCAGCTTGGGAATAATTGGTTCTCTATAACAAAATGAAAATGAAAATAATAGAACTAGAAAATTTAATAATTTTCAACGATGAGCTTCGATCGATTTTAGATATCGAGATCCTTGAACCGATTCAGTCACGTTCTGGTCGGTCTACATGTTTAAAGAAGTATAATTCAAAAAGTTAACGGAAGATCATCTTTAAAGACGTAATCAGGAGATAATTTTTTTACAATTAAAATTTATATATTATTTATTAATTCTTGGAAATGTGATGCTACTGACGAATGTAGAAGATTACATGCCTGGATAGAATTACAAAAGAAGAAAATCTGGATATTAGAATTAGAGAAAAGGCAATTTTTGAAAAAATTTGAAGAAGACAGAAAATAGAGGGCACATAAGGAGGACACTAAGGATTGCTGAGGTATATTATGGACAGTGAAATAAGAAAGATAAGACCTAGCTTAGAATATTTTCACTCAGATAATGTCTGTGAACTTTTAGAGAAGTAAAAGAATTTTTATAGTATACCATCTAGAGCAGAGGTCGCCAAAGTGGTCTATATAGACCCCCAGGGGTCTATTTAACAAAAGCGCGGGTCGATCCGATCGAAAGGGTCTATGGGGGTCGAAGAAAAAACAGTTCTTAATACGCAAATCACACATACCTAATTGAGTATGTAAAATTTGTGAATTTTTTTATAATTGACTTAATATCATTAATATCAAGGACGCTTCTTAAAAATTTAACAATAAGCAAATTTTGGACAAATATAAATATAATGCAAAAATATGTAAAACTTTACGATATAGCTCAGCCATTTGTGCTAGCATTTCCAAGTTCCTATATGGTTGAAGCCGGTTTCAGTCACGTAAATTCAATCTTAACTAAGTACAGAAATAAATTAAATGTGGAGTTTCGAGGGGATTTAAGATTAAAATTGACCAATTTTGAACCCAATATAGCGAACCTTGCAAAAAAACACCAGGCACACCCATCTCATTGATTAAGAAGCAATACATCTGTAGTTACTTTACTTATTATTTCTACTTATTTATAATTACTTATTATTTAATAAATATGTATAACTTATTTCTGGGAAAATCATTAAATTTCATCATTAATATATTTTTCATAAAACTATTGTTTTACACACAATGTACTATTAATTTAATAAATGTTTAAAATCACAAAATAAATGTACATTACAGTATATAATAGAGTTTTATTTTAATTAACAGAAAATTACTTTTATGGGGGTCGATGGAGATTTCGAAAAATTATATAGGGGTCGATGATCAAAAAAGTTTGGCGACCCCTGATCTAGAGGGAACGCCAGTGATTGAGTCAAACTAGTCTTAGGGATGTATAGGTACTCTATGAGGAGAATACATTATTTATTTCATATTTTAACCAGAACTGGTAAAAGACTCTTTCCTAAACTCACAAGAGAGTTTTAATTTGAACGAATTTTTTTATTTCTATCATTCATAGATGGTTGCTAAACAATTTTGATGAGAGAAAACTTGTATGAAAAAATTTTAAACAATTTTCGTCTAATAAAAAAATGTATCCATTTAACCAGATTCTAAGTAAAAAAATATATAATTTAATATGAATGTTCACTAAATAATTATAATTAATTATGTGTTTGATTTAAATAAAATTTCAATTCTTAATATGGTATGTGTTTATGTGAGGTTGTGTAAATTATACATATAGGGGTCAAACCTTTGCAATGAGCGGGGCTTGCTGATTCAGAATCAAAGATTCTACCCACTGTGCACTATTTATGAATAAAGCAAAATCAGGCTAAGTGTATCTCGAATAGTAGGTATTTGTTAGAATAAATTCACTTATAGTGACAAAATAGTGGGATAAAAAAATTAATAAAAATTACGCTCTAAGTAAAAAATACGAAATTAATAAATAAAGTCCATTAAACATTAAAATTAAATGACCTAAACAAAGTGAGTTTTGTAATTTTTTAAAAATATTTTATTCAAAAATCGATCAAGAATTCAAAATTCAAAGATCTTTGATCTTCTGATGATTCTTCGTCCTGGTCTATTTTTGTTTTTATAATTAAAAGCCATAATTAAATGTTAAAAATATTAAAGATTAATAAATATTCCTTACTTGAATACGAACACATCTTAAGCCAAGTTGAGTGAACAAACGAAAATTCAAAGCCATCGATATGAATTAAAATGGAGCGACTGAAGGTTCCTCGGAGAATTCCTTATCACTATTCAGAAGCGATTATCATAATTTATACTAATGACGTTTTTTTTATGTCACTGAAGTTTACATAAATCGAATAAAAATAAAACAAAATTGGATAATATCTATTCAAAGGTGAAAATTTATAAAAAATATAAATATGAAAGTAAAAATATTTTATATTATGACATTATGAGCGAAAACTACTCATTAATAAATTATTCAATTTTAAAAGTTTGTTAAAAATTATATAATTTTCTAAAAATAAAAAATAAACGGCCAAGTGCGAGTGGGACACACACTTTTTTGGAGTCGTAGGTAGAATACCTTCCGCCCTTTCTTCACATTGGAAATACAAATATTTTAGCACCAGAAAGAATTCTCTACGACTTACCATTCTTGAGATATAGTGGGTATCTGGATCATGTTTTATGTAGTTTTAAAAGGTCTATTCAATGGTATATAACTACTCGAAGGGTTCTGCGAAAATCTTTTTTATCATCACTTTTTAAGCTTGATTTTTTTTAATTATAGTGAGGGAAGACTCCTTCATCGGGAAAAGGAAAAGTATATCTCAGTGATTGGGTCGGAGTTGAAGGTACCTGTATTGAAGGTCTTGAAAGACTGAAAGATGGATGCGAAAAACAAGTTCCACTCTTTAGGAATCACATGAATAAATGAGTCGTCCAATTGCGAAGGGGTGTTGAATATTTGAAAAACGTGTGATTCGCGCACATGAGGGTTTAGGAGGAATTATTAATTAATCTCGTCATCGGGTAACTGGACCATGATTTTACATTTTATAATTTTTATTTCTACTTCTAACTCGATGAAATCCTTACTGAAATATTATTATCTTCAAATATTCTTACTTGATACTTCTATGTACTTTTATAGCCATATCTAGCATTTATCTACTAAATTTTTAAAATTTTTAATTTTTTGGTAGCTAGTGGATTCAGTTTTCCTGGCTAACTGGGGTAACTGGGCCCTGCCCCTCTAAAACTTCACAATCTTCATTTATTCAGTTTTGTATTGAAGGAGACAATAAAAGAGTGTGTCTTCTGCTGGAATTATAAATTTTATTTATTTAAAACGAGACTATAGTTTCGAGGGCTTTCCAGCAGAAGACACACTCTTTATTGTCTCCTTCAATATATAAAAGTTCTGCTACTCTCGGCAAAAACTTTCAATTTAATTATTCAGTTTTGAGTTAACTTAGCCTTAGCCTGACAATAAGGCATATATTAATACAGTATTTAGTCATTTATGCCTTCACCTCTATATGGTATAGCAAAAGATGGTAAAATGTCGGAACTATGAAGGTGTGAACGTGTCTTCCCAACAATACCAGAGAGAAAATAGAAAGGTATTTGAGAAAAAGGCACACCCTAGCAAGTAGGGTACAATTGAAGAAGTCTTTTAAAATTCTATTAAATCTGTTTTAAATAATTTTTATAGTGACGCTCTAATCCAGAGCTTATAAAGTCGCTAGCAATTATTCACCCTATCTTATTTAAAAATCCTTTGATTTAAACATCCATAAAAATTTCAATAAGTAGTTTAATGGAAGTAATTTCGATAGGTATTATTTGGTTACTATAAAATAAATACATTGATGGCCGTTGAAAAAAACTACAGAACCCTCAGTATGCGATCCTTCTTCTAATGTTGCTTTCATATTATTTCAAAATTAATAAAAATCAATATCTTTTCTTGATATTTCGAACGTTAATAAAACAATTTAGATTATGTTATAATTTTCTGTTTTACACTATGAATGATAATTATTTTTTTTTTGATGCGTCAAATTCAGATAATATATTAAATAAAGAATCCCCCTTCTCTGCCAGAAGTTATCAAAGTTTCAATTTAACGATTATACTTAAATTACGAAATTATTTTTTATTTAAAGAATTTTTAGTTGCTATCTCTTTAAAAGATTATAACATTATACGATAAACAATCAATATTTTCATTTTATAACTCTAATTATAAATAAGTGTTCAAGTATTAAGGTCTTAATTTAATCTTTAACACTATAATCATTTATAAGTAATAATTGAATTAAAATGTCAATAGTTTTGCAAAGCTCAGTATTATGAAAATATGGATGATTTGTTAATTTTTACTTTACCATACAGGGTATGGTCAAGTATTGTAATCGTGCATGAAAAAAGTGTTTTTTTCCTTCTTTTTTTCGAAATATCTAAAAAACGACTGAAACTATTTTGATTAAAAAAATTGAGCGAAACCATGGCATTTCGGTCTACAAAAAAGCCATAATAAGTGAACATCGAAAAAATTATATTTTTCGAGATAATAATTATTTTGTTAAAATGTCTGTTAGTCTGTTAGTCTGTACGTGACCAAATTTTTGTGGACGAGCTAGCTCAAAAACTAGGCTGAATATCGAAACCAAATTTCACACGTAGTTTTAGTCAATTGAGATTAAGAGCTGATTAGATTTTGGTGCATATCGACCCAAAATTAAGGGGGGGGTGGAGGGGGGGGTTAAAAATTAAAAATCTAGGCCGTTTTAGCAAACTCAACCAAATTTTGTATACATAATCAGTGGGCCCCCAGAAGTCTAAAAATGCAAAAACTAACCACCCAAAATCGGGGGAGGGTTTAGGGTCAAAAAATGAAAATCTTGGCCATTTACTAAACTCAACCAAATTTTGTATACATAATCAGTGGGACCCCAGAAGTATAAAAATGTAAAAACTAACCCCCCCCCCTACATGATTATAAATAATTTTAGGGGCCAGGTTGTATGGTAAAGTCAAGTGGATGGCCACATCAGAATACGTCAGCTTATTTCGTCAGTGAATATTTTGAGATAGAAAGTTTTAACTTCACACAAAGGTGTAGTTTATTAATTCAAACTTGTTTGCAAAATTTCCGCTTTGTAACCACAACTATTCAAGTGTTGCCTATTAGCGATTCAATTATTTTCCTCATTTTTCAAAGTTCTGAAGTTAAAAATTCAAAAATTTAATAAGTACTTCATTTTTGGAATACAAAGGTTTTTACATTAGAACTTTCTATGACCTTCAGTTCTTATGTTGTTGTGGTTATTGAATCCAGAGACACACATAGAGAGTATAAGTAAATAATTTATTTTATTTTTCTCCTTATTTTAGATATTTCTAAGCACGAATAAAAAAAAATTACAATTTTTTAGTGAATTCAACACTTAAAGAGAAAATTCTATAAAGTGAAAATGTCTAAGTTCGTTCAATCTTTTACTCGCTCTGTTCTTAATATATTATCAACGAGCTTCGAACGTTATCTAAAATCTCTAAATCTGTTCATATAATAAACGTTGAAACGAGAGCTGTGGTGTAAGAGTTCAGATTTCAGAAAGAATTTCCAGTTAGTAGAGTATATTTTAAAATTTTATACCTAGAAATAAATAATTTTGACTGAAATTTTGAATAATTTCTTCATTAGTTTTTTTTCTGTTTTTATTAAATTATATGGAATCGGATTTAGAATTGAATGTAGTTTTTTTTAATGATTACACAGCTCTAGTTAGAGTAACAACATTTTTTAGATGTTTTAGGGTTAAACAGGAACCCGGTCGCTATTAAAATATAGTATACAATATCGGTATATCTTTTTATCTGTCAGTATGTTTGTATATCAGAGCATTGTAGCTCGTAAGCTAATCTATATAATAGACAAACTTGAAATTTACGGGTTATATCTATTCATTTTCCCCGAAATTAAAGATCGTATTAGAATTTTAGTCAAATGATTATTTTGGGAGGATCAAATTTTTTGTTGCTCAAAATTAAAAAATATTTTTCTTATCATGAAGTGTGAGGTATCCCTGTAATGATCTTCTTAGCTAGAATTAGGCTAATTTTTTTAAAATTTAATTCACTTTAAAATGAAAGTGTGAGAAAGAGATTGGCCATTTTAAGGTGATTTTTATAGCTGTCTCTGTGCAGAAATGCCTAAGCTTAAATTTATGAAAAAATTATACGAAATGCCCATTCTTTTCTTATCAACGACAAATAAGAACAAATTTGATATCTGAAGTATTTCGAAAGAAGCCTTAACGAGCGAGTCCGATTCCCACTTGGCCTGCTTATTTATTTATTTATTTTTACCTCTATGAATTTAGAAATAAAAGTCGTCTGGCAATGCATCCCCTTCAATTTTTGTAGCCATTTTATTTAAAATTTTGTAATTCTCGAAAGTGGATTAAGGTAGATACTTTTGAGAAAATTGTTTAGGTTTTAAAAATAATTCGTTTGGATAAATACGAGTTTCACTTGTTCTTGCCCATTTTTACTTAATTTATGAAGCAAATTTGTGTAAAAGTTTACATTTTACGCATATATTATACAGTATATTTTTTGTTCATATTTTTGCCAGAAGCTAACATTTCATCTAAAGATCTAAATCTAAACTAATTTTCTTTTAAAGTCATATTTTTAAAAATTTATAAATAATAAGATAAGATTCATAATTGGTAATCTAAGAGAAATTCTGCTTCGAGTGCAAATCTAAATCATCCTAGATAGGAACGAGTTATTAAATTAATAAAAGATTCGGCCTTGGGTTGACAAGCTCCCTTGATCCCTTGACTCATCGTTTCCGCTCTTTCCCTTTTATAAAGATAATTGTATAGCATGTGTTCTAAAATCAATAACCCCTAACACAGCCGTTTCCTAGATTATCTCATGGGATGGGGGAGGCTGAAAATTTTTCGAGAGTGAAGAATTCCCTGGAAGGTGGAGAGGATTCATTATTGGGATTTCGAAAATTATCGTTAAAATTTTTATAAAGCAAATTTTTAAATATTAAAATTATTTTTAGATGAAAATAACTTCCCAAAATTAGTTATAAAAGATATTAAAATCAAGAAAAATTATTTAATCTTTAAAATACTCATTTTATTTATTTTTATTTTACGATAATAAATGCCTGGATAGCTTTGTAAATTTATTTATATTTCCTTAGGTGTTATATTGATTTCCCACAATCGCTATTTGTATTGAGTGAGGTGAGACCTTGAGTCATTTTTACTCAATCTGTTCTTAAATATATTTTAATGTATTTTTCTTTTTAGTTGTTTTGGTTAGTAAAAGAGCGCCATTCAATAATGATTGCTAAACAGTTATATTTTCTTGTGTATTCTTCAGTTTCCAAATACTTTTGAAGTGAAATTTTAATATAGACGCTGTAGAGCAGATTGGCCTGAAAGCCACCAAAAGTGAAATGCTTTCCCTCTCCGACTCCAGAAGAGAAGAAAAAGAGGGAGAATCGCCCCTACAACAAATTTGACCCTCCCCGAAATAATCATTCCATTAAAATTTTAATGGATTTCAAAGAAAAAAATACTTAATATATAAATATACAGGGTCGTTCCTGACCCAATAGGCCCGTTGACATACAGAGTTTTTTCGACAGTATTGGAGCGACGCTCCAGACCGCTCCAGGCTCCAATCCTGTGTGTTGTGAATGTTGGCCGTCGACAGGATTGTTCCTGGGTATAAGGCCGCCTGCGTGCAAGTGTGTATGGCCGCCTCGAATATAACATCATATAACGGGTAAACCATATTGTGCAGTTAAATTGTGTTTTTACCCGGAAAGTTTAGGGGTAGTTGTAATTTCTTCGACCCTTTATGTTTTTGGGTGTGCTGAATTGGCAAAAATGCAAAAAAATGTAAAAATCTCATTTTTGGAGGTTTTTTGCTTATAACTCGAAACTATCAACTTTTCGCAAATAACCTTACTGTTCAAAATTTGTGGGCCATTAGAAGGCTGGAAATGCAATAACTGGATGAGGAGGGTGGGTGCGAGGGTGAGGGAGGGTCCGGGGTGGAATTCGGGTGGGGTGCAGGGGGCCCGGGATGGGTGTTTGGGTGGAATTGGGGGGAAGGTGCATAGTGGGGTGCAGGTTGGGTGCGGAGGTGAAATGGGGTTAGGTGGTGGGGGTGGGGTTTGTGGCCAGGGGGCATAGCCCTTTGGCTAGCAAGAGGACCGCCGAAGGCGAGCCTTGCAACTAGTTATAAATAAAAAAGAAAGAGATTTATTTAATTAAGTTCATTTATTTGGAGGTTCTTCTTTTATCTAGACGTTCTAATTTTCATTTATAGCTCCCCACCCCCCCTTCCATTTTGGATGGTTGGTTTTTGCATTTTTAGTTTTCTAGAGGTCCACATAGTAAGTCTACAAAATTAGGTTCATGTAGGTTTATAATTTTTATTTTTGACCCTTCCCCTCATTTTGGGTGGTTGGTTTTGCCATTTCTACTCTTCTAGGCGTTCACAGATTAAGAGTACAAAAAAATTTATAAATGAGAAAGAAAACGAGCTTATATTATCGATTTAATCTATTGGAAGGTACACGTAATCATTCTAATATAAGAAAATAGCATTTCAATTAAGAATTTTGTAGTTTAAATGAAATGATATGAAAACATCAGTTTCTTCACTGGGGAAGAAAGTCGACTTGAAATGACAAAAGGGTTTAATTTTTTCTTCCTCACATACTCAATTAAATCTATTGAAATTTCATTTCTATGAAATATTTTCTTATATCTTTTATATCAAATAGTTTTAATAAGAATATTTACATTTTAAAGGGTAATTTATTGAAGTCTAATTTGGAAAAAAACGATAATTATGATTGAAATAATTTTTAAAAATATAAAATATATAAATATTATAAAACAATCGATTATTAATAATTATATTCAATTTTTAACGAAATTGATTGATTAGTTTTTAAGAAAATGGTAAAAGCTAGAAAACAAATGACCCGCTGATGCCGGGTGACTTGCCACCCAGCCTCTTGATAAAATAGACCAAAAGTATTATAAATGAGAAAGAAAACAAACTTATTTTATCGATTCCATCTATCTGAAGGTTCACAGTATGTCTATTATATAAGAAAATAGCATTTTGATTGAGAATTTCTTAGTTTAAAAGAAATTGTATCAAAAGATTCAATCTCCTCTATCCGGAGCGAATCAACTAGAAATGGCTAAAAGTTTTATTTTTTACTCTAGATATTTATTGAAATCTATTGAAATTTCATATCTCTGGCGGGTTATTTTCATTTATCTTTTATTTACAATAATTATTATTAGGAAATTTGCATTTTAAAGGGTAGTTTATTTGAAATCCAAATTGAAAAACGCTAATAACTCCGTTGAAAATTAAAAAAAAAATGAAATCAATAGATATTATAAAACAATTAATTATTAATAATTTACTTCAATTTTAAAAGAAATCGATGCAGTACTTTTTGAGAAAATGGTCAAAAACCATCTGAACCGTCAAACAAACTATGTTTTTTGAAAGGACGAATTGCCTTTTAAAAAGTTTATAAAGTCATATGAAACAAAACATTGACTTGTGACATGGAGGTGAATTTTTAAAAGGCTTCTAAAACGCCCTTTCATAGACGGTTTTCGTGGTTTTTGACGATTTTCTCAAAAAGTACTGGATCGATTTTGTTCAAAATTGATTTAAATTGTTAATAATTAATTGTTTTATAATATCTATTAATTACATATTTTTAAAAAAATTCAACGGAGCTATTAGCGTTCTTTCAGTTTGAATTTCAAATAAACTACCCTTTAAAATGCAAATTTTCTAATAATAATTATTTGATATAAAAGATAAATGAAAATAACATACAGATATGACATTTCAATAGATTTGAATAAATATCTAATTAGAAAAAAAATAAAACTTTTGGTCATTTCTAGTTGATTCGATCCCGAGAGAAGAAATTGAATCTTTTCATACAATTTCTTTTAAAATACAAAAATTTTTAATTTTTTTAATCAAAATGCTCTTTTCTTATATTAAAAAGTTACTATAAAGTTAGATTAAATCGATAAAATAAAATCGATTTCTATTTCATTTTTAATTATTTTGATTTTTTTATATCGAGAGGATGACATTCAGAGACATTTGTTATTGACTTGACAATATTGGAATATCTTTTAACTCGTAAACTATTGATTTTAGACTTTTCTGTCATATGAACTTTTCTGTTGGTTATTAAATTTTATTTATTAAGGTCCAAATTTTTGTGGACGAGCTAGCTCAAAAACTAGTGAGAATATTGAAAACAAATTTCACACGTAGTTTTGGTGCATTGAGATTAGAGTTGATTAAATTTTGGTAAATATCGACCCAAAAAGGAGGGTGGAGGGGGTTAAAAATAAAAAATCTAGAGCTATTTGAGCAAACTCAACTAAATTTTGTATACACAATCAGTGGGACCCCAGAAATCTAAAAATGCAAAAATTAACCGCCCAAAATGGGGTGGGGGTGGAGGGGGTTAAAAAATGAAAATCTAGGCTCTTGTACCAAACTCAACCAAATTTTGTATACATAATCAGTGGGCCCACAGAAGTATAAAAATGCAAAAACTAGCCCCCCTACCCTACATGATTATAATTAATTTTAGTGAATATTAAATATAAGAGAGGGGCCAGGGTGTATGGTAAAGTCAAGTGGATGGCCACATCAGAACGTATCAGTTTATTTTATTCAAAAAATTATTTGTACAAACCATTTTGGGTTTCAATTCTTATACACGTATTGAAAAATATTCAAATTCTTATAACTCGAAAACCATTGATTTTAGGGATTTCATCCGTATAAGATTTTTTGTTAGAAATTTAATGTAATAAAGGTCATTATATGTATATGGTATACCATATATAATTTGTTGTTTATTTTACTAAATAATTTATATCTCTGGAACGACTTGACCTATTGAGTTGAAGTTGAGTGCAGTAGCTGCTCCACACTTTCATTTTGGGAGGTCATGCCCAACTAGCAAAATAGCTGTGTAATTTTAAAGTTAAAGAACTAATTTGTTCTTTAGTTGTTATATAAGTGCTCAAGCAGTAGCAAATTGGTTATATTAGAGTATCGGCAATCACCATTTTGACATCTAAAATATAAATTATATATTATTTGTAAATTTCAAGTTTGTATTTTATTTAGTTCGAGCCACCATGCTAATAGAACTGTATCGTCACTAATAGAGGCCCGTTTTACTTTTAAACGGACCCTAAAAATTGAAAATTTTCTTGTTTTATATAATTTTATTTTAAGCTGTCGAAGAGATTAACCTTTCAATCTAATCATCACGTATCAGTGGATATGACCTCAAAATTATATTTATTCACTTTAAGTTATTTCTTTGTATTTTTTTTTTTTTTTAATGATTTGATGAGAGAAGGAGATACACCAGGGTGGATCCCCTAAAGGCCTGTATGGACTGGCCCCTCAATCGTGAAAAGAACAGAGCAGAAGGAAAGAAGCCGGGATCACGAGCCAATCTCAGAAACTTAGATACAAATTCAATATCCAATTTACCAAGGTTTTAGAGGCTTCGATGTATGTAAATATATGGATTAATTAAGCTGATTTTCCTGCATATCTGTACATCTATGGTTCTTAAATTTACATCGTTATTTTATGAACATCTTGTTTTAATTTTCCATATTCTTGACTTGCTTCTATTTTTTATTCATTTTTTTGTTTTTTCAATAATCTCAAATAGGATGAGTGAAATTTGAATAATCTTACACTTTTTTTTCAAGAACTCTTCATTTTAGTGAAAATTTACAAATGAATTTTTTTTAATAAGTTATTAATATTTCGGAAAAAAGTCATTTTTTTATCAATGAAGAAATGAAGAGTTTGAAACCCTATTTCCTCAAATTTTTTCATCAAAATATTTAAATTTTGAGAAGTTTTTAAAATGTACCGTAATGAAATCCTTCATAAATTTACGATTTTTTTCACAAAGATATAACAGATATACCTAATTTATAAATACTTAGCGGGTTCATTTGTTGACGTCACCTATTAATTTATGCAGCGCCTAGCAACAAGCTTTTCTAGATATTAGATATAAATCCACACTGCTCATTGATGAAATTTTACTAATAAAAATAGAATGTTTTCTTCTCTCTTAATAAGATAATAGTATGTAATCTAAAGATTCAATACAATATTCAATTTTTTGTGAACAAGATAACTCTAGTTCGGAAGTTCAGTGAAAATTCGTTCTTGTGTCAAAAGGTTTGTATTTTTTCAAAACGAAAAACTCCTAAGAATTTAAACTTTCTAATCTCGAGGTCTTGCAAATGAAAATTAGAAAAAAAATCAAATCGTTATATGAGTGTTCTTGAACGCATATAGCCAATTAAGGGAAATTTGACGCAAAGGTGCATTTTTTTTAATGTGATCGAATGCAGAAAGGGCACACCAAGAAAAATACAGTCCCTATAGATCTTAAATATCTTTTGCATTACCGAAGAGAAAGAAAAAAGTGATCAAGTGAAGGGCGGATACCTACGTAACGTAGGTGTTTGTGCATCCTTAAGGTTTGAAGATTAAAAGGCTTATTAAGACAAACTTTCAATTCATGATTCAATTTTTCTGATTTTTTCCCATATCGAGTTGTGATTTGGCATAAATGTTCATAACATTAAACAGTATCTTTGGGGCTAATTTTCAACTTTCTAGCGTAGCCGTTGGCAGACAAAAAATTATCAAATTTGCACGGTGGCGGACCTACGGGGGGGGGGGCGGTCCGCGTCCGGAGAGCACATATTTTGGGGTGGCATTTTTTATATTTAAACAACTTATTCACTTCATAAGTTTACTATTCGATTTCCACGAATTATGAATTACTATATGATTTTGAGTATTTTTCCACGTCGTCAAATCAATGTAGGGTAGTAATTATCTCTAATTATTACTCCTTTATTACTGACTAATTCAAAAAATGCCATCCAATGGTAAAGAGTTTTTTTTGGCTTTTCGGTCTTTCTAGCCATAATTTTTTTTTTATAATGATACTGATACAAGAAGAAGTTGCACCAAGAAGGTACAACCTCTGAAGTCGTGGTGGACCCTTGTAACGTGAAGATAAGGAGATTTGGGATTGGGTAGCAGTCGAAGGTATCTGTGGATGCTGGTCTTGAAAGATATAAGATAATAAGCCAATTTATGATACTAATTATTTATTTTTTTAAATTTGTCTCGACCTCCCCGGGGTCAGGTTTTAGCCGGATGCCTCGAGTCGGATTCGAACCCGAGTGGACTCTCACTTGGTTAGCAAGCTGACATGCTAGCCCCTAGCCTATCCGACCCCCAGGTAAAAAAGTTACCCACCTATAGTTTGTCTCAATTACAATTATTTATTTATGTTTATTAATTTATAAAAACCACCATTTGATTGACTTAGAAAGGGCGGCAAATTGGAGACTGCCCCGGGCGACAAAAGTTCTAGGCACGCCACTCGAATTTTCAGACAGAGTTCTGAAAAATTTTCCACTTTTTCCTCCGACGATTAATTTATTACAAAATTAACATTATATTTTAAAATAAGCTATCATTAAATAATTAATTATATTTAAGTATAAAAATTAAATATTAAATACATGACGACCGCGTAAGGATTATTAAAAAAAAATTTGTTTGGTTATTTTAAGATTTCATTTCAAATTACTTAAAGAAAAAATCAATATAATATTTTAAAATATTTTAACCAAGATATCGATAAATAATTAAGTATTTTAATCAAATTAAATAAAAGTACGTGACGACCGCGAAGCGCGAACCGTAATTGTAAAAAAAAGAGATGTTTAATATTAAAATTTCATTTTAAATCAACATTCTATTTTAAAAAAATTTAGTCAAGTTATCATTAAATAATTAAATATTTTTATCAAATTAAATGTAAAAAAATACGGAACAACCCAGTACCGTTGAAAAAGTTTTTCCCTAGCGGTCATTATTCTAACTTCTCACTTAACATCGTTTTTTTTCTTAATTTGGCCTCTCTGAGCATAATACTCTTTGAGGACGCCATCTAAACTGATCATTGGGTAGCAAAAATTGTGACATTATGGCGGACTTTTCAGCGGTAGTCAAGGACAAATATAACTTATTGAAATAAAGAGCTCAATAGATCTTTAATGTTTTGATCCAAGTTGTTAAAGTGTTCCCCGTAGTGCTAATTGAATATTTGGTTTGTGAAGTGGTTAAATTTGCGTGTGCAGCATTAGCTTGCACTGCAGGGGAGGGAAGAGGATTTGGGCCTTTTCCAGGCAGCCGATAGGCTTGTTGGCGTAAACAAACATTTAAGGTGCGTCTTTCTTATCCTCGCATCATTTCCAAACTAGCATTATATCAATCCTTGGATTCCAATTGAAGCTTACATTCTCGTTAATTATCCGAAAAATTCAATTTTTTTTTTTATATATATATTATTAATGGAAAAGATGTAATATGGCTATCACTTATGGAACAACATGCTATGATACCAACTTGAGAGTATTATTTTAGAATAAGCAAAATTTCCATTTTCTCCCATAATAAGTTGTTTTTTAATATTTTTTTTATTTAATATTTTCTCTCGCATTCGATCAATATTAATATTTTTATTTTTAAATATTTTTTTAAATATTAGGGATAGATCCCGCTAAAATTGTTTACTTTGGTAGCCCTCGAATCTTTATTTACTCCTGTTTGTGTTGTTTGTTACTGTTATATCATAATCAACTGTAATTTATTTATTCATTTTATTTATTACTTTCACTTAATTAGAATAAGGGAAATATTGGAATAGCATCTTCGGAAATGTACTTTTTGAAGTCTTCAAATTTCAATATTATAAATTTGAGTTGCAATTTTTGAATACTAATTGTGAGTATAAGATTTAGAGCGTGAGTTTTCTTCCGAAAATACCTGATTTGTCTTCTCAGAGGTCAAAAACAGTTCAAAAAGTCATTCATCTGACTCTCTTGTTATCACGATAATTAAAAAAAAGGTAAAGATAGCAAGGTTTTGGTTCAAATTGATCTAACGGATGTTAGAACTTAGTTATATCATAGTGTAATTTATACATTTTGGTTATTACTTTCACTTATTTAGAATAATGTAATATTAGAAATAGCGTCTCCGGAAATGCACTTTTTGATGTCTTTGAATTCTAATATTTTAAATTTGACTTTCAATTTTTGAATAGAAATTCTAAGTAAACAACTTAGAGCGCAGGTTTTCACCTAAAATACCTAGTCATCAAAATTCTAAAACTGTTGAAAAAGTCTTTTGTCTGTTTATTTGTATGTTATCACGATAAGTCAAAGATGATAGCAAGGTATTGGTTCAAATCAATTACGGAAGTACTCTACTTCCGGAGGCTTTTTTTAACGACCATTTTAAAATGTATTCATAAAAAATTAGTACAATTATTAGTATAATATAATTATAGAATCACAAGGTCTAAATCTAAAGAGAAAATTTTCCAAAAGTCGGCGTATATATTTTTTTCAAATCTTCCTCAAGACATAGGCCGTTACCACAGAAATATATACTTATATAAAAAATAATTCCTTATTAAAAGCTTAGTTTAGATTTGGAAAATAAATCGCAACTTTCGGAGATGTATATATTGTTTGGCAGCCTCCCTTTCAATCTATTTAAAGTAACATATTCCCTTCATCTGTAATGTATGATTTGTATAAAAATCTGACATCTGTACGGAAACTTAGCTAAGTTTGCTTAAAAGTCATGAGCTCTCAAACTTTCCCTACAATTTATTTTAAAATCTGACTTTCAACAAAAAATCCGATTATAAAATAGATAAATATAAGATATATCAACTTTTAATATTACTTTATTTAATGCAACCAGATGTTTTGAATTTTTTGAAAATAGAATTTTTCAAAATTTTCACATAAATGCTCTCAAATCACTAAATTATTGATTTATAAATCTAGAATAAAAAGAATTGAAGGCCAATTTTAATCTTCGTAGATATATTTCTTTCACATGTCAGAAGGGTTCGTTCTCTTAGGAGTCATTTTAAATCCATCTTTCAACTACAAAATGAGACTAAATATATAAACATATGGTTTAATTAACTTTTAATACTACACTTTATTCAGTGCAAACAAGTTAGTGTTTTGAAAATAAATGGTATTTTTCAAGATTTCATCATCGCATGATGCTATTCACCACGTTATTAATTTAAAAATTTAGAATAAAATAATTTAAGGCCATTATAAATTTTAAGATGTATGTTTTACATGTCAGAAGGGTTCTTCCCTCCCTCTGGAGTCAAACCTGAGTGTCAAACTTGCATTCTGGACAGTTGCTTTAGCCTTTTAATATTACTTTGTATTGACCCGGGATAATGGCCGGTTTCTGTAATCCAGTTTTTTGGGGGTCAGAATAAAGGATCCTAGAGTAGTTCACCCAACTACTATAAATGAACCAGTCTTGGGCTGTTAACGACGCATTGCATACTTCCTCATTAAGTAAACAAATATTACTAAGAAAATCACAAGATGGTGGGTGTCATCTATCAGATCCGAGATTAATGGATTGTTTTTAATTATATGTCAGAAGGCTTATTTTTATCCCTTCAGGTACCCGAGGGCTAAAAACAACCCTTCTGATTTAATTAAAAATAATCCATTCCATCTCGGGTCTAATAGATGACAACCTCTTGTGATTTTCTTAGAAATGTAAATTTTATATCTTTCTGCAACTTGAACTCTTTATTTTTATCTAGGGTTTAATGAAGAGTTATTCAGTTTTTGATATTTTTTTTATATTTACTATTAATTATAGCAATCTTCAATGTAAATTGGAGATATTTATAAAATTATTTAACTCATTAAGGTAGTTCTTTCACAAATGCAAAAATTCAAGAAGTCTTCGAAACTTGGAATATAAGTCATTAAAATCATAATAAACACACTGCTAAAATTTGAAGACGATTTACCGCACCAAACATGAAATAATTGCAATTAAAAATGAAATTTTTTACATATGGTAGATTGGGAAAGGGTGGGAAAATTATCATTATCTTATTTTTTTTTCATTGAAGGACTTTTACCATCTTGATGAAAATCTAATATTTGTTAGAATGATATATTCGGAGTAACTTAAAAAAAAAAATTGAAATTATTTACCTCGTAGATTTGATTAAAAAAAAAAAACATATTTGGACGATTATTTTTAGTGGAGGGGATAAGATCAATGGCTTGGAAACGATCCATTCATAAAGAGGATATAGTAGTGTGAGAAATACAGTCACTTTAAAAAAACATAACCTAAAATTATAGCACCATTCATATGTATAGAGTGGTTACGAGGCTAAAACTTATATATATATACTTATGTATAAGCTATATAAAAAAATATACAGGATATTCCTATAAAAGATGTAATAATAAAGTTTTCCGAGTCTATATCAAATTACAAATGAATTCTTATATAAAAAAAATATTACTTTGAATTATTTTCTATAAATGTTTTTCTTTTTTATTAATGCGGGGAGGAATGTAAGTGAAAGTCGTGTGACATGCACTAAACCTGTTGTTTTGTTTTGTTTTCTAGATTGAAACTTGTGGAGTGGCGATGAGTGCACCCGCCGTGAAGCCTGCCATCCCCTCGTCGGGTGCACCCCCGCCCAAAGTGGGCCCCACGACGCCACCAGCAGTTGTAAGCACCTCGCCTTCGCCTACTAACACACCATCTTCTTCACTCTCGATCACGGCTCCTCCGAAACCATTGAATAGCACAGGCACCAGTCCGGCGAAATCGCTCGGCGTGGCTCTTCCAGCTCTCAACGTCAATCATGCAGCCAATCCTTCAAGCGTCAATCTGCCAATCAGTTTAACACAAGAGCATAAACCGAGCCCGCCAGTAGCCACACAGCCACCGCCTGCATTGCAGACGCAAACTCCAGCACCGACGCAATCACCTCAGCAAATCCCTCCTGCCTCCTCACAAGCACATATTCAACGAACTCCCGAGAAAATGATCAAAGAGCCCAGCAATGTTAGTCCGACACCAACACCTGTGGTCAAGCCTACTTCAAATGGGGTCGAAGGCCCTCTCAATGTTACCTCGTCACCAACACCAACACAAGAAATAGCCAAGAAAATTGAAGAAGTTGTACCTTCGGCTGTCTCAGCCCCAGCAATGAACACCCCCGTGCCTCCTCATGTTTCGCAGATTCATGATGCATCAGCAGCAGTTCCGAGTTCTCCTGCGATTCCCGCGCAAACGAGCCCTTCAATCACCAACACAACTGGTATATATCTTGTTTCTAACTTCCACTAAATAAATAAATAATCTTTATTCCTCGACCTGCTTAGAGGCACAAGTCCTCGGTTGCTAGGTCCTCCAAACATCAATACAATCTAGCTACAATCCATTAACAAACATCCATACAAATAATAAAAAGTTTACTAGATGAAGAAGGAGGTATCAGCCAAAGATGGAATCACTGGGTTCAATAAAACACCTTTAATAAAACGTTTCGGCCTGAATTTTATTTGGCCATCTTCAGTTAATTAGGAGTTATACACAAAATGTGGTAAACATATGTGATCGAACCAAGCCTTGTCAAAAATAAAAAAATTTTAGCTTTATGTAAAAAAAATTTTTATTGGCATTTCGCTCTACAAAAAGGCCCTAATAAGTGAACATCGAAAAAATTATATTTTTCGAGATAATAATTTTTTTTTGTCAAAATGTCTGTTAGTTAGTTAGTCTGTGCGTTACCAAATTTTGTGGACTAGCTAGCTCAAAAACTAGTGTGAATATCGAAACCAAATTTCACACGTAGTTTTGGTCCATTGAGATTAAGAGCTGATTAGATTTTGGTGCATATCGACCCAAAATTAAGGGCGTGGAGGGGGGTTGAAAATTAAAAATCTAGGCCATTTGACCAAACTCAACCAAATTTTATATACATAATCAGTGGGATCGCAGAAGTCTAAAAATTCCAAAACTAACCGCCCAAAATGGGGGGAGGGGGTGCTGGGTCAAAAAATTAATATCTAGGCCATTTGACCAAACTCAACCAAATTTTGTATACATAATCAGTGGGACCCCAGAAGACTAAAAATGGAAAAACTAACCGCCCAAAATGGGGGGGGGGGTAAGAATAAAAAATCTATGCCGTTTGAGCAAACTTAACCAAATTTTGTATACATAAACAGTGGAACCCCAGAAGTCTAAAAATGCAAAAACTAACCGTCCAAAATAGGGGGGGGGGGGTGCATAGTCAAAAAATTAAAATCTTGGCCATTTGACCAAACTCAACGAAATTTTGTATACATAATCAGTGGGATCCCAGAAGTCTAAAAAGCAAAAACTAACTCCCTCCCCTACATGATTATAAATAATTTTATTAAATATTAAATATAAGGGAGGGGCCAGGTTGTATGGTAAAGTCAAGTGGATGGCCACATCAGAACACGTCAGCTTATTTCTATCTGTGTGCGTGTATGTTTCTGGATTCCTATACATACCTACGATAACTCAAGAACGAAACGACCTAGAAGAAATTTCGTACTGCTGCTCATGTTTTCTCTTTCAAATGTTGAGAACTGATTAGAATTTGGACTCTCTAGTTTCACAACTTCCGATCTAAAAATGTAGAAAAAATCATTTTTTAAATTATTTTATTGGAATTTTAGGGGTTTGTAATGATATAGGCTTAAATATATAAACAAGTGTTTTTGAATTTCTAATTTATTAAATTATTTATTTTAAAACCCACTAATAATTTATTATTAATTTAAATATTAAAATTAATTTAAAAATTCAATTCGCCCCAACTTAATTAAATTAGAATATAAATGTTTAATAGCCTATTCTCTATTATATTTATTTATTTCAAAAGGCTTCAAGAAATCTTTCACTTTTTTCCACCAATTTATTAATTATAAAAATTTACACAATATACCTTTCTTCAATCACTATATATCTGTCATCATTATCAAGGGAGGTGAGCAGCTTAAGAGCCTACATGAATGGCAAATTTCCCGAACTTGATAAGCTACTCCCTCGTTGATAATGAGGACAGATATCGTGATTGAAAACGTATATTGTGTTAATTTTTCTTTTATTATAATTATTTTCCAAGAATTTGAAAACTAACAAAATTAATAAATAAAATAATATAAAATACGAGTCCATCTTTTTGAAATTATTTATAAATATATTCGCAGGTATTTTTGATTACAGGTTAAATCAAAGAATAATTTAGATTAAAACACACTAATTAGACAGCACTTGATTCATTTTCTTTACAATTAAGAATGCCATTTTATGATTAATAAGTGTCAGAGAAGAAGTAACTTTTAACTAATTCAAGTATTTTATTTTAATTTTTGATCCAATAAGTTTGTGCATTATTCAATAAGGAATTCTCAATACAACAAACATGAATTTAGAACAGGGTTAGCCAACCCTCGGGCCCTATGCGGCCCTGGGCGTCCTTATGTGCGGCCCTTAGGTCATTTTTTTTAATATCGGATATTTCAGAATTTTTTTAAATCGCATTAAATTAATTAAAAGAAATAATGTTCCCTATAATTACACAAAGAATAACATAAAAAATAATAATAATAAACCTCAACAAAAGAAATTGATTTAGAAATAGCCTTAAAGAAACGCAAAAATCACACTTGAAGAAATAACTATTCATTGTTATTTTAAAATAAGACTAAATATTGTCCGGTGTATGTGACTTCACTAAAAATTTTGACAGATATATCTATTTTTATTTTATGGTTATTACATATACGTAAATTTTGTTGTCTCAATGTGTGTTTTCTTTTAATATCTGGTTGAACTATTGTATTTTTTTCCCCCATTTACTGATTGAACAATTTCAGTCTACGTGTGCATTCACTTAAATAAAAATCATTAAGTACGAAATTCGTTGTAAAGCCAGATCTCGAAAAAAAAATATTTAAAAAAATTTAAATGATTCTTATTTGTGTGCGGCCCTTGGAAATTTTTAGCTCGTCAATGTGGCCCATTTGGGTTAGGTGGGCCTGATTTAGAAGCTTGAAAAAGTCTCAAATCAAGGTGACAAAACGTCGCAATTAAACTTTCTTTTGATTAACTTAAAGTTCAAATACATGCAAATCTATTTATAAATGAAAAAAAAAACGATTTTTTTTTAATTTAATTTTTTTTTTTTAATGCATTTTATTGAACTTCTATAACACCAGTACATGAATTTTGAGAGTGAATTTGAACAAAGCATCGAAAACAAGGTATGCTTGATGGAACAATATAGAGTTACGTCATACTCCTACTCAAATTCACTAATTACTTGTTTATTTTATTTTATTTCGTCCGATTTATATTCTGCAAACATTTTCAACGGTAACTAAATAACAGAATGTCATAGAAAATTCCTTTTGCGGCCAAAATCTTAATATTAAAAAAAAAACTGATTAGAATTTTTAAGCTCTAGCATCAGAACTTTAGGTTGAAAAATGTCCAAAAAATTCAATTATCATTTAAGGAACTGTCTAAAGTTTGTTTCTAATGAGTTAAAATTTGGCGAACAAGTTTGTATAAATAAATTCAATCACTCTCCCAAGTTTAATCTTTCTAGCTCAAACCGGTCGCTGACAAATATTGCTAAATCCCCAAATTTTTCTTAGATAGTAGGCCTCTTGAAAAAGTTGGCACTTTCTTTCATATAATTTTTCTTCGTTGATAAATATTACTATTCAGAAATGTTATCATTATTCTTTATTTATAAATAAATGGTATTTATTTAATAATTATTTACATTGATTATTTATTCATAATGCTATTCGACGAACTTAGTGTTTATTTTTATCTACAATTCTTGAACTCCTATTTATTTACTTATTTTGCCTATCTAAATTCTCTTAGTTATTTTTTATCATTATCTTAATTATCCAAATATTTCAATTTTAATGAAAATTAAATTAATATGTCATAATTATATATAAAAATAACTTATATTTATTTTATTTTTTTAGGTACCAATAGTAATTTAGTAAATTCTCAACAAGAAACAACTTCGAGTTCCGTCACACCTTCAGTCTCTGAAAAAGTCCCAAATGAAGCGGAACCAAATCAAGCAGCATCTTCAGGGACAACATCTTCATCATCCAGCGAACCAACAGAAGCTTCCAAGAATTCTGTCGCTGACAGTACACCTGTTGTATCTGCAGCTACTAGCAATTCGGTTCCGGCATCCAATAATTCCACCTCACCATCGTCAACTCCTACCAATTTGAGCTCCTCAGCCCCCACTCCAACTAAAAAAGAGTCTAAATCAGAATCAGTCCAAGAAAATTCGTCGACAACCACCAACACAAATAGCAGTAGTGGTCCTGACTCTACTACAAATACTTCGTCTTTGACTCCAATACCAACAAAGACACTTCAAAACCCTCCGACAGCTGCTCTTCGAGCTGAAGCAACAAAGCCCGAATATAGAGTTGCCACTCCTCCACGAAATAATAAAAGAAAAAAAGTAGGTCTTTCATTTATTTTAATCCAAATATTTAATTTTAAATATAAAATAGAATTATATTTAAACTTTTGAAATTCCATCTTTAAGCATTGATTTTGATTCGGGGATTGCTAACTCATTTACTTAAGGACGTTCCCTAATATAGCTCAGGTGCAGATCGCTCTTTCCCCTACTCGCACATGCGCAGAAAGCCAAAATATTTTCACTGCATCGTTTCTCGGATCTGGCAACATTTCATTCTTACCGACGATAAAAGACAAAGAATAAAAAAAAAAACACTTCATGAAACAGCTCAATGCAAAATTCCAGATGAGAACAGTATAGTTAGGTTGAGAGAATTAGCTAAAGAGCTGCAGAAGTTTTTAGATATGGAAAAATTGAGTAATTTTAGTGCGACTTTGCCTAGTCGCCGTCTCTTACTTGCTATGCCTTGAGAAGAAAACCATCAAAAGTAGCTAACTTTTAACATTTTTCATACAAAACGAATACCTCTTGATACAATTATTTTAACAGAAAAATATTTGTTATATCTTCAGTTAATGCTTCTCAGTTTTTCAAAATGATTTCAAGTAAATTACAATTGTTATTTATTGAAACAGTCGTTTTAACATCAATCGGGATAGGGTTCGCTTGTTAAATATGCAAATTTCAATGGTCAATATTTACAAATTTAGTGCCGCAAGGACTATTGAAAAAAATTTCTACGTGTAAAGGACACTTATAAATATGTGTATTCAAAGTTTTAAAAGGATTGCAAGAAAATCGATTTATTAGGGAACGTCCTTAATCTTTAGATCAGGAGTGTTAAACTCCTTATGTGCCAATTTTTTTGTCTCGCTTATGAAACGGACCAGATTAAAAATAAAATGCAAATGTAATTCACACTGCAAATCTATTAGTTCCATTTGCAAGTAAATCGGTGCATTATCAACTTCTAACGTAAATAAAATATTAATCAACTGGTGTCGGCACCACACAACTTTCACATTAGTTTCTCCCTTATTTGAAATCATCATAACAATTTTCTTCATTCAAATTACTTGAATTTGAGTTTTCCCAACCCGTTTTGAGAAAACCAGAAACAAGACGAAATTGCAAAATACCAAAAATCTTGAAGTAAACACATACTTCTGGTTCTTCGATTTTAGCCAAAATCTCAAAGTACTAAACTTTTTCTAGCCAACTACAATAAATTATTTGAAATCCACGAATACATATAAAGAACGATACATGATTTATGCCAAGTCATTGTGAGCTTAGTTTTCATAACTCTATTTTATATGTACATTACCATTGGCGAAAATCACGGAAGGGGAAACATCTATTCAAGGAATCTAGAATTAATAATTATTAAAGTTGTTATAGGGAAATAAAGACTATATCGTTTATTCAGATAATTTATATTTTATTGCCAACGTTTCGTCAACTTTGTTGACTTCTTTAGAGCTCAAATAATTAACTTCCCTGCATATTTGTCATTTTTAAAATTATTCTTTCTTAGTAAACATATCAAGGCAAACATCAATTCTTTCAATTGAGCCCTGAAGAAGTCAACAAAGTTGATGAAACGTTGACAATAAAATATAAATTATCTGCATAAAAGATATAGTCCTTATTTCCCTATAACAACTTTAATAATTTAATCGATGGACATAAATAATCAAAATAAAAGAATTAATAATGTAACACGAATTCACCCCCAGACCATCGATTGATTGGCAACCGCTGTGGGGGTGGGGGCTCGGCATCGATGAACAACAAACACATTCTTGTTTTGACAAATAATGTTCACCTTTGGCTATCTCCCCTCTTCCCAAGTGATTGCTGATTTTCACCAATATAGATAATATATAAAAGTTAACTTGATATTTTAATTTCTATTTTATTCCCTTTCTCAATATGGTTCATTATTTATTTTTATTTAATTATTTTAATTTTATTTTATTTGAAATACTGACTTTTTTCTTCTCTTTTGTAGCCACCAGGGGACATAAAAATTGGTCAATCTGATTCTGGTGAACGTAAACCCAAACGAGTTCGGACGCAGACTCAACCATATCAAAGTCCGCTTCCGGAACTCGCATTTCTTTCTAAACAAACCCATCAATCAATCAAACAACCGGACGACAAGCTAATAGTTTTTTATAAGTAAGTGTTTTATATTATGTTTGTAATCACATACTTTCATAAATTACCATATATATATATATATATATCTATAAACTGTTTACTTTGTTTTCTTATTGAGTCAATTTGATGATTTAAGAAGAGATACTTTCGGGTTGGACCATTCATGAGAAAATTGAAGAACAAAAATTAGTGAATTTCATCATTTCTTTCAGATTTTAATTGTTTCTTTTGATTTTTAATTTTTTTTCTTTACTTTTTCAGAAATGAATTTCTTGCAGTACGGAATCTTGAAGGCAGCTTTTATGTGTGTCAAGCGGTACAAAATATATATAGATCAAGTCCCAAAATCAAAATCCGTTGGCTCTCTCAAGAAAAGAAAGACAATAAAGCAACGGACGTCTATTCAGCGGACTTTTACGATATTATCGGTAATTTCATCTAATTTATTTTATTAGATAGCAGTACTATGATGTTTTTATTATTTATTATTTGATCTTAAATGAGGCAATTAAAACCGTGAGAACAGTTATATGTTCTCGTAAGGAGAAAAAGACTCTTAAGAAAACAAAATCTTCTATGTCCTTATCAATATTTTTATTTTAAAACTGGGAGACAGTTTCGGCCGACACTCTCAAGCCATCATCAGTCTAAAAAGTACAAACACATAAACCTTACAATTGCAATACAATCAAGAAACAAATATATATAAAGATCAGTCCACTCACCCTCAGTTTTTCAATAGTACATTGGTAACATTATTTTTACATTTTCTTTGCAATTCAACAAAATTCCAACACCTGTTGTTATAGATGAGAGTAACAAACCCTTTTGGAAAAAATAATTTTCCTTCTTGTAATTCTATAAAATTGAAAAAATATAAAGACATTTTTTCTTTGTCATATTATTTAAAATTAGGTTCATTATTTGAAATGCTCTCACCTTGATTACCAATAACACACACTTGTTCTTATTATAGCACAAATTTTTTTTTTAAATACAATTGTAACATTCAATTATTTACATTCACATAATTCTCCCGTATTAAATTTTAGGACAAATTATAATTTTCTATTCTTTGATCAATTCAATTTCATTCTATATAAAACTTTTCTATTTTTAATATAAAAATAGTGTATGACGTAATACCAGCTGCCAACACAATTAAATTAAAACCCCAGTCTTCAAAATCATAAAATTCATACAAAACAAGATATACAACATTAACAATTTTCAACAAGGCCTATAATTATACAGTTTCCATCAAACAGTAGAGAGCAAAACATCAGGAAAAGTCAACACACTACTCCGCTCCCAAAAAATCACACTCGGGAACAAACAACTTATTTTTATGAACATATACAATTCAGCCTATTAGTTTGCTTATTAGGTCGCTATAGTATCGAACGGAGAATGCTAAGGACAAGGTTCATTGAAAATGACAAATCGGTAGTAAAGGGCAAATTAATATCTGCATTGGCCATTCACGCAATTGACTCAAATCATGAATTTGATTTTAATGATGTCTCTATATTGTGCAGGGAGAGGGATGATTTCATACGTAAGATGAAAGAATCCCTACACATTCTGAGGAATAGAGACAAAGTAGTCAACTTTAAAGTAGACACTGAGAACAATGTCCGATACTATAGCGACCTAATAAGCTGAATTGTATATGTTCATAAAAGTAAGTTGGTTGTTCCTGAGTGTGATTTTTTGGGAGCAGTGTAGTGTGTTGACTTTTCCTGATGTTTTGCTCTCTACTGTTTGATGGAAACTGTATAATTATAGGCCTTGTTGAAAATTGTTAATGTTGTATATCTTGTTTTGTATGAATTTTATGATTTTGAAGACTGGGGTTTTAATTTAATTGTGTTGGCAGCTGGTATTACGTCATACACTATTTTTATATTAAAATCAGAAAAGTTTTATATAGAATGAAATTGTATTGATCAAAGAATAAAAAATTATAATTTGTCCTAAAACTTAATACGGGAGAATTATGTGAATGTAAATAATTGAATGTTACAATTGTATTTAAAAAAAAATTTTGTGCTATAATAAGAACAAGTGTGTGTTATTGGTAATCAAGGTGAGAGAGCATTTCAAATAATGAACCTATTTTTAAATAATATGACAAAGAAAAAATGTCTTTATATTTTTTCAATTTTATAGAATGCAAGGAGGAAAATTATTTTTTCCAAAAGGGTTTGTTACTCTCATCTATAACAACAGGTGTTGGAATTTTGTTGAATTGCAAAGAAAATGTAAAATTAATGTTACCAATGTACTATTGAAAAACTGAGGGTGAGTGGACTGATCTTTATATATATTTGTTTCTTGATTGTATTGCAATTGTTAGGTTTATGTGTTTGTACTTTTTAGACTGATGATGGCTTGAGAGTGTCGGCCGAAACTGTCTCCCAGTTTTAAAATAAAAATATTGATAAGGACATAGAAGATTTTGTTTTCTTAAGAGTCTTTTTCTCCTTACGAGAACATATAACTGTTCTCACGGTTTTAATTGCCTCATTTAAGATCAAATAATAAATAATTTATTTTATTTTGATTTTCCAGTAAAAAAATTCTATCTATAAATTTTATTTAAAAAGAACCGTGTTTGGTGGCCCTATTTTATTTTAATGAATTTGCTAAGGGACCAGTTATGGGAAAATAATAATGTAATAAATTTTATATCAATTATCGATCTTTTGTGCGATATGTTGATTTTATAAATAACCTAGAGTACATTGATCTCAAGTGGAATGGGGAATTTGGGTTTATATGTAAAATGTAGGCAGAACGAAAGACAGTATTTGAAATTGTTCAGTTGAAATAACTTGTTTACCAATGTAATGATTCCTAATTTAAAACGTCTGCTGGAGATAAATTTTGGGTGTTTTTGTAGTATATAATCCTCAATTCCACCCTTTAAAAATTTATTATAAATGTTAAAACAAAAATTTAAAACATGCAATAATCTTTTCCAGTTGACGTGCACTGATGAAGAGTAGCGGTGTAGCTCTCGAAACGTTGTAAAATATCGAATACGTCTGCCCAAAATGAATTATCAAATAGAAGTTGGCTTTTATTTCAACTTTTTATTTTCCCATAACTGGCCCCTTAGCCAATTCATTATAATATAAATTTTATTAATTATTTAATTTTGAAAATATGTAACTAGAATATAAATGTTATTAAAAATAATTTTATAGATGGAAAAAGATTTTGCATTTATTCCTTAACATTTTTATTTTAAAATTATTGAATTTTGTTTGTTTTTAGATTTTGACTGTATTCTTACTAACCTAGAATTAAATAAGATGGATAAGGATAAGTACATGCTCCCTCCTGAAGAAAGAGAGAGAGCACAGAGTATTCTTAAACGAGCTTTGGATGTAGAAAAGGGTGTTGCTGAGAAACCTCCAGTAACAGAAGAACATCCCGATGGCTGTAAGTCTTGCAAGTTTTTAATTCTATTCATTTATTACATCGATAATATTAGTTTAATCCTAGAAAATTCACTACTGATGACGTTTGTTGATTTTATTATTATCTAATAACAACTAATCACACAGACACACATAACCACCTTTTAATAAAGTTTGTTCGAAATGGGATAAAGTTACCTAGAAATATTGAATTAACTAGGATTTCATTTAAGGATATAGTACCTGGAACACCGAGCGATGCTCGGTAATTTTTTGATTCAGTTAAAAGTGATATATTAATATTATTGTATTACTTCACCATACAGGGTATGGTCAAGTATTGTAATCGCGCATGAAAAAAAGTGTTTTTTTTCCTTCTTTTTTTCGAAATATCTAAAAAATGGCGGAAACTATTTTGATTAAAAAAATTGGGCGAAACCATGGCATTTCGCTATACAAAAAAGCTCTAATAAGTGAACATCGAAAAAATTATATGTTTCGAGATAATAATTGTTTTGTCAAAATGTCTGTTAGTTAGTCTGTGCGTTACCAAATTTTTGTGGACGAGCTAGCTTAAAAACTAGTGTGAATATCAAAACCAAATTTCCCACGTAGTTTTGGTCCATTAAGATTAAGAGCTGATTAGATTTTGGTGCATATCGACCCAAAATTAATGGGGGGGGGGGGGGGGGGGTCAAAAAATAAAAATCTTGGCCATTTACCAAACTCAACCAAATTTTGTATACATAATCACTGGGCCCACAGTAATCTAAAAATGCAAAAACTAACCGCCCAAAATGGGGGGCGGGGGGGGGGTGTAGGATCAAAAAATGAAAATCTAGGCTCTTGTACCAAACTCAACCAAATTTTGTATACATAATCAGTGGGCCCCCAGGAATCTAAAAATGCAAAAACTAACCCCTTTCCCCTCCCCTACATGATTATAAATAATTTTATTAAATATAAGTGAGGGGCCAAGGTTGTATGGTAAAGTCAAGTGGATGGCCACATCAGAACACGTCACCTTATTTTTAATTTTAAATTCAGTTAAAAAGGTCGATTTTTATTCGGAACCAAAATAAAACTTAATTTATATTTTTACCAACGTTTGCATCAGCTATGGCCATCATCAAGACGTATAACTGGTCACAAAGTTTTGAATGTAATTGCAATTAAAAATAATATTAATATATACAGAGGTTCTTTCGTTGACCCTTTTAAATCCTGAAGAAGGAGGTACGATCCTCCGAATTGTCGGATTTTTTAAGATAATGAAATTGATAATCTAATAAATTATATTATAGAAAAATACCTTAATTAATTAAATTGGCAAATTCTAATATATAATATTTGTAATTATCAATCACAATGATATCACTCACAATTTTTTGATTTACACCTTCCTGTCCAAATACCTGCAAACGTACTTAATTAATTTGTAATTATCTTTTTGTGGGATTTAAAATTAAAAAATCAATTATTTATTAAAAGGAAATTGAATAAAAATGTAATTATACATTTTTATCGAGTAAACCACCTGTGAATAATTATTTCAATTAACAAAAAACCCATCAAAAACAACTTAGCCGAAGATGAGAGCGGGACAGATCGAATCCCCAACACAAAAACCACTTAACCCGTGAATTTCATCCAAATCGTTAGAGCCGTTTTCGAGAAACGGATTCTATAAATACTATATAAGATATTAGGGTGGTCTTTATTTTTGAAGTTTTAATTTTTGAGTGCCAGGCGGAATTTTGTTAGACTGGATCTAAAAGTAATTCCTACCAAATTTTAGTTCAATCGAACATCATTTACAGCTTGGGGCCTAAAGTTTCGAAAAAATATAAAATGCCAATTTTGCGTTTTCGAATCTCGCACGTCAAAATATATTAATTAATATCATGTTTCACCTAAAACCTACACCACTTTCTCTAAGTAAAATCAAAATATATTATTAAAATATAATTATAATTAAACAATTAAATATTCCAGCGCCTCCCAACGAGGAGAGGATTAAAAAAAGAAATTCCATAATTCATATAGACAATAGGTATTAGTTTGGGTTCAGGGATCAGTAGCTTAGTGGAAATAGGAGCTAAAGCTCTTATGACAAAGCATTGCAGTACACATGCAAAGATCCCGGGTTCGAGCCCCGGCTGATCCTTTTGTCTATAATAAAAATAATCTTTTCTTCGTTCCCTAAATTTAAAATATAATTATAATGTTTTCTGGGACACAAGATTATTACAAGATAAAAGTTGCAATCCAGTATAATTGCTACCGGAACCAAAATATGGAACAATTACTAGATGTTTCAGGTGAACAAGCTGCTACGGGTAACGAAATAGCTTCAGGGGTCTACGCAACTTTGGATAATTCCGGATTAAACGAAATACATATATTATTTTTCGCCCAACAACGATCTCGCCAAATTTTAGCCTAATTAAATAATAATGTTTAGACGTGTCACTCGTAGCCTAGTTTTCAAAAGTCTAGAATTAAGTTTTTTTTTATATAATTTTTAATTTATATCCATCTTTTGAGCATTATATCGTGTTATAATATTTATTTTCACTTCATATCTAATATCATACTAAACTTTTTATTAAATTTTCTTTTAGTGGACGTCTCTTTATATAAAGATGAATCACAGTTGAAAAAGAGAAAACGAAAATCATCTGGTAAAAAGACTTCTGAGAGTGATGATGCAAATGAAGATGACTCATCCGAGGATGATGAAGATGACAAGGAAGAGGAAGAGGAAGAAGAGGAGCCTGTTGCTAAAGAAAAGAAAAAATCCCCTCGTCAAAGCCGAAATAAAAAAGCTGCTGACAAATCCAAATCTACTACTAAAACAAAAGAAACACCGCAAATTGAGAAACGAATTTCAGTACGAGATCGAGTAGCGGCATCTACTGCTGCTACGCCTCCATCTACATCAAAAAGACGAGGTACACCACAAGCTAATTCTTCCTCTACACCCGCTGCTAAAACTACTGGAAGAAAACCGAAACCAGCAACGCCCAAGGTGGTCAAGAAAACTGAAACAGCTGAGACTCCTCTTTCCACGAGATCGTCAAAGACACGTGGTAAGTTACAAATATTATTCTACATTACTCTACTCTCTAGAGCAAGGGTGTTAAACTCAAAGGCTAACTTGGGCCAAACAAACAAGGTTTAACTTTAGGTGGGCCGCAAAAAAAATCAATATTCATAGAAACGTAGGTTTATTTCGAACAATACATTACAATAAACTTATATAAAAGAAAAAGAAAAATTAAATGTTTACGTCCAGACACTTGACATCTCTTCTCTGCTACTATTTTTCCTATTTCGGGAGAAATTTTGCTCGCAGTGATTACTTTCAAAACTTACCCAAGTTGAGCGTCATTAATACTGTTTCTAACAGGAGACTTATTTCCTTACATTACTGAAAATAACTGCTCACACCGATAAGTACATATAAACATGGTGATAATTTCATATAGGAAATATTTGTCAAATTCAGTCACACCCACTTCAATGAATTTTGCCTTCAAATTTGAGTCCCACTGAATCTCGGTTACCTCCATTTGCATATGGCTGGGTACTGATTCTATATTTATTGAGAAAATAGAAGAAAACAAACAAAATTTGTCTTCCAAAGAATTAAAATCTTTAAATCTTGTTTCAAATTCAGTTCTAAGATTTTAAATTTTTTCTGCGTATTTTTGATACGATGGAGTATAATCTAAACTTGATTTGTTCATGCTGCACGTTGGGAAGTGCTTTAAATCTTCATTTTTCAGTTGCTTTTTCCAAACAACTAACTTACATTTGAATGCTTTAATTATGTCAAACATGTTCCTAATGATTTGATCTTTTCCTTGTAACGATAAATTTAATTCGGTTAAGTGTTTGGTTAAATCAACCATGAAAGATAAATCTTGCAACTATATTGGATCGGAAAACAAGCTTGTGTCTTGATTTTTTAGTTTTTAAAAACTAACATACTTCTTCTTTCAAATCCCAGAATTGTTTGAGAACCTTGGAGCAAGATAACCAACGTATCTCGGTACAGTAGGACAAACCTGAATATGCACTGTCTCACTTAAGAAAGCAGTGAATTGTCGCTGATTTAAGCATGCATTTTGTTTAATAATGCAAAAAAAGAGTAAATTAAGTAATTAAAAAAAACGTTTAGCGAATTCTACCTATCTTATTTTTATTCTGCGTCGGTTTGTTATTTATTATTCTGTGCCGATATATTGGCCAGGCCGCAAAAATGTTCGTTGCGGGCCGCATGCGGCCCGCGAGTTTGACACCCTTGCTTTAGAGTTACAAAATATGAAACTCTAAATTCGCTCTCAGGTCTTAATTGAAGGCATCTACTATCTACTAATAAACATTCTTAAATATATTAATTATTAAATTTAGAGAAAGCGTTGTTGGTTTAAGTAAAGCGAAACATTTTGTCATATAAAGGGGGTTAAAGGTTTTTGTGGTGTTTACATTAAAAATACACATATTGTTTACATTTCACGTAAAAGAATTTTCCAAAACTCAATTTCAAATTAACCTAATATGACTATTCAACTACTGAAAATCTTTTTCATAATCTTTCTCTGATCGGCCTCTTTCTTACCAATCTCCTTTACTTGGAGTCCGATCCCCCCCCCCCCTCTTGATCTATTTTACCTACACTCACATTGATAACAAAACATTTGGTATGCCTTCTCAAAAAAAAATTTCTCTATAAATATCAATATTTCTATCTGTCTTTACTCTAATATAAACTTCTGAAGTTGGCCAAATAGCCTCAAATATATTGAGCTTTTTCTAACTTTATGGCATGTGTATAGTACCTGGAAGACCGAGCTTATTGTTCTAGGGTTATTGTTTATTTGAACAACCAATTGCTTTATTTTGATTCAACTTCGTGATTGGGGGGGTCAGATAGGCTAGACGGTAGCGTGACAGCTAGCTAGCCAGGGGACCCGGGTTCGAGTCCGACTCGCGGCATCCGGCTGGGGTCTGACCCCCGGGGGTGGAGACAGGTTTTAAAGATGTATAACTGGTATCGTGGTTGGGCTTATGGCTGGAAAGGCCGAAAGGCCAAAAAAAAACAAAAAAAAACTTCGTGATTAATTTTTTTCAATAATTGATTTTTAAAGAGTTAGGTGTCGGGTTCAAAGTGACATGATGGGCTCAAAACCCGAAATTTATATATCGAGATAAAATTCAAAACATATGGTATATTTGTTTTATTTGTGAAACCTACCTTGAAATTTTACTTATTATTTTCAAAAAGTGTTAATGATTAGTTTAATTATAAAACTATCAAAAAATATACTCATGGATTAAATTAGTGGAACAAAAAAAAGCTATAATTCCATTTAAAGTGATGACTCTTATCTTTTAGTTCCTTGATTAATTTGTTAAAATTTTATTTTTAATTATATCCAAACGCTTCCCACCCGGTTGATCCTTTTGTTTATAATATTAAAATCTTTTCTTCGTTCTCTAATTTAATCTTCCCATTTATTCATTTTAATATCTCCCTTAAATATTGATTTTTCCTCAAATTTCACATTTTATAAAATGTTCTTTATTAGGTACATGTTCCGCTAATTTTGTCCATGAGTGTATGTTATTTTTTCACAAAATTAAGACCTGCTTATATAAAATATATTTTTAAATAAATTATTGCTTATTTTTTATTCTATTAAATGAATAAGGTTCTTTATAAAATAAATTATTAAAGGTTTATTAATAATTCTTGCGTTTAGGGGAAACAAAATATGTCAAAAACCAGCTCACAATACCTCTTCTTTGCCTTTGAGAAAATTACCTTTCCATTGTCTCTGTGAATACAAATGAAAATGGTAACCTTTTTTAAAATCCCAAACTTAGCATACCTTTACCTGTAAAAAATATTACTTTGATTACGAAAAAACAATCAAATTAAAGCTACTCGAAGATGAGATCGATTTGTCGACCCAAAAAAACCCTAGAGCGTGATTTTCATCGAAATCGTTAAGAGCCGTTTTTGAGAAACCGATTCTATATATACAAGAATTCCTCATTTAATATATAGGATAGGATAACATTTTTACTCTGAAACACCAATTTTTTTTTAAAAGGAGCCACATCTCCCCTTATAGCCCTCCGATCCTCTCACTCAGGATCTTGTTGAGTGGCTCAGAGTGTGGCCACAGCAGAACGGTGTGAAACCTTAGTATGCTGCGACCAAGAATAAAATAATAATAATAACAAAAAAAAAGGGAATACCGCATGTCGTCCAAACAATAAAAATAAATAAATAAATACACTGGGAAGAATAAATAAATAAATAAATAATTTAAAAAACAGATAAATAAATAACTAGACAGGAAGTTGCCGGAGTCGAGGAATAAATAAATAAATAGGCAGGAAACCGCCATGGCCAAGAAAAATAAATATTTGACTGGGAATATAGGCTACTGGGTAAAATATTAAATAAATAAATCAACGCTAATGGTCCAAATATTTTCGAGATGGAAAAGAAACTGTCGATCAGATAAAGATAATTTTTGATAATTAAATTTTTTTTGCCTGCTTCACTTTCCAATAAGAAAATAATGGCTTGTCTTTGGTGGTTTGAATCACCCTAAAAAATTCTAGAAAATTATTTGATTCAAAAATATCATTTATTCCATTTCAAAATTAATTTTTTGAGGATTTTGAATAATTACTAATTCAATATTGAATTGATTCAGGTGGTGTTAAAGCGGCGGTGGAAACTACACCAGAAACAACAAGGACCAAACCTACGACGCCGGCATCCGAACGCAGAGGCGCAGGAAAAGGTCGAGCAAAAGCAGGAACAGGAAAAAAGGCCTAACAGCGATCACTGCAGCTCCTGCGACTATTGATTTAATATCTTTTAAATTAAAATGGTGTGTTTGTCATTAATTTCATTATGCTAAACACACATACTCTTATCACTTACCCAAATATATATACCTATAATTATATATACATAAAAATATTAAAATAAATAATATCTTTATGTATATTTATTTATATAAAATTATATATAATAAAAATTAAATATAAATATATATATATACATACTATATATAATTACTATATATAAATATATATAATTTAAAGTATATATAAAATAAACATATACTTTATAAACACAAATAAATTCACATAACAGAACTCTACACATTCGTACCTGTCAGCCACACCAACAATAACTTAAAAGATTAAAAATATTACAGAAAATATTACAGAAAAAAAAAAAAAAGTAACAAGCAACATTTTTTACTCTTAGACCAAAATCATTAGAATTCCAGCAGTGATACTAAAAGAAAGAAGCATCTATTGTTCTTTCAGAAAAAAAATAATAATAAATAAATAAATGAATGTAACAAATAGCAAATATATAAAAATGGAGAAATATTTACAAGGTTCATATTGTCGGTATGATGACAGAGACGTTGTATAATCATCGTAGATAAATAACAATTGAATTTTACACTAATTTTTGTGCAGCTGTCATAACTGACATGCCATCGAAAAAAGTGAACTAGCTCATACCACACCCAATCCTGTTAACTCCTAATATTTTGAGTTAAATTATTTATAAGAATATGTCAAAGAGCATATTTTCAAATGGAATTCCTGCTGAATTCATTAATTTAGTAGTAAAATGTTTGTTTTATTTTAATTTTTTTTTTAAGTGATTGTTTTTTTTTTCTTTTTTTTTAATATTATTTTATCCTATCCCAATGACTGAATGATATGGTTTCTTGATGAACCACTAGAGCATTCATAAATAATTAATTACTGGATATCTTTTTTCATAGTATATTTGACTACAGATAAGCAAATTATTACTAATATATTATCTCAATTTTCAAATGATTCTTCAAATTATGAAATATGTTTTTAAATAACATTTTTTTTTTCAGCTTTTCAAATCTATTTAATTTTATACATTTTCTTAATTTAATCAACTAAGTCTTTTATAAATAAATTAAAAGTTTAGGACCGAATTAGAGTTGATTTAGATAACAAATATCTATTAAACAAAAAAAAAAAAGAAGTATTTTTCACATTTTGATATTGAGTGTTAAACCAAAGAAAAATTTCAAATTATTTTGGATTAAAGTATTTGTATAGAACTTCACTTTACTTAAATCAGAGAATATAATAATCTCCGATAGATTCTCCTAAATCATACAATTATTTAATTTGATCATTGCAATTTTTCCATACAACTTGTATTATACTAGAACTTTAAGACTTTGTAAGCATATAATAACCATTAAACAACTTTTAAATAAATCACTCGTAACATTTTATTCCACACTAGTATGGATTAATACTACAAGCAAATTCACTTCAAGAAGTTTTATAACAAATTTAAAAGATTATTCAGAAATTATTTGAATTAAATTGATGTAAGGTGTTTTGCGATCTCATTCTCTAGATTATTTTTTTTAATCGACTGTTTGTTAAACCTAAACCCATAGTTCCGCATTTTGAGATAAAACTTTATTTGTTTTTCTACAAAACAATTTATAAGTCTAATGAATAAATTTCTATATAAGGTAAAAGCACCAGTAATGGGCCATGTACCAGTAGTGGGCCACATCCAAGAAAAGTGCAAAAATTAGCTTATCTAACTTTGAAAAATAGCGCTATATTTAGCCCCTTGGCATGAGCTATATATAGAGTAATTTTTCAAAGTTGGATAAGCTAATTTTTGTACTTTTCTTGCAAGTGGCCCACTACTGGTACATGGCCCACTACTGGTGGTTTTACCTTACTGCATATTCGGCTTAATGCACTCGTGCCTACTCAACATACGTACTTTGAATATTCTTATCAGAAATTTGAAATGCTCATGCTCACTATGCTGAGTGGTATTTAGTCGAATACGCAATAAGTCTTTATCATTTTTAATAAAATTAAAATTAGATTACTAGGTAGGTTTCACCAATAAAAGAAATATTGCTTATACCTAGTAATCTAATTTTAATTTTATTAAATATGTTTCACCTCGAACCAACACCTTGCTACTTGAACAAAACGTAGCATTTTTCAAACGAGTTATTATCTCTTGCGCATGCTCAGTTTATATATACTACCTCTGAGCTGCACATGCCTTGTACTATATCCTCCGAAACCTTCTTTACAAAAATTAGAACAAAATTGTAAAAATACTTGTCATATATTTGATGAAAATAGAAAATATTTATTGCATTTAAAAAAGAATAATATTTAAAAATTACAAATATACGATTTTTCTTTTGTGGAATTTAACAATTAGAAGAAAAATTAATATGGGAGAAAGATCTAGGTTATTTTGTTTATATGGTTATATTATCTCTGATTAAAGTAGATTGGTTTGTTCTTATATTATTGTTTATATTTATTAAAAAAAAATAAAAATATTTTGAACTCAAAAGATATTTCTTTCAAAATGAGAAAAAACAACTTTTTTTTTCTCTAATCCGATTTCTAAACACTAATTTAAAAATTATAGCAAGTAAATTGATTTAAAAAAAAAATATTAATTTTTGTAAAGGGAAATAAATGTGTTTTATGATTTTAATGGGAAAATATTTCTTGTTTTGATCAAATTATGTTAATTTGTATAATAAACACCAAAAGTATTGTCAAGTTTGCTAATTTTCTCATGGCATACGATGCTATTAATGATTATATTTTTTATTTAATATTTAGATTTTTTTATTTAAAAAAATTTATCTTTTTTTTATATATATATATATATATACCTTTATTAAATTAAAGCTGGATGGCTGGGAGCAATATCTTTGGAAAAGGCATTTGAATTAAGAACATTAAAAAAATAAATAAAAAAAAAAAAAATAGAAAAAATAAAACTATCTATAAAAAAAATCCGAAGATTTATATTTTAATTTTATCATATGTAAATTTTTCAAATGATATATTTTATTGCTATTCTAAATAAAAGAAAAAATATATTTAAATAAAACTCAATATTTAGATCAAATCTGTTATCGCTGTGCACATTTCACAAGAGGGAACTAAAACTTGTTTCTAAGCTCCTGATTTCAGTCAAAACCAGCAGCAGCACTTGGCATGCCCCATTTCTTTTTACACTTAGCCATGTATCCTAGGTAGATCTGATTATTACTGACACATATACTTTGTAGAATGTGCCATGTTTCTCAAATAAATCACCTTAGTCAAATAATGAAAATAAAACCTTTGGAAGGCTGTTTAACAAAAGGGTTTAAAATTATTTTTGCCAAAACTTTATTTAAAATAACAATATACAGTGTACATTGACTTGTTGAATGTTATAGGGTGATTAATATTTTTCCCTTTAATCTGATCTTTGTTATGTGCAATTGGAAAACTTACAATGATTTAGGTAATGAATATGAATTTCAAAAATATAAATTTGATGTTTCATTTTTCAATTTTTTTTTTCTCTTATTAAATAATATCTTTAGGCTAAGACCACACTGCGAGAGCTTTCCTTAGCAGCATGATCCTAGGATGACTCATACATGTAAATAGGCATTTGAAAAACAATCAGGTGGCCACACCTCGTGTCAGGCATAACCATACCCCTAAGTGGAATTATTAGTTAACCAACATTTTTGTCAAAGCACCAGAAAGTTTTTGGCAAAGAGAATTAGATCATAGATTTGAGACTTTGGTGGTTGAATTGTTAGCGAAAGAAAATTCTGATGAAATTTACTCATTAAAGATGTGCATCTTAAGTGGTTTAAGGTAGTTGTTCCGCCAAATGGGTTTTCTTAAGATTTTTTTGAAATTTAAGACAGATTATTATTTAAATACTTCTGCATCGATTGGTGGCAAAACGAAATTTATGAACAATATAGTTCCGGAGATATTAAATTTCAAAAATAGAGTTTTTCAGACTTATACATTGCACTATACGGGATATCGGAAAATTTACATACATATTTAATTATAATTAAGAAACACTTCTTACCATTTTTATAAAAAAACTAAACCAACATTAAACAATAACCAATACATATTTTAAGACAATTTTGATTCATAGTTACAACACAGTTTCTGAGATAATAATGGAAAATGTGTAAAAAAAATTTACACTAAAACAATTTGGCAACACCGCATTTATTTAACCAGCGAAAGATTTATAAAGCGCGCATGCGCTAGATTTTTTCAAAATTATAATTTTCATAAGGTGTAACGTAGGCGTTGATTACATTTGTTGAAAAAATAACAAAACGATTTTTATAGAAATAAATCGACCTTTAAAATGTATTTTATCTGTCATTTTAATATAAAAATATTCAATCTCTTACAATGGTGCCAGATTTGTCAAGTGAGCACGGGATTGGCTAGAATCGGTACATAAACAGCAAAAAGTTTTGGGCTTATGAATTATGAATCCTTATTGTCTGTTCTATAAGCATTAACTTTTTGCTAGTATTGTCGCGAAACAACTACCTTAAGACTTAAATTTTCTTTCGATAAAGTGTATTAGAATTATGATTAATATCTTTAGTTTTTGATGTTTGACTAGATCACTAGATGATAGGGGGTTGAGAATCATAATTTCCAATGCAGTGCAGTGTTTTGTTCATTTTGAATTTCAAAGGTAGTGACTTGAGACGTCAAGCGAAACTAGCACTATTGCTAGGTGTGGCCACTTTGTATCCTAGCCTCTAGGCACAGATTAACTATCTACTCACTTGACTCAAGTTTGCCTCCTTTGGTGTGGACTTAGCCTAAGGCTTTTTTTAATATCCATATATAAATCAAAGATTTTTCTACATCTTTCATTATAAATGAAAGTCGGGAGGATTTTTCGGGCTATCTAGGGAGAAATCAGAAAATAATTATGGTGTTTGAGATTCTTCTTTTGAAGCAGGCTTCAATTGATGGTAAATATACATCCATCCAAATCTTCTAAAAGTTGTAACCACTGAATACTTTCAAACCATACAGATCGAGGATTCTAGTTGTATACAGAGTGTTTATTAACTTTGTTATTATTGGAGCTATGAAGTCGATTGAACAAGTTACTACCATTTTTAAGACCATTGCAGTAGGGAAAACAAAAACAATTGAGCATCCTATTTTTAAGTTATTCTCAAATAAATATTTAAAGGGAACAACCTGAATGTTTTATTATACCTTAATAGACAATTCGGTTTAGAATAAAATACATCATAACAAAAAAAAATTCAAAAATAAACAAGTAGAGATATCATTCTAGTAGAATCTTGGAACTTTTGTTTTTGAAAATAACTTTTAAATGCGATGCTCATTTGTTTGATGTATTCACCAGTGAACACCAGGTATATCATCTTTTCAAGTCTGCTTCAAGATACGAAGATGAATACTAGGGAATTTTAATTAATTTCCTCAAAGATTATCTAAACCGAAAAAATCTTCCATTTCATTAATCAACTCAATAAAGCCTCAACCAGAAAAAGAAAGACATATCTCTATTCTTGATTTTTATTAATGCATCTATCTCTAAGCATCATAAGCTACAAAAGCAAAGCTTCTAAGATAGTTTTGTTGAATTGTTTTCTCAACATTTTGTAAAGAAAAGATATGACTTGAACCAACAAATATTCAATTTTTTATTTGAAATCTTCTTAAAAAGTGATGCAAAATTAATGAATAAAAACACATTTTTCCTATCTCTATAACATTTTCTAATATTTCTATATCTATTTATTTTATGTGTATCATATCTATTAAATTAAAATACGGTATTTGAAAAATTTATTTTTATAATTAACCTTTACATTCTAAATACATTTATGAGAAAATAAATAACAAAACTAACTTAGATTTTATATTAATATATATTGAAATTTTTTAATTGAAATTATGAGTTATTTCAAATTTTCATTATATATATTTTGGGGCAATTAGATTATTTGTTTAAGATTATTTTATTTACTTTTTCACTTGAATATTTATAAATAAATTAATGTTTTTTATTAAGAATATATTAATGAATATTTTTTTATTTATTTCTGATACTTTGAAGGAAATAATTATACATGGAATGAATACTTTGCCCCATTATTTCTATTTTATAGGAATTAATGATTTTTTTAACAAAATGAATGAATTTACTGTTATATATACATAGATATTCAATTTTCATCATAATATATAATAATTAGATCATTGATAATTTTGTTTTCGAACAATATAAATATTTAAAATCATTTTTAGACTTGTAATAAAATATTTTCAATTAGATAGATTTTTTTAAAAAAAAAGATATTTAACATATAAAAATATTATTAAATCATTTTATTTAAAAATTTTTAACAGGATCTTTAATTTATATCTTAATTAATATCATTTAACAAGAAACTTCAATTTTATTTAAATATAGGTATAGGGTATAGTATAAAAAATAAATATAATATTTTTGGATAAATTATTAAGAAAAAAAATAAAAATTGAAGTTTTTTGTATTACAAATTGATGATTTCAGAAGAATAATAAATATAGTTTATTATATAAATTATGGAAAAATAATAAAATCCTTGTTAATGTTAGAACAACATTAGTAGTTGAAAATAATAAGTCATATTTCCTCTTGCTCAATTGAAGAATGTCTCTAAACGCGGAGGTGGGAGGCATAACATCGATTAGAACAAAAATAAGTCTCAATAGGCACAAGGGGTCCAAATGAAAGAGTTGAAAATATTGTTGTACTCGCAATCAAATTGATATCAAATATGATATTTTTCTTCAGATATCGCTCAAAAATTGCTCGTCCACAGGGACAATATAGAGCATGGTCTAATTCTACCACTAGGGTCTGAGGAATAATGGCAGCATTATAATACAATCTGAAATAGAAAAAATACATTTCTTAAATTCACTTATTTTTTATTTAGTTTAAAAAAATTATTTGTTAGTAAAATTTATAGGCATAAATATTGAAATTTCAAATCAGCAACAAACAAATGGTAGATTCTGTTTTAGATGTTTCATCTAAACTTTTTTTTTTGCCTTCTTAAGCCACTTGGATAAAACTATACATCATTGCTTAAGGTAGTTGTTTCGCGACAATACTAGCTAATGCTTATAGAACAGACAATAAGGATTCATAATTCATAAGCCCAAAAGTTTTTGCTGTTTATGTATCGATTCTAGCCAATCCCGTGTTCGTTTGACAAATCTGGCACCATTGTAAGAGATTGAATATTTTTATATTAAAATGACAGATAAAATACATTTTAAAAGTTAAAAAATTTCTATAAAAATCGTTTTGTTATTTTTTTATAGATTTTTCATTATTTATTCATATTATCTCAGAAACTGTGTTGTAACTATGAATCAAAATTGTCTTAAAATATGTATTGTTATTGTTTAATGTTGGTTTAGTTTTTTATAAAAATGGTAAGAAGGGTTTCTTAATTATAATTAAATATGTATGTAAATTTTCCGATATCCCGTATAGTGCAATGTATAAGAGTCTGAAAAACTCTTTTTTTGAAATTTAATATCTCCGGAACTATATTGTTCATAAATTTCATTTTGCCACCAATCGATGCAGAAGTATTTAAATAATAATCTGTCTAAATTTCAAAAAAATCCTAAGAAAACCCATTTGGCGGAACAACTACCTTAATCGTATCAAATAATATAACATTTATTAGTATTGTCCGAGTATTGCTAAATTTAATATAATTGAGCAATGAGATCTGTTTTAACCCTAGGAACGACCTGAAGGTGAAATTATAAACTTTAATCGAAAGATCTCAAAGAGAATCTATCATGTTTGTTTGGTTGCTACCACTCTGTTCTTTTTAGATACCAAATATTAAATTATAAATTTTGATTTACAATTTAAAAAAATTTAAATTATAAATTCAATAGGTACTAAAAGAGAAATGGGGAATAATAAAATTTCTTTACGAGAGGTTCTATTAATTAATCAAAGTTGTCATCATAATGTTTTTGTATGATTTAATTTTAAAATAAATAAATATCAACTTTTTCTAAAAAAAAATAAATATTTATTTATTATTGAGTTTCGGACAATTTTTCTAATTTTTTAAAGAATTGTCTAAATCCATATATATCGAGGAATTTTCGACTCTCCCCTGTCACAGTTCGTCATATTTTTATAGACGGGCCTAGCTCTAATTTACGTCATATACTCCGTAATTACCCATTTTTAAAAAAGAAAAATTTAAAACTAGTCTGTAAGAATAAAGAAAATTCATTGATACACGAATCAATTAGCGAGTTATTGACTCTTTAAGCTCATTAAATCATTTACAGATATAAGTAACTCTTATTCAATAAAGATTAAAAATTAATTTGATATCAGTTACTAGGTAAAAATAGTTAATTCTGTTTAAGATAACATGATGAAAGTATAAAAATCAAGGTAGGTTTCACAAAATATTTTGTGAACCTACCTTGAAATTTTACTTACTGATTATTTAAAAATGTTTCACCTTGAATCGACATATAACTTTTTAAAAATAAAAAAAATATTTTTACTTGGTAATACATTTTATAGATAAGGATAATATTAATTACCAATCTGTCTATATAGAAATTAATGTGTTAGTCTTTTATTTATTGCGTTCGCGCATCGTTCATCTAATTGAATTGAAACTTTGTACCGGGTGATTCAATAAGGGTGACGAGGTACCGTATCTCAGGAACTAATAATCGTACAAGTTTGGGAAAAAAATCCTTCAGAGGAAATCGGCCAAGAAAAATTGCTGGAAATATTTTGTAAGTTCATATGTCCACCGCTAGGTGGCTAAATAGCTTCGATCGTATAAAAAAAATGCAATTTTCTCGAAAATTTTCCAATATAAGTTTAAAAATGAATACTCTCTCTCACGTTAATGCCACCATAATAGTCCATCTTTTTGATAAATGACTTTTTATTGTAGGACGTAAAATAAAGGCGGGAGGGGATGCTAAACTTTAATGGACTCTAGAGCCTATAACTTAAGTTTGACTTAACGGAAATTTCTTAACATGGTCTGGTTCAAGAAAGGAAGGTTTGGTGAATAAAATAAAAAACATCCATGCCATTCTAGTTCTTACCGCCCGCGCTAAGGGGCGTGTTTTATAAAGTTAAACGTTTTATTAATTTTGCTCCGAAATCTTAAATGGAACCGTATAATTATTTTATTAGATTCAGAAAGTAAATCAAATTTGCAACAAAATATGTTCAAACCGCATGTAAAGAATATTTTATTAACTAATTTATTAAAGAAACAAAATAGGTAATTGAGTTTTCAATTTTTTTTTTAAGTTTCGTAGTCAATCACGCCATGGACAAATAAAAAAACAGTTTAAAACTTTGTTCTTATTTTCATTTAATCACAACAATAATGATATAACATAAGAAACAATAAAATAACAATTACAACATTAACATCTATTTGTGAAAAAACGCTGTTTCCAAAGAAACTGTTAACCAAGTCTTTCACGGCCTTCTAAAAAATTAGACATTTTTGAAATTTAATACCTACTCACAGGCTACACAGAAAAGCATTAGGAAAAAGCGTTATTATCATTATTGTTGTGATTAGATGAAAATAAGAACAAAGTTTTAAACTGTTTTTTTATTTGTCCATGGCATGCTTGACTACGAAACTTAAAAAAAATTGAAAACTCAATTACCTATTTTGTTTCTTTAATAAATTAGTTAATAAAATATTCTTTAAGCAATAACTGTTAAACGAATGGAGATATCAACATGCGGTTTGAACATATTTTGTTACAAATTTGATTTACTTTCTGAATCTAATAAAATAATTATACGGTTCCATTCAAGATTTCGGAGCAAAATTAATAAAACGTTTAACTTTATAAAACACGCCCCTTAGCGAGGGCGGCAAGAACTAGAATGGCATGGATGTTTTTTTATTTTATTCACCAAACCTTCCTTTCTTGAACCAGACCTTGTTAAGAAATTTCCGTTAAGTCGAACTTAAGTTATAGACACTAGAGTCCATAAAAGTTTAGCATCCCCTCCCGCCTTTATTTTACGTCCTACAATAAAAAGTCATTTATCAAAAAGATGGACTATTATGGTGGCATTAACGTGAGAGAGAGTATTCATTTCTAAACTTATATTGGAAAATTTTCGAGAAAATTGCATTTTTTTATACGATCTAAGCTATTTAGCCACCTAGCGGTGGGCGTATGAACTTACAAAATATTTCCAGCAATTTTTCTTGGCCGATTTCCTCTGAAGGATTTTTTTCCAAACTTCTACGATTATTAGTTCCTGAGATACGGTACCTCGTCACCCTTATTGAATCACCCGGTACAGTTGTTGGCACTTGCGCGAAGGTTTCTGACATAGTATCATCAACGTACAATAGGTCTCTCCCCCCCCCCCCCCCGGCTCAAAAAATGAAAATCTAGGCCCTTGGAAAAATTGTTTATCCCTTTGACTATATACATATGGACTGCTAACCACCCCTACTTTCCCTATTGAAGCAATGTAAACTTGGCGTACACAAGATCTGTAGCGCCTCGTTGGGCAATGGAGGAAATAATAACTAAAAATTCATGAGAGGGAATATAAAACTTTTTAAAAAGTTTAACTTTTTCGCTTAATATCAAAATAAATAGCGTATTTGTTGTATCTAAATAATCTCATATTAGAATTGATAAAAATATCTTGGGAATTCATATTTTATTTTTCTAAAAAAAATCAAGGATTGAGATCACAGAGGGACTTTTGCATTCATTCCAGATTTTTTTGACGGTGAAAAAGTTAAATTTTTTCGCTCAATCAAAATAAATAGCGTATTTGTATAAGCAATCGGGCCAATAATAAAAGTTAGAATATATTTATAAGGCTAATAAGCAAAGGCGTGCCCAGGATTTGAGCTAGGGTGTGGAGATTAAATTAGTTTTTAGAGAGAGAGGGTGCGAGTTCGTAATAAATTAATAATATTGAAATAAATATGTAGTTTATAATTTTAATATTATAAATTATTTTTAAAAGACGCTTCTATGAATTAGGGGAAATATTTTTACATGTTCTATTATTTAATTGCCAAAATAATAGTCTAATAGACTTCTTTCTAGGGGGAAGCTTCCACCCTCTCTGCCCATAGCTGGGCACGTCCTTGTATATTGAATTAAATTATATCTATATAGTATACATCTTGATTTTACGGCTTTCATTTGAAATAAGCGGCACTTTAGCCACGCCTACTTTCTTCTGATTTGCCTGGTTCTTATTTTCCCAAGTTCTTATTTTCTCCACTTTTTTTTGCCCATAGAGGCGCTACAAATCTTGTGTACGCTAACGGCTGCCCGGCTATCAGTCCATATGTATATAGTCAAAGATTTATCCAAAGTAATAGCAAAGGTAAATTAAATGGACAAAGTACATGCAATTAATGAAAAAAAAAAATGTTTAAATAGCAAAATTGAATTATCATCAAGTAATTTGCTAAGAATGTTTTCGAAATTGTAAGAAAAGGAAATATCCCATGGGGTGAAGAGGGCAGATTGCTCAGGGGCCTTGAATAGATTTTGGGTGAAGGCTGATCGGAGGCGGAGGGTCCAGAGGGGCGGGAAGAGGGTTGTTGGGGGTGAAGAGTAATTAAAATAAAATTGTTAATAAGTTATCTATCCTTTTGTTTTTAAAAATGCTTAACTCATCTCTCTTATAGATTATTTTCATATCAGGTATACTAGTATATACAAAAATTAAGAATGAAGTTACCTCTTTTGAAGAACGATGTTAGATGCAAGATCCTTGAGACTTGGCACTCCTAAATTGTTTTCCACAGGACTCTTCTCTATTTTTTGGAATGAATTTTCACTTAAGTCAATGGTAATTAAATGTAAACGTTTAATACTTCCAGGTAAATTAATCAATTGATTATCATGAAGATACAGATTTCTAAATCAAAATAGGAAAGATTAAATAAAGAAAAATAATTATTTTTTATTAAAGATTAACTTTTAAAACTAATAGATTTTTCAAATTATATAGAATACCGATAAATCGAATTATCTTAAATCATTTTGGAGGAGTAATAAAATAAAATTGATGTTTAACTAGAACCGGATTAACCTAAATTAATAATATAATTAATTAACCATAGGAACAGTCTATGTCGACCAAGGCACCGCAGCCCGAGAAAACTAAGTTTTTTGTACAATATTACTCGGAGTAATTTAATGCTTTCGTTTTACAAGGTTAAGGTGAAAACTCGATGTTATTTCATTCAAGATTTGAAATAATTTTATTCAAAATTGAATGTAAAATATTGTTTTTTGAAGGTCGATTGTCATTGGAAAATAATAACAAATAATTTTTCAAAGAAAAAAAAACTTGATGACAACTGAACTGTCACTAAATCAAAACTGATTTAGGAAGTTAGGTAAGGGGAGAGGGGTCCGGAGACTTGTATTGCCTCTACATTGCTTAATCCGGTCCTGTGTTCAACAATTCGCTTAAGAAGAGCAACTCTTTAAAGTTTTGAAATCTTTTAATTCCAATTTCATAAATTAACTTGAAGCAAGTTGTCAACCGAAAATCGCATTTTGTGTTCTCCAGCCAAAAGGTGCTCCAAAATTCATTTATCTGTAGTAGTGATCTCAAAAACGGGATATTTTAGTTATGAAATTTAAAACTTATGTTATCTGATCGAGTTTTATTATAAATACAAAACAGCTAACTCAACGTATTTCAGAGACCTTTTTTGGTATACGAGTGCCTGACTTTTTCTTATGAGTATTTCTCAAAAACAAAGTCTTCATAGACGTCCAACCAGGATCTTTGAGTTGAAGCAGAACATTCAAGCATTCAAATATCACAGAAAAAAATCATACAACGAAGAATGCATTTTGTTGGAATAGAGAACAATGTTTGCATCATCATTGTGAATATTTTACATGACTTTTAAAAGGTTATTAACATATTTAACACCATTTAATTGTGGGTGCGTTCAGAATTGTTTTCACAGAGCAACAACACAATATCGCTCACATTGATAAGGGCCAGTCCGAATTAGAAAGCGTGCTGAAAGCGCTATCAATTCAGAATGCCTTTAAAGACGTTCCCTAATAAATCGATTTTCTTGCAATCCTTTTAAAACTTTGAATACACATATTATATAAGTGTCCTTTATACGTAGAAATTTTTTTCAATAGTCCTTGCGGCACTAAATTTGTAAATATTGACCTTTGAAATTTGCATATTTAACACGCGAACCCTATCCCGATTGATGTTAAAGCGACTGTTTCATTAAATAACGATCGTAATTTTCTTGAAATTATTTTGAAAAAACTGAGAATCATTAACTGAAGATATAACAAATATTTTTCTGTTAAAATAATTGTATCAAGCGGTATTCGTTTTGTATGAAAAATGTTAAAAGTTAGGTACTTTTGATGGTTTTCGTTTTTTTCTCTCATGGCTTGGCAAGTGAGAGATGACGACTTGGCAACGTCGCACTAAAATCACTCAATTGTTCCATATCTAAAAAACTTCTGCAGCTGGTGCATTTGAGATTTTTAGCTAATTTTGTCAACCTCATCTGGAATTTCGCATTGAGCTGTTTCATGAAGTGTTTTTTTTTATTCTTTGTCTTTTAGCATAGGTAAGAATGCAATGTTGCCAGATCTGAGAAACGACGCAGTGAAAATATTTTTGCCTTTCTGCGCATGTGAGAGTAGGAGAAAGAGCGACTGCTTCTGACCTATATTAGGGAACGTCCTTAAACGCGTTCATGGATTTAATTTTGTTTGTTTTCTTTTTCATATGTTTATAACCAAGGAAAAGAATCAAGACCATAATTGATATTAATTATTAATTATTTTGTGTGAAGTCATTTTTAATTGAATTCCTATTTATTTTATTGTAATGCTGTGCTCAGAGTGCTTAAGGTTTAAACGGTTGGCAGTGAAAGCGCGAGTAATGACCAACGACAGGGCTTAAAATATCGGAACGACTGGAAGCGCAATTCAGAACGCATTCTATGTATCATTCCGTACGAATTATTGACTAAAATAAAAATATTAATTATATCAAACATACTTTAATTTATTTAGATGTCCAATACTCTGAGGAAGTTTCTTTATTTTATTCTTGCAAAGATTTAAATTTACCAATTTATTTAGCTTCCCTATCTGAGCAGGTACATAAAGCAACTGAAAAAAATCGAAATAAAATTTATAAGAACAGAGAAACTTCAATGAAGTACACTTTTAAAGATATTAAGAGTAAAGAAAAGTTATTAGCCTTTATAGATTTAAATTTCTATAGATCAACATTTTTGTTTGCTATTTGAATTATCAAAAGGAATTTACAAGAATAAATTAAAAATTATATATCAAGAGAATATACTTTTTAATTTATTCTTGTAAACTGTTTAATTCTACTATTTTTTAAGGAATATAAATAAAACTAAATGTCTTCTGCTTGATATACACATAAATATTTATATAGAGCTGCGCCCTCCAAATGTACTTAGTAATGTTTTAAATCAAGCTTGGCTCTGCCATGCTCCCAAATTTTCAAATGATAAGACTTTCTAGCTAGGAGTACTTTAAAAGAACGAAACGTACGTACAAATAAAGTCAAGCGAATAGAATTAAAAACCCGCTATTGAATATCTAATATATAATCTAAAATATTTATAGTATTCTATAGTATACTAATCTTCGAACTAGTCTCGAATTATTAATAAAATATTTGCAAATACATATTGTTTTATTGTTATATTCATAAATACTGATTTTCATCAAGCCAAAAAAACTAAACACTTTTTATATTCCTTAAAAATTAAATAAATCTGCTACTTTCGGCAAAACAACTTATTAATTTTATGGAATGATGATATTTTTGAGAAGTTATTAGATAAAAGTGTCCTGAAATTGAGTTATAAATATATTTTATAAAACAGTTTTCAATGTAAGAAATATATACCTCATTTTTACTTAAATCCAAAGTTTCCAAACTTCGTGTCATATGATAACAATTCATCCACGACCATTTGTTAGGATTATACTCCGTTCCCAATGAGTTTTCTGAAAGATTTAGATTTTTAAGAGATGGTAAAGATCCTAAACACTCTGGAATGGTTTTCATTTCATTTCCCATCAAGTTTAAATTAGTTAAATTTTTTAATAGAGCAATTTGATCATATTTGATATATTTAACATTATTAATCTGAAAGAAATTTAATAAGTTATTATTAGTATTATGTTTCTCAACATTATTTGATATGGTGAAATTAGTTTTTATGTAGAGTACCTGTAGAGTATCGAGCATTCGTGGAAAACCGGTAGTATAAGGATATTTATCTTTTGCAGAGATGGTCATCTTTGATTTAACAGCATTGAAATTGGGCGTTGATTTAAGATTAGAGAGTTGAACACTTTTTGGAGATATCTTGACATCGAATGCATTTCTTAAATTGATAAGAAATGCTTTCAATTGGACTGGATCAGATTGGATGATTAGATCGTGTGCCGGAGATTTAAAACGAATTGTTGCTTTTCCCTCTTTCAGGAATTTTGTGAATACTTGATCAATGTTATTTAATACCTTGAAAAAAAAATGTGAGTATTAGTAGGTATATAACATAATTTGTTTCTTTTTCGTTGCCCTTACTCAAACCCAAACGTTAGAGATTATTATCTACAGGTGTCGGCTACCTGCAGTGCACCATGTACTTTTGAGTAATGAAGTAAAAATTTAAATACAGTGGGTGGCCAAATTATTAGGGACAGTATTCTTTTTTTTCTAATTTTCAAGTTTAAATGAATTTTGTGAGCAAATAAATTGTTTTTAATTATTTTTTTTCTTTATTTTTGTTGCTGGTATCATTATTCGCCTGATATGATCCCCTTAGAAAACCTATGGAACGAAACGGGAGATCACCAAAGAAATCATCACCATCAAGGGGCTATTGATAGAAACCCTTATCAGAGTGTGGTGGCATCGCACTCTCCAAAACAGAGCAAAATTATGCATAAAAAGCATGCCCCGGCGCCTGGAAGCTGTAATCGCATCAAAGGGTGGACATTACGAAATATTAAGATTTTAGTGAATTTTTAATATTATTAATATTAATATTTTTATAAAAAATAAATAAATATGAATAAGTAATTATGTCGTTTTATATTCTAAATAAAATATTCCAATGAACAAAAATAGCTTAGAGACCGAAAATCATTTATTTTCTCTTTAAATTCATTTAAACTTGAAAATTTCTAATATCCCTAATAATTTGGCCACCCATGCTACTATAATATATATTTTTTACACTATTTCATCCGGTGTGGGAAGATCGGAGGGCTATAAGGGGAGATGTGGAGGCCCTTCTATTAAATTTCATTATTAGAAGAGCAAATAAATTAGAAAGCATTTAAAAATGTTATCTTAACTCGAGTCGAGCATTTTTGTGTCTTATTTGCCGTCGATTTAGAATGTCACGTTACGAAAGCTAATAATATTGTTCTACGAGGCACGCCTGAAAATATTAATGTATAATTTGGTCCTTATCTAAAAAATGGTTGCCGGCTTGATATACCGTAATACCAAGTGATTTCTCTAATCTAATTTTTCTGTAAGGTTGCATACCATATCAAGGAGCACACTTTAAGCAGTTTTGTGAGGATTAAATTTGTAACAATAAGTAATATTTATTTTGTTGTTTTTGTTGATAGATATTAAATGTTTGTATGTATATGTTACGGCTAATATGCAAATTTGGACAGTTTATAAACTAACCAAACCATTGACTATTTTGATAGAAAACGCAATTTCCCCTAAAATAGAAGCTAGTTTGCAAACTAACCAAGTCTTGGCTAATTTACTTGAAATTATTGAGAAAACCAAAATAGCGGGTTAGTTTATAAACTATCCAATGCAGCCTGGCTAATATAAAAACCATAATTTCTAGTAACACAAAATAGCCAAACCTTTGGCTAATTTATAAACTAACTAGGCTTAATGTTCATGATATTTCTTATTTGATGAATTAGAGATGAATAAAATGCAAACTTTTGATTTAAATTTTTTATTATTAAAAAAATAAAATATTTTCAAATAAGTACAATATACTGGGCGTAACCGGACATATTTGGTTAAGTGATCTTGATATACAAAAATGAATTTGTAATTTTGATCAGGTCGTGTTTGAAGATCAATTAAATCCACCTGGCAACGCGAATTTAGATTATTTGAACAAATCGGTTTTACCAGAATTCCTTTCCTTGTTTTGTTCTTTTTACTTTATCCAATGCAAAGCATGGGTAAAGTATTGTAATCGCTCTCGGGGCAAGCGTGGCTTCAAAGGGTCCTCAGGTAAAGACTACGGAACCCATGGACTCAATTAAAGTCACAAATTGTAGTATTCAATTAGGTTGAATTTTAGCACGTGACGGTTTTGCCAAAAATTACAAGGGGTCTCGTCGAGAGGCTAAAAAGTGCGATTTTTTCATTTAGTGCGTGCGGATGGATGGATGTATGTATGGATGGATGTATGTATGGATGTATGTATGTTATCGTTTTTTTGGCCCACGATTTTTTCCACACCGTTACACCGATTGAAATGAAATTGAAAACCTACCATTAGTTTAACAAAATGAAGCGCTGATTAGTTTTTGGTACATATCGGCCAACAAACATTAGTACTTTATTTCAGTACTTTTTAGTTTTTTCTAAATATCTTGAAAATGACTTAACCAATTTTGATGAAATTTAATATCCTAATTAAGTACCTTGGGGACCACAAAAAAGGTTAAATAAAGTTTTTAGTAAAATTATATTTTAAAGTACTTTACTCTAGAGTAAGATGGTACTTTTTTTAATTTTTTAAATTCTTTAAAATTTATTCATTTGAAAGTTTTAATATAGCTCATTTAGCCTTGCTTAAGTAAGAATGGATAGGCTTCTCTCTGTGAAATGCTAAAAATTTGGGAGGAATTTTTATGAGTAACCATAGCAACTGCGTTGTTTTCTTATCCGTTACCTTTGCTGTAGACAGAGAAATCGATTTTAAACCAAAAATAGCGATTGATTCTCATCTAGTACTTGAGGAATAATCATTCTATATTGGATTTTTGACGTTTCGGTTTTTATTAGTAACCATTGCTGAAGACATAGAGAAATCGATTTTAAACGAAAAATAGCGATTGATTCTCATCTAGTACTTGAGGAATAATCATTCTATATTGGATTTTTGACGTTTCGGTTTTTATTAGTAACCATTGCTGAAGACATAGAGAAATCGACTTAAAATCAAAAATAGCGATTGATTCTCATCTAGTACATGAGGAATAATCATTCTATATTGGATTTTTGACGTTTCGGTTTTTATTAGTAACCATTGCTGAAGACATAGAGAAATCGATTTTAAACCAAAAATAGCGATTGATTCTCATCTAGTTCTTGAGGAATAATCATTCTATATTGGATTTTTGACGTTTCGGTTTTTATTAGTAACCATTGCTGAAGACATAGAGAAATCGACTTTAAACCAAAAATAGCGATTGATTCTCATCTAGTACTTGAGGAATAATCATTCTATATTGGATTTTTGACGTTTCGGTTTTTATTAGTAACCATTGCTGAAGACATGGAGGAATCGACTTAAAATAAAAAATAGCGATTGATTCTCATCTAATACTTGAGAAATATCCATTCTATATTGGATTTTTGACGTTTCGGTTTTTATTAGTAACCATTCCTGAAGACATAGAGAAATCAACTTTAAACCAAAAATAGCGATTGATTCTCATCTAGTACTTGAGGAATAATCATTCTATATTGGATTTTTGACGTTTCGGTTTTTATTGGTAACCATTGCTGAAGACATAGAGGAATCGACTTAAAATCAAAAATAGCGATTGATTCTCATGTAATACTTGAGGAATAACAATTCTACATTAGGTTTTTGACGTTTCGATTATTATTGGTAACCATTGCTGAAGACATGGAGGAATCGACTTAAAATCAAAAATAACAATCGATTCTTATCTAATACTAGAGGAATAACCTTATTGAATTCCATTTTTGATGTTTTGACTATTAATGGAAACCTCTACTGAAAATGTAGAAGAATCGACTTAAAATCAAAAAGACTAAATTCTTTTTTGGTAAACAACTCAAGCTTGAGTTGTTTGCCATAAAAGATTCCTCCATGTCTTCAGCAATGGTTACCAATAATAATCGAAACGTCAAAAACCTAATGTAGAATTGTTATTCCTCAAGTATTAGATAAGAATCGATCGTTATTTTTGATTTTAAGTCGTTTCCTCCATGTCTTCAGCAATGGTTACCAATAAAAACCGAAACGTCAAAAATCCAATGTAGAATGGTTATTCCTCGACTCTTAAATGAGAATTATTTTTGAATTAATTTCAATATGAACTACAAATTGCAAGTGATATCTGATTAATAATAAAGGAACAAACATATTAATATTTCAAATGAATTTGGATAAAGTTTAGCAACGATCCGTTGCAGTTTATTTAACTGGCAATTCTCACATCCGTCGATAAACAAAGTTAGAATTTCTTGGGTAATGTTTGAATATTTTTGATTTATTAACTTTGTTGTTACTTGTCTTCCGCCGTGCCCAGTTGACTGATGAGATTCTTTAATAATATCAAACAAATCGTCCATTTGCCAGATTTTTTACTTAGAAGAATATGTTGTGCATCAACTCGTTGTAAATCAAAATGCTTAATGTAATAATAATCAGATTTTTGTGCACTTGATGGTCCATTGGCACGTAAGGTTATTAACCTCTCCACAACACTTTTATAGCTTCTTTCATGGTAAAGTTTGGAATTATTTGCTTTGTTATTATAAAGATCTAATAAAGAGGCGTTAAATTATTCTTTGTAATTCATTTTATTAACAATAACTGTTGCTGTTCGTGTGAAATATAAAAACAAACCCACCCAGGACAACAAAAAGAAAAACAATAACATTTCATAATCATAACCTAACGTTATTTGTAAATTAACCAGACAATTGGTTGATTAGTTTATAAACCAGCCAAAGGTTTGGCTATTTTGTGTTACTAGAAATTATGGTTTTCATATTAGCCAGGCTGCATTGGATAGTTTATAAACTAACCCGCTATTTTGGTTTTCTCAATAATTTCAAGTAAATTAGCCAAGACTCTTGGTTAGTTTGCAAACAAGCTCCTATTTTAGTGGAAATTGCGTTTTCTATCAAAATAGCCAATGGTTTCCTTAATATCCAGCTAGTTTATAAACTGTCCAAATTTGCATATTAGCCGTAACATATATATTCCTTACTTTCATTCTGAAACTTTTGGGTTCAGGCACGTTATAAATTCACATGAAGCTAAAAAATTTTTATTTTTGACAAGGCTTGGTTCGATCACATGTGTACCGCATTTTGTGTATAACTCCTAATTGACTGAAGATGGCCAAATAAAATTCAGGCCGAAACGTCTTATTAAAGGTGTTTTATTGAACCCAGTGATTCCATCTTTGGCTGATACCTCATCCTTCATCTAGTACAGTTTCATCACAGCCACGAACTCTAACAATTAGTATATTCCTTAGAGTTTAAAAAATTGTCAATGTTCATTTTCTTATCATTGACCTGAAGAAGCTTAAATAAACGAACAAAATCCCGTTCTTATATTATATTTAAGGGAAAAGATTTAGTTTGCTGAGAGTAGCAAAGTTGTTGATTCATAAGGAAAAATCAATGAGGGTGTCCACTTTTCAAATACCCGAATGGATGTATTTACAAACATTAACAAAACGAATTTAACTACATCTAATCGAGTATATAAGTCCATGAGAAATAATAGAAACATTTCCAATAAATATGAAAGTAGTCTCTTTTTTATTTCTGGACTGCTTTCATCCAATCCTGAGTGATTAATATATCAGTCCGTCTCCAAAGAAAAACATTAAACGTTTGTCCTTACTTATTATATTTATCTAAAACTCTGAGAACTATATAATATATTAGATAGAAAAAGAATGGAATAAGCAATTATTGAATGATTTATTTAATACCTTATATTTATTTCCAATCTTGTTTTGAGGTGTCTGGATCATAATGTAAAGTTGATCAGATTGTTTTCCAAGAGCCACCGTTGATTTTTGAAGTTTTCTTGATCCATTTGGAATGTCTCTGTTTTGTATATCTGTTTTTGCAAAAAACTTCATATTTGGTTAAATTGAAAGAAACGAATAAAAATATACGAGGTGATTAGTTTTTTTTTTTATTTTATTAAAAAATATTCAAATTTCAAATATTAAACAATAAAATCATTTTAATTTTAACATGTTGAGTAAATAATTTTTAAAAATGAATTGAATAAATTATTTGTCAAATACTCAAAAGGAAAACTTTTTCCAATTTTTCAATTTCGTATAGTACAGGGTAGCCAACGTGATTATCAAATTTTCCTAAACAGACAAATAAGTGTCTGAAAATAAATAAATATAAAATTAATACACAGTTTAATTTAAAATATTAAATACTTTTAGATAAATAGAGAATTATAAATAAGTTAGTAAAGCAAAATGGAAAATTTGAAGAACGTCAAAAACAATTGGTGTGACTTTTTTCTCATTCAAAAATATACAATAAATAAAAAAAAATTTTTTGCAACGAAATTTTCTCTGGAGAGAGACGGACTGGTAGAAATTTTAATTGAATGTAATGGAAGGCAGCCCAGAGGTAGTGAGGAAGAAAAAATTAACACATATAAAATAAGGTGTAATTTGTGGAATCCTTCCTCCTTTCCTTTCAAACCGACGTTTCGGAGGATTTTTCCCTCCTTTGAAACCCTGAAGAAGGAGGGAAAAATCCTCCGAAACGTCGGTTTGAAAGGAAAGGAGGAAGGATTCCAATAAATTAAACTTTATTTTATATGTGTTAATTTTTTCTTTTCTCCTACCTCTGGGCTGCCTTCCATTACATTCAATTATAATAAAATTTTTTTTTCAAATTAACAAAAAAGGAATATAAAAGGTGTTTTGTTTCTAACATGGTTTAAAGACTAAATAAGATTTAAAATTAAAATGTTTGTCAAGATTGGTGGGGGCTTTTAAAGTTCCGTTCAAAAGTAAAACTGGCCCCTATCACTCTTGATACAATTTCTGTGTCCGTTGTATTAAAATTTATAAAACTAAAGATTTGAGCATCTTTTTTTTGAAAATAGTTGGAATGTTTTCAAAAAATCAGCTCTGGTTCAGATTAATCAAGATGTATTTTAAAAGAGAAAAAGAATTCAATCAATCTTTAGGACAAATTCTAAGATTTTAGTAGAAATATTATTAAATTGCGATATCAGAGAGGATTCATCCCCTCAGGAGTCGAACCTGAGAACTAACATGCTTTCCGGGCAGTCAGCTCACACCCTCGAGACAAAAAACCTCTCTCTGAATTTAGCTGATAATAAAAAAAATGCTGTTTATCAAAATGGGTAAGAGCGTAAGGACTCTTTACAAAAGTTTCCAATTCGGAATACATAGCATTTTGAAAAATTAAATTTTAGATAAGCGATACTCAATCTTTTTGCCAAATTCGGCAATTAGATATGGGTCTGGTGGCCCGTACAAAAAGCATTTCTTGTATCACGCCTGTAAGTGTAAAAGTGATTAATGTATAGCCAGGTTTACACATTCGCGTGAGTAGCGAGGCGAATATGTAGTCGGTTAGCCGGATACTGGTGAAGCGAGCAGCCTCGCGAGGCTTCCTCGGGTGTTTGCCGCAGATCCGTCCTGAGTGAACGCAGGAAACGACCAGAGGCGCCTTTGAGCATTCACAAAAACCGACAACCGATGGATCAGGACGAGGCAACGGGCACTTTTGCCTTGGGCGAGGCTCGTACTGACCGACCAGGCATTTGCCTCAAGAGGCTGGCCTCGCGAGGCAAATCCTCAATTAGTATCCGGCTGTTCACTCGTCATTCGTCTCACGATTCGCGGCGCTCGCCACGAGAGCCAAATCGACTCGCGAGGCGCGAGCGGCAAACCCAGTGTTTACACCTTCGCGAGCTCTGCGCATTTATTAATTAATTGTTTTTTCATTTTTAAGACCCACAAATAGTTCATGGCCAATATTATTATATATTAAATTAGGGAATTTAAATATTTATTTATCTAATTATCGTTGGGACGAACTTTTGTTTACATCGACTCAGAGGCGAAACGCGAGCGCGAATGTGTAAACTTGACTTAAGACAATGAGTAGGTGAATATAATATATTTATACACCTAGAAAAATTAATATAACTTTGACAAAATAAAAATAAACACCATAGGGTACTACATATTTACACTGGCTTTGATTCGCACCAAGTAAGGTAAAGTACCCAATAGTTGACACTTTAAGGAATTTTTTCCTATTCGCTCACAGGCTTCGTTCACTTTATGGAAACTGTTTCACCAGTAATAGTTGCCCTCCCATTCTTCTATCACAATTCTGTAAGCATTAATTCAGGAAGGTGAATGTAAAAATATATTTAAAACTAAAGTTTTGAGCATCTTTTTTTGAAAATAGTTGGAAGTTTTTTCAAACAACTACTAAAATCTTAGAATTTGTCCGAAAAAGCTTGATTGAATTCTTTCTCTTTTAAAAAAGTAAAAATATATATGTATTTTTTTCTAAAAAGGGAATCGATTCAATAGTTGACACCCAGCGAAAAAAAAACTTAGTAGTTGACACTCTTCTGGATCAGTTGTTGACATATGAAGAAAAGGCTTTAAATTGATTGGTTTTTGTAAAGTATGAAATCAGGAATATGTTATTTTTATTTATAGTGTATGGCTTTTCTACAGAATCATAGATATTATAGTTCGGGAACCAAAAAATATAATATGATGTGAAATAGCACAGCCTTCCATTCATATTCTAGCCTTTCTGGCCACTTCCAGAGTCTGGCCACTTCCAGAGTCTGCCACACTTTGGCTTTGCTGAAATGGTTGCATCCGTTTCACACACCTATCAATTGGGTGTTTCCCTTCAACCTTGTACTTCAAGTTGATCCTAGGGACTTTAAATTTCTTGGCTGCAGTTTTACCATATATGGTGTCTTATGCAGTCGCACGTCTTCCATAGCCTCTTACGTTCCTGAAATTTCCCTTTGTCGTGTAGGCATCTACGAAATGTCAAAGGAACAAATCAGAAGTTGACACTCACTAATTCCAATAGTTGACACCCCGTGTGATCTATTGGTCACGATCGATGGTTCTGGAATCTTAAAAATGTCAGGGACTGGGTTTCCCGCTTATAACAGCTAAATTTAATTAAATTATATCCGATTTATCAAATTATACATTTAGCGAGTAGTTGACACCCGGGGCTAACAAAGAAATAGTATACATTTTTGTGTCATTTTCAATAAATTATAAATTTTAAACATTCCAAGAACACAAATCAACCGCCACTTCACCTACAATGATAAAATAATAAACATTTCCAATACTTACTTCGCAACAAAATGCTTAAGTTTTTATAAGAAAAGCTGTCAAAATTACAACTTCACGTGCTCTTCTTGTTTTAGCTGGTCACAATTACAATGACCGGCGGGCTGGTGGCGTAGTGCTTTCCACTTTTGTTGCTAGAAGGCCACACTATACAGAATGACTTATTAATTCCTTCCCGCAGTTTTTCTTATTATTTTACTTTTTCCGAAAAAAGTGTAAACTACTGGGTACTTTACCTCAACTACGACCAGAAAAAGAATTTATAATAAAACATGGTCACTTTTTCTAATGAAGTTAAGCATGTTTTTGGAGAATTAAATAAATTATTGTACATTCATCAACTAATATTTTGTCTAATTAATTTATTATTTTACCAAGTTAAGTCGGTAATCCTCTCCGGGCCGAGCAAATGAGGTGGTCGGGCCGCAAGTTGAGTACCGCTGTTTTAGATAATTAATTTAACTTTCATTTCCGCTTATCTTTTGTGAAAAAAATATTATTCCTTTTTGAAAAGATTTTCTCTCCGTCTTCACTTTAATTTTCTATTAGCCACGTTTGCTTTGACAGCAAATCCAAATCTCATAATATACTGCGAATTATTCTATTCTAAAGCACAGGCTTGTCCAACACACCGACCAATGTAGCCTGGCAAAAAATCACAAACTTTTGTCAACTAAAAATACCAGTGATAATAGTATAAATACAATTTTAACTTCTTATTAATTTATGAGTGTTAGACTTTTTAATTCAACACCTTATTTAGCAATAAGATATTCATAAATGATTCTCAAATCATTTAATTTATTCTAGCAACTATTCTGAAAGATGAAGCATCCGAAAAATATAACTAGAGCCAAAATATTTTATAAGCACCTTGAGAAAGCATTGAAAATTTCGAAGTTATTATAGTGTTTCAAAAACAATGTAAAAAACAACCAATTTCATCTTGCTCTCTTTGTCTTTTACTTTACAATAAATCTTTTTTTCCTTTACAATAAATAAACTGCAACGGATCGTTAGTAAACTTTATCCAAAGTCATTTGAAATATTAATATATTTATTTTTTTATTATTAATCAGATATCACTTGCTATTTCCAGTCCATGTTGACTTAAATTCAAAAATAGTGATCGATATTTTCATCTAATACTTGAGGAATAACCATTCTACATTGGATTTTTGACGTTTCGGTTATTATTGGTAACCATTGCTGAAGATATGGAAGAATCGGCTTAAAATCAAAAATAACGATCGATTCTTACCTAATACTAGAGGAATAACCTTATTGCATTCTATTTTTGATGTTTTGACTATTAATGGCAACCTCTACTGAATACGTGGAATAATCTACTTAAAATCAAAAAGACTAAATTCTTTTATGGTAAACAACTCAAGTCTCAAGCCGATATGTACAAAAAATTAATCAGCGCTTCATTTTGTTAAAATAATGGTAGGTTTTCAAATTCATTTCAATCGGTGCAACGGTGTGGAAAAAATCGTAGACGAAAAAAACAACCACATCCATCCATCCACCCGCACGCACTCAATGAAAAAATCGCACATTTTGGCCTCTCGACGAGACCTCATGTAATTTTTGGCAAAACCGTCACGTGCTAAAATTCAACCTAATTGAATACTACAATTTGTGACTTTAATTGAGTCCATGGGTTCCGTAGTCTTTACTTGAGGATCCTTTAAAGTCACGCTTGCCGTCAGACCGATTACAATACTTTCCCCATGCTTCGCATTGGATAAAGTAAAAGTTCATAATGTAATAATATTTTAAATTACTTAAATTATTATATGCTTTTTTGCTCATCAGCTAATTTAATTGTGCCCTAAATCACCTTGTCTTCTTACAAAAGTAACCAACCATTTCAAAAGATAATAAAACATCCTTGAAAAATTCCTTAAGAATAAATAAAATAAATTTATTTATTGAAATTAATTAAAAAATTGAATTTGTTTCTATATAATTAAATTAGAAAATAAAATAATAGTTTATTTTAATTTTTTTGCACCAAATTTTCTCTGGAGAGAGAAGGACTGGTAGAACTTTTAATTGAAAGTAATAGAAGGCAGCCCAGGGGTAGTGAGAAAAGAAAAAAATTAACACATAAGGTGTAATTTATTGGATTCCTTCCTCCTTTCCTTTCAAACCGACGTTTCGGAGGATTCCTTCCTCCTTTCCTTTCAAACCGACGTTTCGGAGGATTCTTCCCTCCTTCTTCAGGGTTTCAAGGGGTCCTTAGCAGAAGCATAGAAAAAAAGTTTTAATCACTGCTGTCGAGAGAGGAAGGAAGCATTTTATTTATTTTCTTCATTGACCCCTTGAAACCCCGAAGAAGGAGGGAAGAATCCTCCGAAACGTCTGTTTGAAGGGAAAGGAGGAAGGATTTCAATAAATTACACCTTATCCAAAATATGTGTTAATTTTTCTTTCCTCACTACCCCTGGGCTGCCTTCCATTACTTTCAATTAAAAGTTTATTTTAAGTTTATTATTTCTTTTTAGAGCTATTTCATTATTTGTCTGAGAGGGTACCAACTCTTTTAAAAAGTTTTTACTTTTTCCTTCAGTTTTAATTTTAAATCACATTTAGTTTTTAAATGGATTTTTCCACGTTAAAAATAGTATATTAATTATAATCCTTTTTGCTCATTTGAAAATGCTTTCTGAAAATTTTCAAATGGACGAAAACTGTCAAATCCCTTTTAGACATATCGCTAATTGTTTCGGCTTGATCAAGGATTTTCAATTTATTCTCAAGTACCTACTTATAACTTTTCCAAGTCAAAAAAATAAGCACTATATTATAAATCTATTATTCCTAAATATCAATAAAAAATGTAATAGTGAAATATAAAATTATTGATTTATTATTGTGTACTAAATTCAAAAATGACATCTTATAAATATAAATTATTTCATCAGGTATTTTTTTTTTAATAAAATATTAATTTTCTTATATTTCTAATTTAATTATTTTTTTTAAGATTGTAGATAAATTCAAAATTGATTCTAGTCATTCTAAATGGGCTCTTACAAAAATGAAAGTGAATTTTTCAAAACAAGATTTTACATTCAACTATGTATTTCCACCTCATCACCTAAAGAAATTTAACAATGAAATATTAAATCGAATTCCTGATAATGATTTTATTGTTTCAATTAATAAAACAAAATTTATATCGTCAGTTCTTCAAGATATTTTAGACAATACAAATAAAAAGGATGATGATTTTCAGAGAATCTATCCTCATCCTAATAATGGAAAATCTGTTGCCATCGACTTTAGGTGATTATTTTAAATAATAATTCATTTTCCATAAAACTTTTCAATATATAAGTTAATAGAAAATCATAAGATGGTGTCATCTATTAGGTCCGATGGAATGGAGTATTTTTAATTATATGTCAGAAGGGTTAATCGTATGTGTCATACATACGATTAATTAATAGCAAGCACCTAACATACGTGCTAACAGATCGGGCGCCCTGGACTGGGAAGATTGAATATATAACATCTCAGATTTCAAATTTATTTGGTGATCCATCCAAGTGTCATGCGGGCTAAACGCAATAATGACGTTGGATTATAGCTAAATGGATCATATCTTTTTCATTCTCTCTTGGTCCAGACTTAAGACTCAGCAAACTCCAATAGCTTCAACCAGCAGTAGTCTCGCGATATAGGTATATCTTGTTTAAAAAGCGTGATCAAAACAATTCTCGTTAATATGTTAATTATTCTTTAATATATTAATGAGAAAATTATAAATTACCCAGATTGCTGTTACTGGCACTCGGGTTCGATTCCCGAGGGGGTGAAAAACAACCCTTCTGACATATAATTAAAAATATTCCATTCCATTGGATTTAATAGATGACACCATCTTATGATTTTCTAAGAAAATTTGAATCTATTATCATCAGCAAATTGAAATCTTTCATATAAGTTAATAGTTATGCTTTGGGAGAAATCATCAATTTTGGGTGTCCCTTGAAGGTCCGATTTTTTTTGATATACGAGGAACATTCCGAAAGTTAGTTTCGCCATTTTTTTTCACATGGAAACTTTATTGGTATAAAAAATACAACATGGCATCATGAACTGAACACCTTGCACTATTTTTTGACATAGTCGCCACCGACATTCAGGCATTTGTCGTATCGTGCAATCAGTTTGAAAAAACCACTCTGGTAAAACTTGATGCCCAACGATGCAAGGAATTGTCGCACAGCCTGCTCCATGTCAGCATTATTTTGGAAGTGAGATCCGGAGAGTGCGGCTTTCAGTACAGGGAAAAGGTGAAAGTTCGATGGAGCAAGATCGGAGCTGTAGGCCGGATGATCTAATCTCTCCCATCCGAAGCGACGAATCTGATTTTGTGTGAGGTTTTTCGTTGCCATCCAAGAGCAAATCAAAACACCTTCACTCAAGAGCCCTGGTGTCTTTCGTCTAATGACGGACCTGAGTTTGGTGAGAGTGTCGCAGTAGCGTTCCGCATTGATTGTCCCTTGATGGAGGAAATCAACGAGAATCACACCTTTTGCGTCCTTGCATCGCCGGCCACCGAGTTTTACCAGAGTGGTTTTTTCAAATTGATTGGACGAAACGACAAATCGCTCAAAGTCGGTGGCGACTATGTCGAAAAATAGTGCAAGGTGTGCAGTTCATGATGCCATGTTGTATTTTTTTATACCAATAAAGTTTCCGTGTGAAAAAAAATCCCGAAACTTACTTTCGGAATGTTCCTCGTATTTATATTACCTCTATCAAAATCTGCCCAAGGCAGAAAACGTTTTCTTGCTGAGAGAAATCAATGAGAGTGTCCTATTCTTGACACAAAAAACACCTATAAATATATATCGTCGCCTTAGAGTGTAAACCTGCTAAAATTTTATATTGTTTATTTTTATTTTTCACATTTTTTTTTCTACATCGTAATTTTAAGTAGCAGTTTTACTTGGACGATGCTGCATCTCTTTTTCTTTCGAACGGTATTAATATTTCATATATGATAAAAAATGGATTTAGCAGGTTTACACTCTAAGGCGACGATATATATTAGTATTCCTATATATAATTTCATTTTATAGAGACTATAGTGTATTTATATATTTAAAACTTAGCTTCACATGCGAAACAATGCCTTTCTGTGAAACGTCCCGATTCTATCTCCATCCCAGTCTCAAATATTGCTCGCATTTGTGGAGAGAATACTCCTCTAACCAAGCATTTTCTCTCCCCCCCCAGATCGAATTCAGAATCTAGCGATTAGATTTAAAAGGGATTCGACCCTTACCGACTCCCTTGATTCATTGACCCATTGTAGAAGCATCTCCAGTCTTTTTTTTATAGATATCCTCATGGTATATGCTTTAGTGAAATAGAATCACTAATTTCCTCAAAAGCGTCCTCTCGCCAGTTATGCGCGATTTCCGAATTCCCAACTTTCTTTCAAAGACAAATCGGAAAATGTCACGTCAATTCGTTTGTTTTTATGACTTCTAGGGAATGCAACTCGATCACTAGCGTCATCTTTCTAAATTCTATAATTTTCAGTCCTTCAAAACTTGTCTCCACAAACATATTAGACTCCATTCCACCCACTGAATACCCTCTTCTTTTCAGAAATGCCAGAGTTTACATTGACTTTTAGGTGCTTACTTTTGATTGTACGCTTTTTTGCATAATTAAAAAGAAGGGACCTTATTTTTATGCCATTCTAAATGTAATTCAGAAAGCATTGAGTCAATCTTAACTTATTGCAGCATCCTTGTCATATAAAAAAGAAGGGCAATATTTTATATTTAAAATGTAATATAATATAAAATTCTGAAAACAAATCAAATAGTATTTATTTTCCCTACTCTCATGCTTAGTATTTAATTAAAAGTTATTTAACATTATTCCTAATTCCTAATTTTTTATATAAAATTCTATCCAAAGTATCACTTCTTTTACTCTTGATGGAATAAAATAATTTTAAGAGTGATATTTTAAATTGAATATTCAAATGAACTGCAATATTCTTTATCCTTGGACCATCCATGGTGAAATTAGCATAATGGCTCAAATTTTCTAATTTATTCACTTCGTTTCGGCTTTAAGCCGTTTTCAATTAGTGAAATGACTCTCTTATTGAAAGACAACATTGATTTTAATAAAATTTAATCGTTTATGCTAGTTGACTCTAAATATATCTAATATATCATCCATGGGTAGTCTAACCCGAAAGGATTTTTTATTTTATAAGCCTGACCACCAAATCTTCAACATTAAAATTAATTCTTATGATTTCACTTATTCTCTTTCACTTATATTTTGATTTATTTAAAAATTAAACACTATCTTTATTTAGAGTTTTAAAAATATTATAAATTTTTTGTTTTTATTCAGTTCTCCAAATATTGCCAAGCCATTTCATGCTGGCCATCTTCGAAGTACAATCATCGGATCTTTTCTTGCCAATCTTCATCAAACAATGGATATTAATGCAATTAAAATCAATTATTTAGGTGATTGGGGAACACAATTAGGACTTGTTTTAGAAGGACTCAAGACCTTAGATTCTACAGATCCCAAAAATCTCACATTAGATTTGCTTTATAAAGCTTATGTTGAGGCAAATAAAAATGAAAATGCAGTATCTTTAGCCAATGAACGATTTCGTCGATTAGAATCTGGTGATCAATCTGAAGCTGCTCAATGGAAATTACTTAAAGATATTACAATTGAAAATCTATCGAAAACATATCGTCGGTTAGGTGTAGTATTTGATTACTATGATAGTGAATCACTTTATAATACTCACTCTGATAAATGGTTAAACACACTGAATCTTCTTCGAGAAAAAAATCTTATAGATACTAATGATGATAGTTGCCTTAAGACTATTTATGGACAGACCCTACTACGGTCTGATGGAACTTCTCTTTATTTATCTCGTGACATCGCAGCAGCCATAGATAGATATGATCGTTTTCATTTCGATCAAATGCTATATGTAGTCGACCAAACACAAAAAGGTCATGTGGATGCTATTGTTCAAATTCTTAAAGGCCTAAATTTTTCTTGGGCAAGTAACTTACAGTTTGTACCTTTTGGCAGACTCAATGGAATGTCCACTCGAAAAGGAACAGCAATTCTTCTTGAAGATATTTTAGAAGAAGCAAAATTAAAAACCGCTATTTCAAGAAAAGCATCTTCTACAACACGTAATAATGATGATGATATAGAAGATATTTTAGGAGTATCTTCAGTGATTGTTAATGATTTACAACACCGGCGACGAAAAGATTATAAATTTAATTGGGATAAAGCAGTGGCTGTTAAAGGAGATTCAGCAGTACAATTACATTATCTTCACTGTCGACTTTATTCTTTAGAAGAAAAGTGTGGTGTCATTTTACCTACTACTGCAAATAGTGAATTTCTTATAGAAGATGAAATTGTTCTTGAATTAGTTTTGCATTTAGCTCGTTTTGACGAAGTTCTTTATTCATCGTTAGAAGAGTTGGAAGCTTGCTCTTTAGTCAATTATTTATTTACATTAAGAAACATTTGTAATAAGGCTGTAAAATCACTCAATGTAATGAATTCTCCTGCTGATATTGCCCAACAAAGGCTTCTGTTATTTCATTGCACAAGAATAGTTTTAAATCAAGGAATGAAAATTCTCGGCTTAAAACCTTTAAAACAAATGTAAAAATGTTTTTCATTGGTTCTTTTACAACCAAGTTTCATATATATACAGTCGAACCTCTATATATCGAACTGGAAGGTTCCTGAAAAAAAATTCATATAGAAATTTCGATATACATTTTGAAAGTTTTTCATAATTTTCTTATCAACATTTATGTATAGTTAATTTTTAGGGATAAAGAAGTCTTTCAAAAATTGAATTACCAAAGAAATTTATTAAAAAAATGTAAAAATACGTTCCTATTCAGAGAGATAACAATTTCAAATCTCAAACCGTGTCGGATAGTTTGGAATGCTTCCTTCCATTACCAATTTCGAATGCAATAAGAATCGGTGAAACGGTTTTTTTCTTTTTTAATTTATATTCCCATTTTATTAATGAAATCCATGGGCACTTTTTAACTTCAATAGAGAAAATTTTTTTTTTTATGCGAACATTTTTATTCGATATATAGAAATTTTATTCTATATACAGGATCTGTTTTTCTAATGAAAATTGAAGGTTCCTGAAAAACTTCAATATTTATAGACTTTCTATATATGGAAGTTCGACTGTTTATAAAGGGTTCAATCGAATTAATTTTCAATAAAAATTGGTAAATCTAATTAAAAATTAAAAAAAAATGTTTGCTTCTTCTAGTTAAATAAAACTCCCACTCTCTCTATCTCTGCCTTTCTCCTAGTTCCCTCACTTTTATCGTACTACTCGTTTTCCTAATGAAATGTTAAAATATATTGCCTGACCTCTTACTCTCAATCAGTCGAAATTCTCACCAAATCAGTTAAGTAGTTTTACCTTAAAACTTGTAATAAATTAAACGGAAAGAAAGAAATCCCATAGCAATCAAAATATTTCTAGGCTTATCAGATGTTGGGTATCACCCTGGGGTCTGACACCTCTTTTGCAAAACCATACTTCAATAGCAAAAGCTGTTGCATGTAAGCTTGGCTTTCTTTTCTGGACCAAAAGCTTTTTCACGCCCACTGAAATATTTCTAGGCTTATCAGATGTTGGGTATCACCCTGGGGTCTGACACCTCTTTTGCAATGACAATACTTCAATAGCAAAAGGTGTTGCATGTAAGCTTGGCTTTCTTTTCTGGACCAGAAGCTTTTTCACACCCACTGAACTTCTTACTCTATACAAAGCTCAAATTCGTCTCTGTTTCATCCTGTGCAGAGGAGCCTCAAAGCACATTCCCTTACTATCTTGGATACAATTCAGAGGCGTGCTATCAGACTAATAAGAAATACGGCATTAACTGACGTTGGCTTGGAGGCTCAGCGTAAAACTGTCTCCCCTTTCACTTTTTTATAGATACAAAACAATAATCAATACTAATATAATAATAATCCTCATAAACCTTCATTTGCACCAAATACAAGATTTTCAAACATTCATCACCCCTTCGCGATTAAATTAGATATTAACCGAACACTTATTGGCCAATTCGTTTATCTTTATGACTTCTGGAGAACTCACTTCCCCTTCCATTTTTTCTGACTACATACCATATAACCTTCACTCATTCAAGACCCGGATCCATAGATAGCTTCAACTCCGAGCCAATCCCTGAAATTTCTTCTTTTCACGATTCAAGTGTTCACCTCGGACTACAGAGGCTCTACCTTTTTGGTGCAACTTCTTCATCTTCTACATATTAATATCATTACAAACACAAACACACACAATATACTACATACTACATTCATGGAGGTCTAGGAGTAGGGAAACTCATTAGCAAAATCATTACAAAAACACAAAAAAAAAAAAAAAATTAAAGGCCATTGTAATGTGGAGTTAATGGAGTGAAAATTAAATGGATAGATACGATTAGTAATCTAATATCGAACTAATATCGATAGGATTAGAAAACAGAGAAGATAAATATGATGATGATTAACTTTTTAGGAGATAGGTGTTGGTTCTAGGTGAAACATTTTAATATAATAATAAAAATTGCGTCAGATGCTAGGTAGGTTTCACAAAAAAGAAATAAGAATTCGATATATTTCGGATGTCAGCCCATCTTCAGAAGTCCGAGAAAAAACACCCGAAATATATCGAATTCAAAACTCATTTTTGTTTTATTTCTTTTTTTGTGAAACCTACCTCGCATCTTACGCAATTTTTATTATTATGATGATTAGTGATTAGTGATAAGATAAGGCAGGGAGGTTATATAATTGAGGAATATTTTAGATGTGAGACGTGCAGTAGACGCATATCAGATATATAATAAATAAAATATTTGTTAGGAAACTATTAGACCCTCTCCAGACCTTCTCACCCTAGGCCGGGTAACTCTACACCCAATTTCTAGCTCTCTAGAGGCCCACAGATTATACAAAATTTGGTTGAGTTTGGTCCAAAAGGCTAGAATTTTCATTTTTTGACCCCCCTCCCCCCATTTTGGGTAGTTAGTTTTTCCATTTCTAGCCTTCTGATGGACCCACAGATTATGTATACCAAATTTGGTTGAGTTGATCCAAAGACTTAGAATTTTAATTTTTTGACCCTTCTCATTTCGGGTGGTTATTTTTAATATTTATTTAAACAAAAGTGTCAGAAATTACATCTTCTATAACTTTGTTTCTAATGTAATTTGCGGTAGATAAACAGTTTAGGAGTTATTTGATTATTTTTGATGATTTCTTGGGGATGGGGGGGGGGGGCATACAGATTCAGGCACAAATAGATGCCCTTTAGTAGTAGGTATATGTGATATATCGTCGTATGAGAGTGTAAACCTCCTAAATACATTTTTATCATATATGACAAATTAATACTGAAAGAAAAGAAATGCAGCATCGTCCAATTAAAAACTGCTACTTAAAATTACGATCGCAAGTTTTTTTTTTGGCTTTTCGGCCTTTCTAGCCATAATGCACTTTACGATACTATTTATTATTTATTAATTCTTCTCTACCATCCCGGGGTGAGATTTTAGCCAGATGCCTCTGAGTCGGATTCGAACCCGGGTCCACTTGGTTAGCAGGCTGACATACTACCACCTAGCCTAACCCGACCCCCCACGATCGTAAGCTGTAGAGAAAAAAAAAGTAAAAAATGGTTTCTTTCCATAACAACAATATTAAATTTTGTTTGTTTTTTCTCTGCCCTGTAAAATTTCCCTGTTGTAAAATAGCAGGTTTACACTCTTAAGGCGACGATATATACCTATATATATTTATATAATATGGAATCTAAAGTGTTTTAATTGAAAAAAATTCTATATAATATTTCTATTTAAAAACTAACATTTTTATTTTCGTCCACCTACCCTATTAAATATTTTTTTTTTTTTGTATAAGCCGCTCTAATTTTTTATATACTAAAACAAAATCCAAAGCCATATTTAAACATATTTGTTATTCACATAATAAAAAATCAAATTAACAAGATAACATTTTATTAATGCGTGTTTAATAAATACAATATTCGATAAGACTTGATAATTTTGACCAGCTGTTCTATAAACATGTATATATATATATATATATATCTATATTTATAAACTCTACACGTATGACTCCAATATGTCAACATTAGTCTTTTATATATTATACAATAAAGAATTTTTATCTAAATAATAATTTAATTTATGTCCAAATAATAACTATTTAATAAATTAACTAAATCATATTTTTATATATTCTAGTTTGTAAATAAAAAATGACGTAAATTGAATGTCAGAATGAATGAAGAAAATGAATCTGAAGAAATATCTGATCACACAACAGGTAATTAAAATGAGAATATTTATCAAATTAATCAAATATACAACAAGAAAATGTATAATATAATTCATTAAGAATTAATAGAAAGTGAGTTGGCCTGTTTTTTGTTTTATCTTCTTTTTTTATAGAATCTCAAATTATCTCAGGAACAGAAACTTTAGAGCCAAGTCCAGAATCTTTTACTGAAGAAACTTCTATAGATTCTTCAGAGAAAAGTGCTTCGATTCTGAAATATGAGTGAGTTTCTTTTGTAAATTGTAATTTGTTCTGGAACTATTTTATTAATAATATTTATGATATTCTCATTAATTTATAGCAAAACATTAAAAAAAGCCTTTATAAATTGGAATATTAAACAATTCTAAGAGAAAAATGTAAATTTTACTTTGCCATACAGGGTATGGTCAAGTATTGTAATCATGCATGAAAAAAGTGTTTTTTTCCTTCTTTTTTTCGAAATATCTCAAAAACGGCTGGAACTATTTTGATTAAAAAAATTGAGCGAAACCATGGCATTTCGCTCTACGAAAAAGCTCTAATAAGTGAACATTGAAAAAATTATATTTTTCGAGATAATAATTGTTTTGTCAAAATGTCTGTTAGTTAGTCTGTTAGTCTGTGTTACCAAATTTTTGTGGATGAGCTAGCTCAAAAACTAGTGTGGATATCGAAACCAAATTTCACACGTAGTTTTGGTCCATTGAGATTAAGAGCTGATTAGATTTTGGTGCATATCGACCCAAAATTAAGGGGGGTGGAGGTTAAAAATTAAAAATCTAGGCCATTTGAGCAAACTCAACCAAATTTTGTATACATAATCAGTGGGACCCCAGAAGTCTAAAAAAGTAAAAACTAATCGCCCAAAAATGGGGGGGGGGGGTGTATGGTCAAAAAAATGAAAATATAGCCCCTTGTACCAAACTCAACCAAATTTTGTATACATAATCAGTGGGCCCCCAGGAGTCTAAAAATGCAAAACCAACCCCCCTCCCTTACATGATTATAAATAATTTTATTTAATATTAAATATAAGTGAGGGGCCAGGTTATATGGTAAAGTCAAGGGGATGGCCACATCAGAACACATTAGCTTATTTCATGTTATTTTGTTTATTTTTCAATAATAGATGAAGAATACTTCTTTGACCTTCCTTGGACTCTTTTATCTAAGGCTAAAATCACAGATGATTTAAACCCATCATTGAAGGATAGACTAAATTTTTAAAATGGTAGAAATATACATGATGATTCACTATGTAAACAACTTTGGAAAATTGTTGGGGAGTTCGTTTTAAGCAAACAATTTATGAATATAGGCTATATTTCCATCCCTACAGAACTACAGCTGATTGAAATTTTTTTTATAAGAACATACTTACATACCTACATAAAACAAAACATATTTAAATGTTTGACTTAATAGAGAGCTAATCTTTAGCAGATATATCAAAATCCATGTACATATTTCTAAATAAAACTGACCACCCATATTTCTGTAAGGGTTTGAAATAGGACCTATGTTAATTTTTTTTATTAAATGGCCTCTTCAACAATTTGTACATCCATTGTGAATCACCGTGTATATATTTTTATTTTTTACAAGATGTTAGTATTTCATTCGTTTTGTGAAAATATATATATTAAGCAACTATTGGGGAGCTGAAACCATCTAGAGAGCAATCACTTCTGTCCTATCCAAAATCATGGAAAAGGCCATCAACGAGCAAGTTCTACTATGTATATTTTTTACAATGTATATTTTATTTATTGGGCCTCCGAGGAGCGGGCCGCCTCTCACAAGAAAATTTAAGATGATTACACAAATTTACCCACAAATCTTTCACACTTTCGGCTTCAGAACAAATTAATTCAGAGTCGAATAAATTAATCCACGATAGGCAATACGGCTTCAGGCAGTCTCGGTCGACCGGTGACATCCTAGCATATATAACTCATATCTGGAAAAAACCCTGGAGGCCGGGAATGAGACCCTCGCGGTAGCTTTAGACATTTTAAAACCCTTCGATATGGTCTGGCACAAAAATCTTCTTGCCAAATTTACCTCCGTCGGCCTTGCGCCGAAACTCTGCAAGTTGTTCGAAAGTTTTCTTTCAGACCGTAGTATTAAGGTTGTCATCGATGGAATATCATCTTCCTCCTTCCATACTAACGCTGGGATCGGTTATCTCCCCTACGCTCTTTCTTATCTATATCAACGACCTTCTAAACTTGCCCTCCAATCCGGTTCATTGTTACGCAAATGACAGCACCCTACATAACGCCCCTTCATCTCATAAAAACCGTGTAGACATCTAAACATCGAAACTTCTCTTTCGATAAACAACTCATCCCTCAAAACCTATATTAATTGTACCTATTTAAATAAATAAATTTATTTATAATTCAGCCGACTCGATTAAATAATAATTCACTTCTCAGCAGAATTAGTCAACATAATTATTTAAATAGAATGAATATAAGTACTTAATATACTATATTTATTTTCGGAATGTAGAAACTTGCTATTTTCACTGCTTTGTTTCATTAAATCTTGTTATCTAATTTTTATAAAAACATCACGGAAAAATAAATAAATATTTATACTTTCTTTCTTTCTTTATTAGGGAAGAATGGACGATTTTATCACGTGGCGATGATCCAGATTTTGAAGAACTTCGTCGTAAAGCAGTTCTTGGTAATTTAAGAACTTCACGATTTCGAAGCTTTTGTTGGAGAATATTTTTAGGCATTTTTCCATTGAATCCAAATGATTGGTTACCGCATATTCGTACTCAAAGAGAAAAATATAAAAGATTAATTTCAGAATTTTCTTTTGAACCTTGGGAAAGATGCCAGCCTGAAGATAATCCACTCTCCCAAAATACAGAGGTAGGGATTTTAATTTGGAAAATAATAATATAAGAGTATTTACCGGGGGATCATTTTAAAGTGGCCACTATTGCTTTGTTATTATTGGATCTATAAAGTCGATTAAATAGGCAAACTTTTAAGGGCTTGCTTTGGTGAAAAAGATATCAATTGAGCGTAGCATTTTTAAGTTATTCAAAAACGTAATTGTTTTAAAAATGGAACACCCAGTATATTTAATTATCCTTTGATAGACGATTCGATTCAGAATAAAAAAGTTCATATATCTACATAATAACCAAAAATTCAGAAATAAATAAGCTATTGAGATACCACATGAATCACTAGATAAACTCCATTTTTCTACTATCATTATCATTCTATATGATGATATCTAGACACACGCCAAATTCGGAAAAACGGGCGACGCACCGGCACCATTTCGAGCTACTTTCGACCCTCCCCCCATAACTCAAAAACTATTAGACTAAAGGTGGCTACAAACGTAACTGCAAACTTGACATTTATGCATGATCATTCTTTTTGCACAAGTATGCTTTAGCGTCTGTAGGATAATTTTGCACAAGTATTTAACTTGTACAAGTCGGTTGATGCTTGATTGAATTTTAATCGTGCAAACTTGTGCAAGCCGCGCTTGCGCAAGTGAAACGGATCGTATGTACCTAGGACGTGCCTATTTACACAAGTAAACGCTATACTCGTGAGTGAGCTCTAGACGAATCATCATGTCTAGCGATCTGAATAAAGTCAACCGAGAATTACTCGAATCAACCATCTCTTTGACGACGCGGATATATCTTCAATTCACAGTAAATTAATATGAGAATACGTTTTTCTTTTCATAAACCACTGTTTACACCACATATCACGTTTCTTCTTTTGCGTTTTTCTCTTGTGGACAAGGCAAAAATCAGCCACAGCCAGCACATCGTCGTTCGAACTCATCATCGTCCAAGAGCAAAATGGCGCTTGTGCAAGCATTCTTGTACCTTGTGGTGCCGCGGGGAAATTTACCGTACTTGTGCAAAAAGATTGATCATGCATACTTGTCAAGTTTGCAGTTACGTGTGTAGCAATCTTTACACACTTGAAATTTTGCATAAGGCCCACTAGAACCCCAAATTTCATGAATAAATCTATTATAGTTCTTGAGTTATTAAGCTCTGAAAAGTGCCATTTTTAACACTGACTGACTGACATATCAAAAACCTAAAGTACTTCCGCTGATCCTAGAATGCTGAAATTTGTCATACTGGTAGAGTTTAGGCTACAATTAAAGGAATAAATCGAAAAGGTGAAACTCCCTTTTTGCAGGACCTAAAATGAAGGGGTAAAATTTATTATAGGCTTAATTAACATATAGGGAAAATAAAATCAAGCTAGAATGCTGAAATTTGGCATACTGGTAAAGCTTGGCACATTAATAAAGGATAAAATTGAAAAACCGAAACTTTTCCTTCTTCAGGGTCCGAAATGAAGGGGTGAAATTTATGAAAAACTGACCGGGTTTTTAACAGATATTTTATGAGAAATATTTAATAATTATTAATATAAATGTTTAAATGTAATTATTTAGATAAATTAAAAGAAAAAACTTTTTAAAAATTAATGATATCTGTCCAAAAACATAAATGTGAAAAAGGGGCCAAGTTCGGTACAAACGGCTTCGCCGACAAAAGAGTTGAGGTCTAAACGGGTACCAAGTTCCATAGCAGTTGCTTACATCATAGCTATAGGGATGTACAACGTTCTTCAATTGATTTATAAGCAAATTTGTTACGTTCTTTGATATTAAATTTATAACTTGGCAAATTTTATATTCAACTAAATTATTTCTACTATAAAATAGAACAACTAGCAAAGCTAAATTTTAATCTTGAATTAAATATCATCACGTTAAACTTAAGTTATTGACTATTATAACTTGCCAAGTTATAAATTTAATATCAAAGAACGTAACAAATTTTCTTTTAAATCAATTGAAGAACGTTGTACATTTCTATAGCTATGATTTAAGCAACTGCTATGGAACTTGGCACCCGTTTAGATCTCAACCCTTTCAAGCCGTTTGTAGCGAACTTGGCCTCTTTTTCACATTTATGTTTTTGGACATTCTGATTAATGTGATATATTGTATAATAATATCTCAATAACTTCTTTATTTCTGAATCTTTTTTATGATCTATTAAAACTTTTTGTTCACAATCGAATTATCTATCAAAATATAACAAAACATTCAGGGTGCTCCATTTGAAAAATTTATGCTTCTGAAAATAACTTACAAATGCAAATTCTATTGTTTTCCTGTATTCACCGCTTCATTCGCCTTAAAAATCCTACTAGTTTACCTATTTAACCAACTTCGTAGCTCCAATATTAACAAAGTGCACTCTTCACACTCAGTAGGTATAATTAAAACATTTATAATGAAACTAATTTCATTAGAAAACATTTTTTACAGAGTATCTGGCATCAGCATTTTTGTGATAAAGAACTTAAAGCTGTAATACGTCAAGATGTAGTTCGAACATTTCCCGGAATTGATTTTTTTCGAAAAGATTTAATACAAAATGCAATGGTTAATATATTATTTTGTTACGCTCGCGAAAATCCTGCCATGTGCTATCGACAAGGAATGCACGAAATTCTTGCGCCCCTCCTTTTCGTCCTTCATTGTGATCAACAAGCACTTTTACATGCTAAAGAATTTGTTTCTGTTAGGTATTAAAAAGAATAATTTTTTACAATCTAGTTTTATTGTACTAATTATATTTGTTATAATTTCCAGTGAAGATATTTTAGAAATTCTTGATAATCAATATTTAGAAGAAGATGGATAGTGAGTATATTGAAATATATTTATTTTATGCAATTTATTTTTAGCTTTCATTTAATACAGTGGTTTATAAAAACGCTGGCACATATTTTGAAAAGAGATAGCAATCATCAAAACAAAATCAAAATGTATTCATAGAGGAGTCCTCTGCTTGATGCAAATAAATATGTAATATTTATATATAACGAGTATAATGTATATATATTTTATTTGTTTCGAAGGTTTCATCGCCAGTCTTTTTAATTAGAAATATTTTATCTGTTATTTCTCATGAGTTCAAATATTTAGATTTTTTTTTTTTTTTTTATGATAATGATGAGAGAAGGAGTTACACCAAAAAGGTGCAACCCCTAAAGGCCTGGGTTGGCCCCTCCATCGTGAAAAGAAGAAGAAATAATTTTATGGGTTGGGCGGGGGTCCAAGGTATCTGTGGATACGGGTCTTAAATAGCTGAAGGTTATAAGTCACGGGAAAGATGGTGGCAGGGAGCGAGTTCCAGTCTCTGGAGGTCATAGGGATAAAAGAGTTGGCGAAAGCGCTTGTTCGACTTTTATCCAATTTGACAGGGAAGGGGTGCTGAGCATTAGAAAACCGCGTGTTTCTCGTAAAGAGGGCATTAGGGGGGATAAGTGATTTCAGCTCGACTGAACAGACACCGTGATAGTATCTGTAGTACAGGGAAAGGGCAGATACGGTTCTTCGGTGAGCCAGGGAGTCGAGTGAGTTGGTTAGAGCCGGGTCTCCTATTAGTTTACCATAATTGCTCGCTTCTGAATTGCATCCAGTGTAGCAAGAGAATGCTTGGATGCACCCCTCCATAGATGAGAGCCATATTCGAGACAGGGACGAATTTGAGCCTTAAACAGTATAAGAAGTTGACTGGGAGTATAACAGCGTCTAGACCTAAATAGGAGACCAAGCTTGCGCGCTGCAGCTTTAGCAGTGGTTGAGATATGGTCATTCCAGGAAAGGTCAGACCCTAGAGTTACGCCTAGCATTGAAATTTTATCCCTGAATTCTAGTGAGTTTGAGTCGAATGATATGTTTGGGAGGTTTCTGTCGACGCGCCTAGAAATAAGGCAACACTAGTTTTCCCTACATTGAAGTTAACTAAGTTTTGGGATCCCCAGTTTTTAAGTTTGCATAAGTCTAAATTAATTGAAGAGGCAATGTCTGCACGGTTTTTATGCGATGCCGGGGCGTTATGTAGGGTGCTGTCATCTGCGTAACAATGTACCGGATTGGAGGGCAAGTTTAGAAGGTCGTTGATATAGATAAGAAAAAGCGTAGGGGAGATAACCGATCCCTGAGGAACTCCAGCGTTGGTGTGGAAGGGGGAAGAACATATTCCATCGATGACAACCTTAATACTACGGTCTGAAAGAAAACTTTCGAGCAACTTATAAATAAATTCGTTATCTTGTTATAGCCACATTGCCACATAACAAACGAAAGAATCCAATCCTAAATCCAATCAACAACTCTGCTAAACTCGGCAAAAGAAAATCTTTTCAATTAGAAAAATGTATAAATAAATATGGGTTCTAGAATTAATTTTAAGATACAAATACTATGTTAATATAATCTATATTCTAATTTAAGATCTTTGCTTAATTAATTTTTAGTGTATCAATCTATAATTTTAATAAACTTCAAAATAAACAAATAACTAACATTCTACTTAGCCAGATGAGGGGCTTACCTAATCTCAAAATATGTGACATTTTTTCTTTAACACCCAGTATAATATAAAATAATAGGGTGGCGCAAGAGTAACTTTCTATTTCAAACCTTGAATAACTTTTTTCATAGAAGGGTTAATACATTTTTTTTACATTTATATTTTTCACCTTGAAAATTATATTGAACTAATTGTGAAATAATTCCTCAAAAATCATACATTTTCAATTTTGCAGTCAGATCATAAATCAATTGGGAATATACTTGAATTTTTTTTCTTTAGGTTTATCTTGATAAAATAGTATGGATACTAGAAACTAAAAAATAATAAAAAGTTAATAGAAATTTTATTAATATAATTTTGAACACATTTACAGGTATATAGAATTTATATGAATCATTTAACTAATTCCAATATTACTATTCCAGTGCTATATTCACTCGAATTATGTCAGGATTAGAAACTTTTTATCGAGTCAATGATATTGTTCCAACATCCACTGGATATTTTCCTGCTAGTTTATCTCCTACCTCGCCACAACGTTATGAAAATGAAGTTATCGCACAATTAAATTGGATACGGGATAATCTTCTGGCACCTAAAGACCCTGATTTATTTGCCCATCTTAAATCTCTTGACATTCCTCTTTCCATTTTTGGAATGTATGATTAAAAGAATTTTATTGATTATATATATTTATTCTCTTAATAGTTCTAATAAAATATTTTTATTTTTTTTGAATTTTAGACGATGGCTTCGTTTATTATTTGGTCGTGAGTTTCCTTTGCAAGATTTATTAGTATTATGGGATGCTATTTTTGCTGTGGGACCAAATTTTGAGCTCGTAGATTATATTGTTGTTGCAATGTTACTAGCCATAAGGCATCAGTGTAAGTATATAAATGATTATTATTGCAAATTTAAGTTTTTAATGTGATTTAATTATGAAGATTATTCGGAAGAATGGCAGTGCTTAATAAAAATGCATTTTAGTGAATTTACCGACCTTTCCTCCCTCAATTTAGGTCTTATTCAGACTCGCACCAATTATTATATTGTCTATTCAATTATTTTATGTATGCTCATTGCTAGAGTTGCTTGTATTACTGAAATTATTTAGTTTAAAAAACTATTTTAATTATCAACCAAGAATTGCCCAATCAAAAATGGCGTTTAATTCAAAACCAAAACTACTATGCTCCTCCTCAATCAGCTTAGAAAACAGGAAGATGCTATTGAAGACATATCTATGGAGAATAGCCATGTACGGGTGTGAAACCTGGACAATTAGAGAAGCGGAGAGAAAGAGATTAGAGGCTTTCGAAATGTGGTGCTACAGAAGAATGATGAACATCAAATGGATGGATAAAATTACAAATGAAGAAGTTCTTGGAAGAATCGGAGAAAGAAGATCCTTGTGGAAGAGTCTGAAGAAAAGAAGAGGTCAGATGATGAAAACACACTGAGACATGGGGGGGGGGGGGGGGAGAGAAAAGGGGAAGGCCCAGAGCAGAATATTTCAACCTAATAATTGGGGATATGAGATGCGAGACATTTAGAGAGGTCAAACACCTGGCGGGGGACAGAGTCGAGTGGAGACGGATTGTTGCATCAAACCAGTCTTAGGACTGTATACTCAATGATGATGATGATGAACTATTAATATACTACTGTTGGCAATAAATAGTAAGACTTTGTTCTTAATTTTAAAATTCTTTATTTATTCTTCCAAATCTATTTCGTCCCCCTCAAAGTAATCCCCCCGGCCTCAATACACTTGCGCCAACGTTTTTTCCAATCCTCGAAACAGTTGTTAAAGCCGATTTCCGGAATAGCCTTCAATACGCGTAGCGATTCGTGTTTAATATCTTCAATTGACTCAAAACGGTTTCCCCGGAGCGGTCGTTTGAGTTTGCTGAACAGCCAGAAGTCACAAGGAGCTAAATCAGGCGAATACGGTGGTTGTGGAACGATATTGATTGAATTTTTGGCGAAAAACTCACGAATAATCAATGCAGTATGCGAAGGTGCATTATCGTGGTGCAAAAACCAAGAGTTGTCGGCCCATAATTCCGGCCTCTTTTTACGAATAGCTTCGCGCAAACGACGCATAACACTCAAATAGTTTTCCTTGTTTACAGTTTTGCCAGTCGGAAGGAATTCGGAGTGCACCACACTTCGATAATCGAAGAAAACTGTCAACAGGACCTTGATTTTTGACTTGTTCGTCGTCAACGCGTTCTCGACCCTCTTTGAACAGTTTGTACCAATCAAAAACACTTGCTCGCGACATACCACAATTATCACCGAAGGCCTTTTGCAACATTCTGAACGTTTCGGCACCAGAAATTTGATTCCGCACACAAAATTTAACGGAACTTCTTTGTTGAATAATTTCACTCATTGTAAAAATCGCCGAATGCACTTTTTATACTTCAGAAAGACAAGCGTATACTAAACACCAATGATTATTTTGATGTGACATTTGGCACAGATGTCACTGACAGTCATACCAACCTAGAAAAAATATATTTCGACGAATGGGTTTCCGCGCGAAATTTAAATTAAAAAGTCTTACTATTTATTGCCCACAGTAGTATAATACGAAGATAAGTTAAAAATTACCTACACTTTTCGTTCTACAACTTTATTAAACTAGGGTAGAGGCGGCCGCATGCGCATGCGTTGAGTTGGTGAGTCTGTGGTCACGATCGCGTCAGTTATCATCTATCTACAACAACATAAGCATGTCAGCACGGCTATCAGATTGCACCAAAGAGGAGCAACGAGGAGTGGTCAGAGGGTGTGAAAGGTGCTGAAATTCACCGGAGACTTTTGTCACAATACGGGGAAAGTGCTTTATCTCGTAAAAGCGTTTTTTTATTGATCGAAATTTTTAAAAGTGGCCGAACGAGCGTAACACAAAAAGAGGTCGCTGGGCGACCGTCAACTTGGACCACTGACGACAACATTCAGCAAGCTCAAGAGATGATTACAGCAGATAGGCGAGTTACCATAGATAAGGTAGCATCTTCTTTAAACATTAGTCACGGTTTTGGCTATCACATTATCCACAACGAACTCAAATTCGTTCGGGATGTGGTGCAAAAGTGGCTTCATGACCAACCGAAAACCTTCTACCAGGAAGGCATGCGAAAGCTTGTGGCTCGCTGGACCAAGTGCAAAAGTGGAGACTAAATCGAAAAATAATGTATCTGTTTTACACCTATCTTAGTTTAATAAAGTTGTAAAACGAAAAGTGTAAGTAATTTTTGATTTATCTTCGTATATTAAAACTATTTCGTTACTATTAATTATTGGTTAAAGCTGTCTTTTACAGTTATGATTTTAATAATACAAAGAACTCTAACCTTGTGCATTTGTGTATACATAAGTGAATACTCAGTATAACAAATGCGAGCACGGAGAAGTCATAAATTAAAAAACGATACGTCACTAAATTACCCAAAATAAATAAATAAAATGCGTTTTCATTAAGAATAGTCTTTCTTCCCGATAAACTTCATAATACTGGTTTATAAATTATATTATAATAAAATAATAATAATACTATTTTTGTGGATACAAAAGCTTTCATTTTTAATAAGAACAGATATCAATGATGAGACTAAATTGATTTTACAAATGGTTTGAGTGTTTATTCATTTTGGTCTCATCTCTGATAACTGTGAATTATATTTATAATAATACTATATTTATAACAAAACAAATATTGAATGTCGTCTGTTAATTTATTTAAATTGATAGTATAATTATTTTTTCTTTTGCCACACGGGTATTGTATTCATACATGAAAAAAATATAATTGAAAGTAATGGAAGGCAGCCCATTACTTTCAATTAAAAGTTCTAACAGTCCTTCTCTCTCCAGAGAAAATTTCGTGCAAATGAAAAAAATTTTTTTTTGCTTCGTTTTTTCTAAAATTCTTGAATACATCTAAAACGATTTTTATAAAAAGTATTGAGTAAATCATACCGTTTCGGCCTACAAGAAAGCTTGTTAAAATGAACAGTTAAATAATATTTTACAATTTTGTATAATTATTTATGTCAAAATGTCTTGAGTTTGTGAGTCATCAAAATTTTGAGTTCGCTTTAGTTCTTCAAAAACTAATAACAATTTCAAAATGAAATTTCACATTTTTTTTTTAGTGAGATAAAGAGCTGATTATATTTTGGTTGACATATCGGACACGAAATCAAGAGGGGTTCTTAAAAAATCAAAATTATAAAATTTTCAAACCAAGAAAGCTGAAATTTAATATGAAAGGGTTTTATATTTAAAAGGAGATAAGAATATTTATTTCAAGGCTCCAAATTAGGGGTTCAAAAAATTAAATTATCACCACAAGTTCTACATGTCAGTGAAAAGGTGTGCCGGAAACTGATACTTAAAGATTTAATAAAAGAAAAATTAGGGATATTTGTTTAATGCCATGACATTTTAATGTTTTTGATTGACACGATTATCTGTTTTTAATTGTCCTTTATTCTTGATGAATCTCCTGATTTACGATGATCTCAAGTTTATTTTTGTCTTATTTAAGTCTATTGCATTAATTATTCTTAAAAGGAAAATGCATCCAACATTGTCAATTTATCTTTCCTAAAATTATTCTGCATTAATTGCTTTTTTAATTTCTACTTTTTTTATTTTTTATTTGAATGATATTGATGAGTTGTTACACCAGGAAGATTTACCTATTCTTGTTGACCATAACTGATCCGTTTTAAAGTTAATTATAAATAATATACACACGACATTCATATTTAATCAATATAATAGTTTATCTGTCATTTTTTAAAAACTTTTTATTTTTTTTATTTCAGTACTTAATTCCGATTATACTACATGTTTAACATATCTAATGAAATATCCAGGAGCTTTAGATATATCATACATAATTGAATTATCGTTATTTTTAAAAGATCCTTCCAAATATTGCGAGCCTGCTATACCAACGCATCATAAAACTGGTGCACAAATGATTAATCCACCAGTAAATAAATTAAAAATGAAATCGCCACTAAAGGAAAAACAAAAAATAGAAAGTGGAGCTTTTGGGAAATTAAAAAAATTCTCTACCAAATCTCGATGGAATTCTTCACGAATTACTGATAGAAGAGAGTCAGATTCTAATATTATTGATGGATATACACTTGATGTAATTATCATTGTTTTTTATGTGGCTATTGGATCAGTGCAAAAGTTTTGTTATTAATTAAGTTTTATTTGTTTTGTGTATTAAGGTAGTTGTTTCGCGACAATACTAGCAAAAAGTTAATGCTAGAGTATATAGAACAGTCAATAAGGATTCATAATTCATAAGCCCAAAACTTTTTGCTGTTTATTTACCGATTCTAGCCAATGCCCTGCTCATTTGTCAAATCTGGCAACATTGTCCGAGCTTGAATATTTTTCATCATAGAAATGACAGATAAAATACATTGAAGGAGACAATAAAAGAGTGTGTCTTCTGCTGGAATTATAAATTTTATTTATTTATAACAAGACTATAGTTTCGAGGGCTTTGCCCTCTTCATCAGTCTATTACAATGGATTCACAGGAATTAATTTATAATTCCAGCAGAAGTCACACTCTTTTATTGTCTCCTTCAATATATAAAAATTCTGCTACTCTCGGCAAAAAACTTTCAATTTAATCGATAAAATACATTATAAAGGTCGATTTATTAAACAAAAAGTTCTTAATAAACGATTAAAAGGTGTTGCGACAATGGCTAAAGCGAAAAAACGACAAAAAGTACTAAAGTTAACCCACTTTTTACTTTACCATACAGGGTATTGTGATCGTGCATGAAAAAAGTGGTTTTTTCCTTCTTTTTTTCGAAATATCTCAAAAACGGCTAAAACTATTTTGATTAAAAAAATTGAGCGAAACCATGGCATTTCGCTCTACAAAAAAGCTCTAATAAGTGAACATCGAAAAAATTATATTTTTCGAGATAATAATTGTTTTGTCAAAATGTCTGTTAGTCTGTCTGGTTGTTAGTTAGTCTGTGCGTTACCAAATTTTTGTGGACCAGCTAGCTCAAAAACTAGTGTAAATATCGAAACCAAATTTCACACGTAGTTTCGGTCTATTGAGATTAAGAGCTGATTAGATTTTGGTGCATATCGACCCAAAATTAAGGGGGTGGAGAGGGGGGGGGGGTTAAAAACTAAAAATCTAGGCCAAGTGAGCAAACTACACCAAATTTTGTATACATAATCAGTGGGACCCCAGAAGTCTAAAAATGCACAAACTAACCGCCTAAAATGGGGGGGGGGGGGTGGTAGGGTCAAAAAATGAAAATATAGGCTCTTGTAACCAAATTTTGTATACATAATCAGTGGGACCCCAGAAGTCTAAAAATGGAAAAACTAACCCCCCCACCCCTACATGATTATAAATAATAATCTTATTAAATATAAGTGAGGGGCCAGGTTGTATTGTAAAGTCAAGCGGAAGGCCACATCAGAACATGTCAGTTTATTAGGTTAAATAAATGCTTTGTTGCCAGCTTGTTTTTAGTGTAAATTTTTCTTTATACATTTTTCATTATTTATTCATATTAGCTCAGAAACTGTGTTGTAACTATGAATCAAAATTGTCTTAAAATATTATTATTATGGTTATTGTTTAATGTTGGTTTAGTTTTTTATAAAAATGGTAAGAAGGGTTTCTTAATTATAATTAAATATGTAATATTTTCCAATATCCCTTATAGTGCAATGTATAAGAGTCTGAAAAACTCTATCTTTGGAATTTAATATCTCCGGAACTATATTGTTCATAAATTTCGTTTTGCCACCAATCGATGCAGAAGTACCTATTTAAATAATAATCTATCTAAATTTCAAAAAAAATCCTAAGAAAACTCATATGGTGAAACAACTACCTTAAAAGATGGGAAATATGTCAATGCGACATATATTATTATTAATTAATTATTGTGTCTGGTTCCATGATGTATATGAAAATATTCTTGGGAATTAAGGACAAAACAAGTTTCTAAATTCTTATAACAGATTTATTCAAACAACGTTTAATCCCCATTTGATGGTTGAACGTATGAATTCAAGCCTATCATTATAATTTGACTACGATATTTATACTCGAGTTCACAGCTTGAGGAAAAATTGATTGGAGGTGATACTGAATAAACATGTTATAAGTATTTAGAAATTTGTTGTTCCTAATTCCCAAGAACCAATACTTCAACTATTATTAATATAACATTAAAATATTAATTAGAATAGAAATTTTTCAATTTTTGCAAATGTAGATTGACAATTTATATAAAATAAGTTGATTTTTTTTATTAATTTTTATAATGACCTATAAGTTTCGATAAGAAACAAACATTCTAGGTACCATAAAAAGTTGAAGATATAAATGTGTAGATTTCGGCTTGCGAAAGATTTATACGCTCTAATTATGGCCTTAATGAAAATCTAGGCTTTAGTATAAATGACAAAATTAGGGACAATTTAGTTATAATAAATGTTCCAATTGAAAAAAAATACAGATAAATCTACCATGTTTCAGCATTTAAATATACTGAATCACAAATTGAAGGTCCTTATTTATTTTTATGGCCTTATTGAAATAAAAGTATAAAATGGGTCAGGTTTATAAGAAAACATGGCCTAAATGGTTGAACTCGTTCTAATTTGAATAATTTTTTTTTTCAGTTGGGCTCGATTTCACCAACCAAACTTAGTTTATAAGGTAGTACTTAAATTAACCTGATTTTAATTTAAAAGATAAATTGTATAACAAAAATACAATTTATCTTAAAAGTTCTTTTAAAGTTAATTTAAGTTTAGTTTGAAAAAATGAAAGATATTAATTTGCCGATGGTAATAGATTTAAATTTACAAGAAATCATAAGTTGTTGTCATCTATTAAATCCAAAGGAATGGAATATTTTTAATTATATGTCAGAGGGGTTGTTTTTCACCCCGGATTTAATAGATGACACCAACTTATGATTTCTTGTTAAGTTTAGTTGTTGAAATCGAGCGTTAGTGTCTACTGTTGGAAAATAGTCTCAATAGAACAATGAAACAGACAAATAAAGAAGTATGTTGGACGCAAGGGCGGATCCAGGGGGGGGGGGGCGGAGGGGCGACCGCCCCCCCCCCATAGAGGCCCGCGCCTGGCAAAAAAATTTGTAAAAAAACAACATTTATTTTTTTAAAAATTTTAAAATTAAAAATAAAGTTCTATGTGTGTGTGCGTGTGTGCGTGGGGGTGGGGGGGCGGCGTCTCTGACCCCCCCCCCCGCTTGGACAATTCGATCGCGACCCACTTCCGAGATAAAAAGTAGATCTACATCGGGCACCTTATATACATCCCCCCCCCCCCCCATAAAAAAATTCCTGGATCCGCCCTTGGTTGGACGTCGCCAATAATAGTGGTATTCCCTCACACAGGGTTGTTTCCTGTAAAAAGATATTTTAAGTATGTAATTTATTATCTAACCCGCTTCAAAAACAATTAATACAGACTAATATTAATAACATTTGGACAAAATAGATACAGACATTAATTTAAGGAAATTGCTATTTTAGCTATCTAGGATTTTTTTGCTCATTATAATGCTACTTAGAAATTCCAGATAAAACTAATAAGGAATTCGTAATCCTTCCTCTATATTTGGCAAATATTGCTATATCACAGAGTAGGCAATTGGCCTGGATTGCAATTTTGGCACCTCTGCTCGATTCCTGAGGGGTTAAATACAACCCTTCTTACATATAATAAACATTATCCATGACAGCTCTGGTTTAGTAGAAGACACCCTCCCGTGATTTAAAGTCTGCTATTATCGGCAATCAGTTAACTATTATCGAGGCATCTTTTCTATAAAAGACACTATAAAAATGTATCCGAAAATTTGAAAATGTCTACTCAACTACTTTATTCATTAATTAAATAATTTACTTTAGAGATAAAACAAAGTAAATCTTATTAAAACTTTTGCACTCACTTTTATATAATATAATATTTATTTATATTTTAATAAACAATATTTGTTTTGTCTTTAGGATCCCAAGCTAATTAAAGTTGAATTAGATCAGGCACATAATATTATGGAGGTATCCAGAGTGAAATTAAGACAATATCACCATATATTGAAACAGTCGTTATGCGAAAGCAAGAATCCTGAAGTGCAACAGGCCTTGGACGGAATTTATGAAGTATGCTTAATTTTTTCCTAAAAATTTATTAAATTTCTTTTAATCATACTGATTTATTTTAGCTGTGTTCGTTGCTAAAAATTCGTCATCGACCAACCCTTCAACCCGAAGTTGAACCAGCTTATGAAGCTGGTGAAATTCGGCCGGACCGTTCACGTGAAATCCCTCCTCCTAATAAACTTTCATTGAAAAAAATGCCAGTACCAAAAGATGTGGCCAAGTCTACACCTAAAGGACCATCTAGTGTACAATTGGAAATTATTAAAGGGCCTACGGAAGGTCTTGAAGGGGAAAAGATAATTGGTGCTCCAGTTCAAGATCCTCTTGGAGTTTTAAAAAGTCCTTTACCTGAACATTCTTTATCGTTAAAATTTAATGCCTTCACTCTTAAAGAGTAACTTAAGCCTATTATACATAAAAAAAGTACTTTTTTTTTCTAGAAATAGATTTTAAATGCATATTTGCAATTGTTGATTTTTTATATAATTTTATAATGATTCATTTTAATTTAATAAATATGTAATATTTATCTGTACAAGAATATTGTTTCTAAATATTCATTTCTATTCTATAAAAAAACAATATTATTATCCCTAAAATAAAATCCAACTAGTGGATGTGTACACTTCCTGGCCATCCCTTACCCTTTTTTTAATTACAAATACGCATTTTAATTTAAGTATTTTATAAAATAAATTTAGTTATTTTGTTTATATTATAAATTTTACTAGGAAATAATTAAGACAGCCAAACCTCCAAATTTGGCGCAATTAAATTCCCTATTTCTGTATTTTGTTTAGGAATTGCAAATCAAAGACAAGATTACTATACTTTGGTTTGTTCTAGGAAGTAATAAATAAACTAAAACGAATTACCTACAATTGAAAGTGATCAAGCAAACTTTAGTACAGGAATTTAAATTGAAAACAAATATTTTTTGATAAAAGAAAGATATTACAAAAAAAAGAATTAAGAAATTATCTTTTTTCTGATGATAAATAACGTGGGACGAGAAGAACCAATAACAGATTAAGTCTGTTCAAATTAGAATAAGGTTTCATTCGAAACAAAAATCACTTCTCATCAAGCCTACAAAGTAGGAAAATGCTGTGACTGCAGCACACTTATGCCAGCGCTTGATCTAATCCTCTAAATATTTTTTATACTCTGTTTTCGATATGGACTATCAGAGCCATTTCCTATTTTTACGATTTTAAAAATGAAATCGTCTTTGCATCAACGAGTTTCTATTAAAATTTGAGTTAAAAACGGTGCGAAAATGTTGAAGAAGTGTTACTCTATCGAAAACAAACTTTTCCTGAGTCTGTCGAGGATGATGAACGCAGTCGACATCGAAAACTGACGAAAACGTTGATAAAATCAAAGAAATGATGGCCAAAAACTAAATTGACCATTGGAGAGATGGCAGTGAACTTGAACATCGCTTATGAATCCGTTCAAGACATTTTGTTTATGGATTTGGCTTTGAGAAGCCAAAAAAGACTGGATTTGTGCGCGGTTGAACAATGCCATCGGTATTCGCAAGTTTTTGACCAAGAACGGAACGAATACCATCCAACAGCCACCGAATTCGACTGATTTGCCTCTCTGCGACTTCTCCCTATTCAGTAGACTCAAAAAATCGCTCCTGGGTACGCGTTTTAGCAGCCAAGTGGAGATAATGAAAAAATCGGAGATGGCTCTGATGGCCAAACCGAAAACCGAATATAAAAAATGTTTCGAGGATTGAATCAAGCGCTGTCGCAGTCGATGAGTAGTACTTTGAAGGAGACAATATCGATTTTGATTAATAAATTTGTATTTTTAATTTTCTGAATAAATTCCTGAAACTTTTTGATCAAGGTAGTATATTGAGCAGAAACATTCTAATATGAATCAAAGGAAAAATATCAATTTTAATAAAATTTTCAAATTATTGCATATTTTCACGTCCCTACCCCAACTAGATTCCGCCAGAGGTGAGTGAGACACCCTCGTTGAGTTCCGGTCTTTGGAAAGGGAGGGGGAGGGGGAGTGGGGCCGAATGTTTAGGGGCCTCTAAAGCCAAATTTTTTTAAATAAAATTAATAACCAAAATGCAGTTTATCGAAATACCCAATCCATACAAGGCGCGCCAGTAAATTTCGCCCAAGGGCGCTAGGGGTTCTAAGACCGGCGCTGCCCTCGTTCCTGCTAAAATATCTAATAATATAATTTATAATATTGGAAAACAATTTTTAATTCTCATTTTATCTATAAAATTTAAAATTCTCTACTTTATTTAATTTTTAAAAAGCTAAACTTTTTGATTTCTTATGTTGGTATTTATCTAGTGACCTTAATTCTAAAATAATATTCAATTGTCATTGTCATTTATTTTCGAAAACTAATCACTCTTTAAGAAACATTTATTAATCTACGTATCTAAATTATCATAAAAAATAAAATTAATTCACCAAAAAAATAATATAAATATAAATAAAATATGAACGACAACGAATCGATAACAGCAAGAAGAGAGGCACGAAGACGTCGCATTCTAGAAAATACGGGTACACGTTTGCAAAAAATTACGGGTAAATCAGCTGAAGAAGAGGTTTATAATCATGTAAATAATACTAAAAAGGATTTTATAACTCAATTAAATAATGGTAATGATGTTCTCCATTTCAATCATATACTTGATGAGGGTACTTCAGAAATTGAATTTGCAAGTAAATTTGAAGACTTAGCGGAATCGATTGATTCAAATGCCATCCAAGAATTAATAAACACATTGAACGCTGCAGTTGAAAAGAAAAAAGACAACAACCACATCGAGAAATCTCAAGAAACATCAAAAGAAACAAATGAAAAGACATTATTTTACACAATCTATACTATGAAATTGCATTTAATTTTCCTTGCAATTATAATTCGACTACTCTATCATTTGAGGTTTAATTCCATGTTCAATAATTCCTTATTTGTTCCTTGGTTAATATTCGAAATCGCAGATTTTTTCATAATCTCAAGAAATTATGAAAATATCAATTCAAATAGCTTAATTAATCTTGCTCTTCTTCTTTCTGGCATTACTCAAGGGAAAAGGAAAATTGTTCTACGAATTTTATATTATTCCTCAAAATTTTGGACTGATATATGTATTTATTTTTTTACCTTTCTTGTAAGTAATCAAATTATCTTATATTTATTTGAAAATGATGATTATAAAATTTGATAATATAAAAATCCTTTATAATAAAAATAATAAAATATATTTTTTTATACATTTATTTATTTATTTAATTTTTTCACCTCTTACTTTAGATTTAATGATTTTTTCAGTCTGCTACTTTGAGTCTGCTCTCCTTATCCAACTCTCCAACTACTATCACATTTTTTTTAATGATATAAATATAATAATCCTCTTTAAAGCCGAATTTTCTATTTACATAACATTCTAGAATACCTATCTTGCATTTCAGAAGAAAACATCAAATTAATAGGGGAATTAATAATAGATTGTTGTCGCTGTAACTATTTATAATGAAGGGATTTAGGGCAGCAAGGTTAAGAAAAAGTGACAAATCTCTTAATTTTCTTATTCTTTAACTAATATTTTGTTCTGATCTGACCATATCATCTGGGTACAAAGAATATACACAGGGATTTTGATCCAGGATTTTATTCTAGGTGAATAGTGAACTAAGAATAAATATTAAGTTGGGTAAAGAAAATGTTTATGGCAAAATGTGCTGGAGCTCATAAGACACGGGTTCAATTAAAAAAGTTTGTTATTATTAAATTTAATCATATATAAGATATATCTTAACAAGATTCAGGAAATACTTGTATTTAATAAATAAACATTTTATCCCAAATCAAATTCTGTGAGATGATATTTAGGATTTTTATTATTTTGAAAATGGCTTCAGCCTACATATATATACTATATTTATAGGAATATGAGAAATTTCGACGGATAAATTAATTTAATTTTAGAGATGACTATCATACAGTTAAATTGAAAGTTTCTTTTTGCCGAGAGTAGCAAAATTTTTATATATTGAAGGAGACATTAAAGAGTGTGTCTTCTGCTGCAATTATAAATTTTTAATTTATAACGATTTTTATTGTCTCCTTCAATATCATACAGTTCTTATGGTATACATGGCAGTTGGCTCAATTAAGGCTTGCATCTGTGCAGTAGGCCTCCAATCTTGCCATTTGCTATCCTAGATTTAGGAAAATGCAAAAAAAAGTAGAACCATCTCCGTCCTTTCACTGTACCATATATACCAGGGTTGGCCAATTTGCTTGTCATTAAGGCGTAGAGCTTTGACTCTTATATACAATTTTGTTTTTGTTATAAATTTACTTGAACAAAGGTCATTATAAAAAGTTGTAGGTATATTTCAAAGGATTAGTAAAAAATGGTGAAATATATGTTACATTTTATCTTAGAACAGTTCAAAAGCAATTGACCTTTCGAAAAACATACATGAACAATTTTAAGCGATTCAAATAGTCTAAAAAAAAGTTTATATATTTTATTTCGCTTTATAAAAATATCTTTGAATTTCTTAAAGATTAATTTAATTAATTTGATAATTTCTATATTTGTATAAATATACTAGAAAAACAAATTTATTTATAATTTGTTAAAATTCCGTTTAGTAGATTTGCTCGCGAATCTACTCCGCGGAATTCTAAATTAATTTGTATCATCTCTCTATGTAAGAATAGACTTGTAAAAAGCGTCTGAATCGAGGGAGTAATATATAAGAACTTGAGATGCCATGTCCCTCTAGGTGGTCCGTGGTGGGGTATCATGCGGGCTATACGCGGATTGATACCGGGTAACACCTAGATGGACCATATCTTTTTTCGCTCTCTTGGTTCAGGATGGAGAATCAGCTGGACCTCAATGGTTCTTATAAAACGGTAGTCTGGCTAAGTATTCTCTAAAATTTCGCTTTATAAAAATATCTTTGAATTTCTAAAGATTAATTTAATTAATTTTATTTCGCTAGGATCAATGGTTTAGGAGATAGATGAGCTTTTTATGTGGATATTAATGAAAAATTATTCGTTTTTTTTTTTTTTTTTTTTTTTTTTTTTAAATTTTTGAGTATCCAGTTTTTTTATTGTTAGTGTACAAATAAATGCTAGGCAAGAACTCGCCGTCCGGTGTTACGGTAGTCATACCCTTAACTGATATGCCATTTCAGTTGTCTAAATACCAGGGACTCCCAGAATCGAGTTGTAGCTATTAATTGACTGCACTGGTGCTGCTACTGGCAAACAGCAAGCGTGCCGCGACAGGCTTGAACATGATTGTGTCTGCTGATGCTTCCCCCACCCTCTTCTCACTAGACAAGTCTTTGGGCCAGTTTGTCTGTAAAACAGTTTTATAATAAGGTAGACAAAATATTAATTAAAATAAATTGACACGTTCTGATGTAGCCATCCACTTGACTTTACAATACACATCTGGTTGAGTTTGGTCCAAGGGCCTAGATTTTAATTTTTAACCCCCCCCCCCTAATTTTGGCTCGAGAAAAAAAACATTTTCGTTATTTTAAGTTCATTTTTTAGTAGGTATATTTCATTTTTCTTGTTTTTTTAGTTTGAAAATATTGGAGGGGATATATAGATTTTTACCCCCCCCCCCTACCGCTTATTTTGGGTCGATATGCACCAAAATCTAATCAGCTCTTACATCTCAATGGACAAAACTACATGTGAAATTTGGTTTTGATATTCACACTTGTTTTTGAGATAACTCGTCCACAAAATTTGCTAACGCACAGACTAACAGACATTTTGACAAAATAGTTATTATCTCGAAAAATATAATTTTTTTGATGTTCACTTATTGGAGCTTTTTTGTAGACCAAAATGCCATGGTTTCGCCCAATTTTTTTAATCAAAATAGTTTCAGCCGTTTTTGAGATTTTTCGAAAAAAAGAAGCAAAAAAAACACTTTTTCATGCACGATTACAATACTTGACCATACCCTGTAAGCCCTGTATGGTAAAGTAAAAAGCAGCTAAGTGCAATCAAATACTTCTGATAATATAAAACATCTTTTAGTTCATCATTCACAATTAATTTTTTTATTCAATTCATAGATTTTAAATGAAAGTCAGAAGTCGAGTACCTTCATGTAAACTAATTTACTTTCAACCTCATAAAATCAAAGTATTTTCCATAAGATAGCAAAAATGATTCAAATATGAAATCTGGAAAATTTTATTTATATTCTAATGTTAAAAATTTCCATAAACTTTAAATTAAAGCTAAACGAGATTCATATAAAACACGATATGAAGATACTCTTGACGTTCTGAAATTTTAGGGATGCGCCGCATCCACAGCATCCATAAACCGCACACCACTGTAACTCTTCTATACAATTTTGTTTATTATTAAATTTACTTGAACAAATATCATTATAGAGAGTTGAATATTTCAAAGGGTTATGCAAAAATGGTGAAATATATGTTATATTTCATCTTTGATCAGTTATACCTTCAAAACCAATTGACTTATAGAAAAATTTACATGAAACAATTTTAAGCGATTTAAAAATACTACAAAAAAGTTTTATATTTTATTTTCCTAGGATCTCTGATTTAGGAGATAGACGAAGTTTTTATGTGGATATAATTTATAGTCTAGAAATAAAAATAGTGAATTAATTTTTTTAAACTATCCATTGCATTTTATGTCTAAGACAATTTAGAAATTCATTACAATACCCATTTTCTTAACGCTTAAATAAATTAATAAAACAAATGAAATATTCCTGCCCTTGATAGAGGACAATCGCTCATTGCGGCTATAAAACACTTAATCGTTTATACAATTGACTCAGTTAATCTCGCCAACGGTTCAGTGCCTGTATCATCTTCCTGCACGCGTCTTACGGTAAGATAAATCATTCATTTTTTTCTTCATTCTTCATAAAATTATTTTAATAATATTTTCTATATACCTATACTATATGCCCTTTTAAAAATTAATCAAAAATTATTTAAGAAATTTGAAAATTTAATTATAGCTACACCTACCCAATAAAAAATTCAAAAGTATTATTTCACTAACGAGACACCATCCTCAAAATTCAGCTAATAACTCACAACAAAATTAATTGAATCTAAAATCTTTGACTTATCCAGAATTTAATTTTCTTATAGCAATCCGTTGGGTATTTTTTTTTATGGAAAAGTATAATATATTTTGGTTTCGATATTTCTTATATAATATGACAGGGTAATTAAGGCAAATTGTTTTTATTTGAATTATTGTTATTTTATTTAAGAAAATAACACCTTACCCTTTGAGATCATATTTTTTTTATATGTAATAAGAAGCTTTTATGCAAAATTTTTAGTCCTGTGTACACTTTTAAAATAAAATCGATAGATCCGTTTTTGAAAAATTAAAAAATAAAAAATAAAAAAAACCATCGAAAAAGAAATGTTGTCAAAATCATTTATATTTCATATTTTAAATGAGATAAAAATCCGAATGCACGACGTTTCGACACTATTCTCGAGTCGTTTTCAAGTACTTCTCGTCTATTATTCAAATCAAATATTAAATAAATAAAAGTTTGTAAAAAAGTACTAACTGACCCAGACTTAGTCTTGGAATCTATGAAGGTATATTACTTGTAATTTTGAATGCTTATGTAAATTGTAAAGGCTAATAAATATTAGAGGAAAAAAAGGCACTTTTTCAAAACTCAGCATACCGTCTGTAAATTTGAGTGACTTAGATATTTTTTTTTTTGAAGGCGAACGATTTGATTTAAATTTATTATTTGTTCCACCCGGCTATGGACTTCACCTGCTTCCCGAATGTACTAAGTAATAATAATTTAATATGTATATTAATATACAAGCAGTCGGTTACTCATTAATTCTCCTTGTTTTTTTTTTCTTATTAAATTTGAGAAAACTTTTCCCCTCCACTTTAATAAATGAATTTTAAATAATAATAATACTAAATAATTTTTCTTTAAAGTTGTGAAATCTTTCAAGGGCGACGTTTAATTTCAATTAGATAATATCAAATGACGCATCTAGAACAAAGGGACTAAGCGCAAATCTGATTCACTCACCGACCGCTCTTAAGCAGTCTCCCCCATCCAGCCAAGTACACCATAATAATTGGGAAATGGACTATTAACCAATAAGCGATTCTCGCGAACTATTTATTCTCCCTTCTTTTTAATAAACAAATTATTCTAGTATATACAAATTGTAATTAACAAATTAAAAATAATACTAAATCTACCTTATTTCTTTCTCATATTTCTTAAAAGAAAATATGGTTCTTCGTTTCTTGATATATTCAACTTAAATTTCCATTGGAAAAGGATATTATTAGATGGCCATTAGAGGACTGGATTTATCTTCCTGGTGTACAAAGTTGCGTCCTGGTCCGCTGAGATATTTTCCTCAGGATAAGCCTGTAATGGGCTATGGTTGAACACCTTGGATTCTTAATCGATTATCTTTTCAGACAATATCTATATAATTTTTGAATAAATTAAAGAAGTTAAATTTATAAATTCCACAAAACTATTTTTTTTCCAATTCAAAACCTTGTACAATGTACAAGCACTCGAAAGTACCCCCTTTCGACAGGTTGGATTTTGGTACAGTCTCTTTTTATCACCATCCATATTTAACTAACATAAATTAGTAGTGAAACTTCTATTGTCTTATAGAACTTTAACCGATATGATTAACTTTCACCCAACTAAATACATATACACATTAATATTATAAAATGAAGACGTGGCTGTATTGTGTGTTATAAGTAGATAATATAAAACTGAAGATTTGAGCATATTTTTTTGAAACTATGTAGTTGGAATTTTTTCAAAAAATCAGCTCGGGTTAAACTTAAACAATGTATATTAAAAGAAAGAATTTAATTTTTAGGACAAATTCTAGGATTTTAGTAGAAATATTTTTTATATTGCGATATCAGAGGGAACCCCTATAATTTGTCATAAAAATTAAATTCTTTCTTTTACTAAATATAAATTCGTTTAATATATAGTTTATATTGATCTATCGATCTTTGAATTTGCTACTTAACTAAGTAATTCGATTTTGAATCAAACTAAAAAGGTCGGGAGAAGCAGAGTTTAATTTAAAAGGAATAATTCAGAGCGCCTACTGGTTGATTTAACTAAATATAAAATATACAATAAATATATTATAAAAAGATTTAAATATCTAATATTTTAAAAGAATTGTTTAAACAAATTCTTCCATAATTTTCTTGTTTCTGGATTAAGTATAATATAAAATATTAATAAAACAAATCCTTGTGATGTTGCTGTGGCACAAAATAGATACATAAATACCAGCCCTCCACCTAAACGGCTTAATAGCCCAAAAGTCCAAGACAGTCCAAGAAGAAAGAACAAAAGAATTCCAAGTCTTAATTGACCATAGATAATATTTTTGTCTGATCTCCAATTTCCATCTGGGCCACGAAACACCGCGATCGCTATCAGAATATATGTTGCTGAATTCAAAGATACGCAAACAACGACAGGGGCTAGTAAAAATGTCATTGCTGGGGCTCCAGATACAAAACAAAAATCGTTGGATACATATGCATGAGGATCCCAAAAGATTGCCATTGCGACAAATATGAAAGAAACGCCCCAAACAGCAATACCGCTTTTTAAGGTGAAGTATTTAGGCAGACCAGTTTGTATCACCTAGAAAAAAACAAAGATTCAAATCATTAAGCAATTTGTTAATTAATATTAAAGTATTCTTAATCATGTTTAGTTATTCAGTAAAAAAAGCTTGTATTCATTTTTTATTATTACTCAAATTTTCAACAAATATTCGGGTTTTATAATTTTCAGGGTCCAAATTCCACTTTTTTCGATTCGAATAATTATTTGATCAAGTTGGGCTTGAATTTTCAGACTAAATTTTATCGACTGCAATAATATTTTAATTATTCATCGTAGAGATTTGACTCTTATAGACAATTTTGTTTATAATTGAATTTACTTCAACAAAGGTCATTATACAAAGTTGTGTATTTCAAAGGTTTAGGGAAAAATGGTGTAATAATGTTTCATTTCAAATTTGATCTCTTATTTAAGCAAAAGTAAGTCACCTACAAGGAAAGTTAAATGAAACAATTTTTAGGGATTTAAATGTACTACTAAAAATCTTATATCTACGACCAATAATTTAGAAGATCGACAAAGAATTTAAATTTATATTCACAAATTTTTTTAGTGAAAATAAAAATAATTTTTCAAAAATATTCACTTTTTCTGGTTGTTTCCTTTATTATCTCAAAAAAATTTAGCGAAATCCTTGACATAAAACGAATTCCACTTTTATTCCCTCTGATAGTCTCTCTCTCATGGCGGGAGGCTTGCATTGCAGAGTACGATTTATCAGACCAAAAGAATTAAGAAAGAAATCTATCTAATTTCTTCGATTTCATCTATCTGGAGGTTCACAGTATCATTCTAATATAAAATAAAAATAGTATTTTGATTAAGAATTTTGTAGTTTAAAAGAAATTGTATTAAAAGATTCAATTTCTTCTCTCCGGAGCGAATCAACTTGAAATGGCGAAAAGTTGTATTTTTTTCTTATTAAATATTTATTCAAATCTATTGAAAGATCATTATTTTCATTTATCTTTTATATCAAATAATTATTCTTAGGAAATTTGAGTTTTAAAGGGAAGTTTATTTGAAGTGCAATTTGTAAAAACGCTAATAACTCCGTTGAAATTTTTTTAAAAATATCAAATTAATAGATATTATAAAACAATTAATTATTAATAATTTAATTTAATTTTGAACGAAATCGGTTCAGTACTTTTTGAGAATATTGTCAAAAACCCATAAAACCGTCTATGAAAGACGTTTTAAAATTCTTCTCCATGTCACAAGTCATTTGTTTCTGTTTCATATAACTTTTTAAACTTTTTCAAAGACATCTCTTTGCTCTCAAAAACTATAGTTTTTTTTTGACGGTTACTGGTGTTTTTGACGATTTTCTCAAAAACCGATTTCGTTCAAAATTAAATTAAATTATTAACAATTAATTGTTTTATAATATCTATTAATTTCATATTTTTAAAAAAATTTCAACCAAGTTATTAGCGTTTTTTCAAATTGGACTTCAAATAAACTACACTTTAAAATCCAATTTTCCTATAAATAATTATTTGTTATAAAAGATAAATAAAACTAACACATAGATATGAACTTTCAATAGATTTGAATGAATATAAGAATAAGAAAAAAAAACTTTCCCCATTTCAAGTTGATTCGCTCCCGAAGAGAGGAAATTGAAGGTTTTAATACAATTTCTTATTCAAAATTCTATTTTCTTATATAGGATTGATACTGTGAACCTCCAGATAGATGAAATTAGATCGATTTCTTTCTCATTTTGGTCTGTTAAGTCGAGCTCTGCAATGCAGGCCTCCCGCCATGAGAGAGAGACTATCAGAGGGAATAAAAGTGGAATTTGGTTGATGTCACGGATTTCGCTAAAATTTTTTGGGATAATAAAGGAAACAACCCTTTACCAGAAAAAGTGAATATTTTTGAAAAATTATTTTTATTTTCACTAGAATAATTTGTGAATATAAATTTAAAATCTTTGTCTATCTTCTAAATTATTGGTCGTAGACAAATTCATATTCATATAAATTTTATATATATATTTATCTAGATTAATTTGCCGCAACGCTGACGTAATGCTGCCGAGAGAGCGCGCCATCGGTATATTTGCGGCAAATTTGAAATATAATCGTAATATGGACTCAAATTTCGAAATGAAAGACTCCAATTGATTTTAAATTAAGAAACATTAAATATATTGATAATTATTACCCCCCCCCCCTTCACCACTCAAAAATTAAATATTCAATTCGCTTTTCTTTGCGCACAGAAAAAGAAATCAATCACATCTTATTTGATTTATATATTATTTGTTTATTTTTTAATAATTTGCCACTTTTTTATAATTTTTTAAAAATCTAAATTTTGTTATTCTTATTTTTTGATTTTTACAAAATTAAACGACTTAAGACACGCATGCCCATATGAGTTTCTCATTGCAATACTGGAGCAGCCTGTCATACAAACAACACCTGATCTTTTTTAAATATTTGGAGCCTTATATCGATTATCGATCCCAAATTTTAAAAAAATGATATAATATAATTCTCCTCCTCACACGATACCACTTATTTAAATAAAACTATTTCCACACAAAAAATATCACAATGCTGTAGATTATAGAAAAAAAAAATACTTCCAGATTCATATCTAGAGCCTCATTTCTGTAGCTGTGCCAGAACGAAAATGAGGCGAAACTTTTAAGAGAGCATGTATTTTCGGGAGTTTACAGGTATACATTTGGAGTGTATTTTTTAAAGAGGAATAACATTTTTGGACCGAGACGCCGCCCGCCAGGGCACCAGCCCGGAGGGCCGAGCTTCGAGGGCTATATAAGATTTTTTGTAGTACATTTAAATCCCTAAAAATTGTTTCATTTAACTTTTTATGTAGGTGACTTACTTTTGCTTGAATAAGAGATCAAATTTGAAATGAAACATATATTTCACCAATTTTGGCTAACCCTTTGAAATACACAACTTTGTACAATGACCTTTATTAAATTATCAATTCTAAACAAAAATGTCTATAAGAGTTAAAGCTCTACGAAAAATAATTAAAAAGTTATTGCGGTTGATATAATTTAGTCTGAAAATTCAAGCCCAATATATGATCAAATAATTATTCGAATCAAAAAAAGTGGAATTCGGTTGATGTCACGGATTTTCTAAAATCTTTGGAATATTAAAGGAATTGTTTCCTTTAATATTCCAAAGATCCTTTACCCGAAACCGAAAATATATTTGATAATATTTAATTTTTCAAAAAATGAATTTTGGATTTTTAGGTAGAGCCTAAACCTACTCCCACTCCCACTTTCATTTCCAAGTAAAGACAATAGATGAAGGGGAATTATCTAATGAATTCCAAAATAATTCCACATAATTCCAATGACTAGTACATCTAATTCCAATCGCGGTTCACCCCTAGGTCTAAACTATTGGCTATAATATTCTTTCAGCAGATCTTTTGTCTGTTATTTACACAGAGTTAAAGCAGATTTTATCCTGCTTTTTCCAAATCTACTAAAGACATCTTAAATTCAATAATGGCAATTTGTCATTGATATCAACGTACGTTTTTCCCCTTTTGATTAATCCCGCTCCCTGTTTATTTTACACAATTGTAAAATAAACTGGACCCGTTTAGAGATTATTTGTTTCATTTGATTATTTACAAATTAATTTCAATAATCCTCAATTCGCGTATTAAGTCCTAGTTGGCTGTCTAAACTAACTAACTAAGAAAATTGAAATTGATAAAAATTTTACGTTTATTTTCTACAATTTGTAAACTTGCTCTCATAGTGTAACTAAAAACTTGTTAATTAAAAATAAACTGATGTGGCCATCCACACTATTTAATATTTAATACAAAATTTATAATTATTTAGGGGCCATTAATAAAATTCGTAAATAGGGGGTGGGATGGGTATTGTTTAGCGTGATAATATCTGAGAAAGGGGCTAGGGGAGTTTAAGGAAACCTGATATCATTTAATCAATTTTATTTGAATCAAAAACTCTGCTACTCTCGGCAAAACAAAAACTTTTAAATTAAATTTTATTTTAATTTGCAGTTTTATTAAAAAAAAAAAAATTGTATATCCGGATGTATATAAATGTATAATGCAAGAACAGAGGGTGAGTATAATTAAATAAATAAATAAATGTTGGATATTACCCAAATGAAACGAACGTATTGCAACCAGGCGGAGACAAGTGTCCATCCAAATGACGCAAGTAATACAAGATGAAGCGCAGCACCCAAAGCCAAACACCCCGATTCACCTAAGTCTTTATAATTAAATACAGATGAAACAAGAAATAATGAATTTTGCAATCCAAGTGTAATTGAAAGATGAATTAGAATTCTTGAGCCAGGTTTTTCTCTCCATGATCTACAAAAAACACAAAAAATGCAACATTTTTTTGCTCTACCCTAATTAGTATAGAGAAGGATTTTATTTTATGCTTTTAGTAATTGCTAAGTTATCTTGAAACTATCTCAAAAAAGGCCAAAACTAAAAAATATGTAATGTGAATATCTCATGATTTTTTCATAGACCTGTCCCTTATTCCTTTTCATTGCTGATCACCTCCTACCCCATTGCTCCCACCCATTTTGGATAGTTTGTTTTTTCTCCAATAGTTTTGCAGTATTATGATGTGTGTGTGTGTGTGGGGGAGGGAGGGGGGGGGGGGATAAAAATTTGATTTAAATTGGACAAAGGGTCCAAATTTTTACCCCCACTCTCCTAATTTTTGTTTCGATTTCATTTAAAACCTAAACAGGTCTTAATTTAAATAAAAATTTCGTTTTGTTCCATACATTTACTGGTTTTTGAGGTATAGTCTACAGGTCTACACACAATTTGGTAACACACTGATTGACAGACCTTGATTGATGTTCACTATACACTATACAAGACTATATTATAGACCGAAACGTTCGTGAATTTGTTCAAATTTTTTTATTAAAATAATATTAGACGTTTTAGTCCAGTCAACGAAAGCTCAAAAAGGGGTTATAGAAAACATTTTAGAGGAAATAATTATTTTCTTATGGAATATGTTTGGGTTAGTTAGGAGGTAAAAATACTAAAAGTCCCCAGTCCTAGCTACCGGGCTTAGGGGTCGAAGGGGGTGGAAATGTCCCGTTTTTTGTTTTTTGCTTATATCTCAAAAACGGTGGGTCGTAGGGAAAAAGTTACTTTTAGAAAAATACAAGCTTATAATATTTACTATAAGATTGCTTCTATTTAGTTTTTCTCTATTCCTTATGGTTTTTGAAGTATTTGCCCGCGAATATCGTTTATGCATGAAAAAAATAAAATTTTCTATATTATTCATCAAATTTTTGTCTCTATCAGCCTTTCGTTTTACAGTAAAAGTCCTCAGAAAAGAAGTTGTAGACCATTCAATTTCCTTTAAAATGATTTATAGACTTATGATTTTATTTTCAAATCGTCTGGAGTTATAGCAATTTAAAAATTTCAGGTCGATTTATACATTATGTTAAAAAATCCCGCAATAGCTCCAAATATAGGGGGGATTCAGCTTTCCTTAATTGCGGGAAATTAATTGCTAGACTTTATCTATAGTCGTTTTAAAATCCATGCTTCGCTCTAGATAAAGTAGTCAACAATTATAGTGAATATAGTATCTCAAAATTGAGTATGTTGGCTACATCTCAATTATTCAATCCTTTATATCTCAATAGTTAGTTTTATCAAATGATCTTTTATTTAATAAAATATTAAGCATTTTATTCTGAATAAAATGACACCTTAATTTTGAAAATCGGTTTACAATTAATCGAGTTATGATGTTTTTTTATTGTCATTATTATAGGTTAGTCATAGTTAATTGGATGAGGTGAAATCGGCCATCATCGAATTTTGAATATTTGAATTTAAACTTTATTCATTTTTCAATGCTGCCATCTTACATCGATTTGTTCAACTCGCTTGTCAAATTAATTATGAAAATTCAAACAATCGGTCGATTGGAATCCAGCACCATCTTTTTTTTCATTTACTTAAGAATAACTAACCATAACTAAAACCACCATAACTCGGTTAATAATTAACCAACTTGCAAAAATAAGGTGTCATTTTGTTTATAAATAAATTATTAAAATTTTATTAAATATAAGATAATTTGAAAAAGTAACAATTATTGATAAATAAAGAATTAAAAATTGACAGGGCCGCCATCCATTGTAAAAATTTAAGCCTTTATTCACTGTAATTTTTCCTTTATTAGCGACAAGTAAAGATGTGCCTACTTAAAATTACTGAAAAAGATTTTGGGATATACTTATCAGATGAAAGAAACAAGGAAAGTTCGACATTTTTTATTAATTTTAATCCGAAAATTTGAAAATTAATTGCAAAGAACGCTTTTTTATTGTTATACTGTGTTATTTGTCGCTTTTAAGCATTATAAGTATTAAATAAAATAAGCCTTATTTTCATTTTAAAAATGTACTAATTAAAATTGTTTCATTTAATTTTTATTAAACTTAAAAATTTATTAGATAGTGTTAAAAAAGTACAAATTTAAAAATCAGGTGACATAATATTAAATTAAAATAAGATTGATATAGTTTTGGAGACGGGCTGATAAGTGAATTGAGTGGATATTGAGGGTTTTGAAAGAGGGAATATGCCACCGAAACCTAGGTTTTTGAATAAAAAAGATAGTTTAAATTATTTCTCTTTTTTTTAATTTTGGAATGCGTCATCAATATCCACTTAATTTAAAATATTGCTCAAAAATTTGACCAACGATTTAGTCAGGGAAATTTATATATAATCCAGACACCCTCATCACGAAACACTTTTGTTTTTTAACTTTTAAAAATTTAATTTAATTTAATGTGATAAATTAATTTGCCTTAATTTTTATATAAGATGAAAAATATTAGATGATAAATCCGCTCAAAATCCACCATTTAATGGAAGACTTTTTTCAATCTCGTTCCGTTTATTTATTATTATAACTTGCATTTACTCATTTCAATTCAATTACTCTCAAAGTTATTTATATTATAGGAGTATTATATGGATCATTTCCTGTCCGGGAAATTCTGGATATCTATAAATCTAAGAGTTTTATCAAAAAAGTGGTCCAAATAAACGTTCAAGTCAATAAAATTTCCTAGATAATGAGATAGAAATAAAGTTTTTAAGATCAGTGCTTTTCAGTTTATCAAGGGAAAACTGAGATTTTTTGCAAAAAATTGCAGATTTTCAAAACTTCAACCTAATTGCGGCACGGGTTACCATTCCATTATCCAATTAAGATGCAACTTTGTTTAAATTGTATCAAATTTAATTTAATTTAAAAATGTATAGAATGGTCTTTGTCGAAAACGTGCTCCATCATGGTCGAAATGGGAAAAAATCAAAAAAGTGCGAGTTTTTGGGTTAAAGTCCGAAAATTTTGAGGTTTTTCGGCCACCAAAATTTGTCCCCCATACTTTCGAGGCCGCAAACTTAGATTTCGCATACCCACACCATCCTAAACGATCCTGGAAAAAATATCTTTTCCCGCAATTAATGTAAGCTGAAACCCCCCTATATACTGGGCTATTGCGGGGTTTTCTAATAAAATGTATAAATCGACCTGAAATTTTTAAAATTATTGGATGGAGATACTTGGTAGGTTTCACATTGAGATATAAAAAAATAAAACGAATTTATTTTTAGAGAATCTTTAATCTCGATATATATATTTCGGGTGACTAACCCATCTTCAGGAGATACAGGAAGTAACTGATCTGAATAAGTCGAAATTGAATACAGGTCAATGGTAAAATTTATTTTTTTAAGATAACAAAAGAGTAAATATTTAAAATTAGTGGAGGGAGAAAAGGTAGGAGGTCTACTTTGGATTAATTTTGAATGGCCTTTTGAGAAAAGAGGATTTCAAATTTGAATACAACTCAATGGTAAAAATTTATTTTTAAGATAACAAAGGGGTAAATATTTAAAATTACTGGATGGAGAAAAGGTAGGAAGTCTAGTTTGGATTAATTTTGAATGGCCTTTTGAGAAAAGAGGATTTCGAATTTGAATACAGCTCAATGGTAAGATTAATTTTTAAGATAACAAAAGAGTAAATATTTAAAATTCGTGGAGGGAGAAGTCTATTTTGTTTAATTTTGAATGGTCTTCTGAGAAATGAGAATTTACACACAAACAAATTTGCAAATATTTAAAGAATGTAATCAATGATTGTACTTTTTTTAACTTCTAATTGATTATTTAGTATATTCGTTTTATTTGAGAGAGCTAATTTTATTTCAGTTGACTCTAAAAAATCTAAACGTAAGCCCTTTCTTTCGAAATGTAACGGAACTAGGTGGCTAATAGAAGAGGTGTGTTTATCAGGGATGATTGGCGAAGGTAGAAGTTGATCCATATTAATATCATCTGATCTGCTGAGACTATTAAAGGCTCTTTCATGTTCTCGAGTAGCGAGTCGCAAAGAGCGTCCAGCTTGTCCTATGTGGATGTCGCAATATCACAGTCAATTCATATACCCCTGATTTATCTAATCTTATGAATTTTGTCTAATTTATTATTAATTAGCTGTGAACCTAAAGTGTTTTTATTATATAAAGCAGGAGTTAGTACCAGACGTTCTAAGATTTGAAGCTATAGGGTTTGTAACATGGTTCGAAATGAAGGGGAGTCTTTTAAAATATTAAAATATTTAAATATTTTAAAAGACTCCCCTTCATTTCGAACCATGTTACAAACCCTATAGCTTCAAATCTTAGAACGTCTGGTATAACTCCTGCTTTATATAATAAAAACACTTTAGGTTCACAGCTAATTAATAATAAATTAGACAAAATTCATAAATTAGATAAATCAGGGGTATATAAATTGACTTGTGATAATTGCGACGCAATCTACATAGGACAAACTGGACGCTCTTTTAGAACTCGCTACTCGGAACATGAAAGAGCCTTTAATAGTCTCAGCAGATCAGATGATATTAATATGGAATCAACTTCTACCTTCGCCAATCATCTACATTTGAATAAACACACCTCTTCTATTAGCCACCTAGTTCCGTTACATTTCGAAAGAAAGGGCTTACGTTTAGATTTTTTAGAGTCAACTGAAATAAAATTAGCTCTCTCAAATAAAACGAATATACTAAATAATCAATTAGAAGTTAAAAAAAGTACAATCATTGATTACATTCTTTAAATATTTGCAAATTTGTTTGTGTGTAAATTCTCATTTCTCAGAAGACCATTCAAAATTAAACACAATAGACTTCTCCCTCCACGAATTTTAAATATTTACTCTTTTGTTATCTTAAAAATTAATCTTACCATTGAGTTGTATTCAAATTCGAAATCCTCTTTTCTCAAAAGGCCATTCAAAATTAATCCAAACTAGACTTCCTACCTTTTCTCCCTCCAGTAATTTTAAATATTTACCCCTTTGTTATCTTAAAAATAAATTTTACCATTGAGTTGTATTCAAATTTGAAATCCTCTTTTCTCAAAAGGCCATTCAAAATTAATCCAAAGTAGACCTCCTACCTTTTCTCCCTCCACTAATTTTAAATATTTACTCTTTTGTTATCTTAAAAAAATAAATTTTACCATTGACTTGTATTCAATTTCGACTTATTCAGATCAGTTACTTCCTGTATCTCCTGAAGATGGGTTAGTCACCCGAAATATATATATCGAGATTAAAGATTCTCTAAAAATAAATTCGTTTTATTTTTTTATATCTTAATGTGAAACCTACCAAGTATTTTTATCCAATAATTTTAAAAAATGTTTCACCAAGTACCAACACCAAATTCCTTAAAAACTAATGAAATTTTTAAATTGCTATAACTCCAGAAGATTTGAGGATAAAATTATAAATGTATAAATCATTTTAAAGGAAATTGAATGGTCTACTACTTCTTTTCTGATGACTTTTACTGTAAAACAAAAGGCTGAACTGATAGTGACAAAAGTTTGACGAAAAATATAGGAAATTTTATTTTTTTCATACATAAACTATATTCGAGGGCGAATATCTCAAAAACCATAAGAAACAAAGAAAAATTAAATAGAAACAATCTTGTAGTAAATTTTATAACCTTTTATTTTGCTAAGATTAACTTTTTCCCTACGATCCACCGCTACTGAGATATAAGCAAAAAACTAAAAAACGGGACATTTCCACCCCCCTAAGCCTGGTAGCTAGGACTGGGGACTTTTAGTATTTTTACCTCCTAACTATCCCAAACACTATATTCCATAAGAAAAGAATTCTCTCCTATAAAATGTTTTCTATAACTCATTCGTTGACTGGACTATTTTGAGATATTTCAAAAATACAAAGCAATAAAACCAAATTTTTTTCATTCACGATTACAATATGTATTCAAATCTCAAAGTGAATGGATATAAAAAGGCTTTACTTAGTAAACTTCACAAAAATGATATTTTATGTGATACTAATTTTTTTAGAATATTGTCAAAAGTCAACATCAAGTATGTTAGGTCTGATTTAATCAAAAGTCACCAAGTTTTCACCAGTATGTGAAATACATCTTAATAAGTGGCAATTCTTTCGCGACTCTTTTTGTAGGCAATGTAAAATTTTGTTTTCAATTGATTTTTTTACCACCATTAGTATTGGTGAGAAATTTTGAAAAATTAAATAAAGAACAAGTCTGAAATACTTTTAAAATCAAAGGAAAAAGCGAAAACTTTTCAAAGACTCGGAACGCTCTGTGTGAATTTCGCTGATTTGGTACTTGATTGCCAAAGAATAACTGGAGTTAAAAAGCTGAAACTTGACACAAAGGTTCATTTTATTAATATAAACCTTAGTCCAAGTTTCAGCTCATAAGCTAAATTGTTCAAAAACTTCCAATATAGCAATTTGATATTTTTTGAATTTCTTCATTTTCCACCCAGAAATTCTAAAGAAAGAAAATATGTTCTTCGTTCTAAAAATTTAAAAATTTCTACAAGTTTCCGTACTTGAGTTATAAGTAAATTTCTACAAGTTTCCGTACTTGAGTTATAAGAAGATTTCGGAATCCAAACAGACAAAAAAAATCATTATTGAAAATGACTTTTCTGCCCGTTTCAGACATTTCGAAGCACTAATAAGAAAAATAAGCCGCTAATGCGAGTGTGACACGGATACTGAGCTTTCCGTACCTTATAGGTATTGTATCTTCTAAAATACTTGAAATATCAAATTCATTTTTATTTATCTTTGGTAATCTCCTTAGGAGAGAATTAGGCAAATTGTGAAATTTTTTTATAATTTTAAATTAAGCCACTTTTGAATGCCGTCACTTATAAATATCACATAATGGGACTCTCTCAGACCATCATTTTAATAAAGATCGGCTATTTTTATTGTGTATGTTTGTTATTTATGAATATAGGAGAGGGGGCAGGTATAAGATATACTTTTTCTAGGTATGTTTTTTCTATGAAAAAAATATAACGTACCTGAAGAAAATAGCTGTTAGTAGGATTCCAAAAACTCCAATTAGGGAAAAATTACAGCCGATGAAAGTGAACCATTCAAGTATACGATTATGAACAGAACTGATCTGATTGGAGAGATTCGAATTCGGATTTAATGAAGCATCAAGAAGAAGACGTGCAAAATGTGTCAGATGAGTGTAGAGACAAACTGACATTTCATCCGATCTTATTACGAATTCTCCACCTTCTGTTGACCAATTGCCAAGATTTAGATCCCAATAGACACATTCTTTTGAATTTTGTTTTTGTTCAAAGCCGAGAATAATTGGTACAGCACCAGGCAATTCGGTAAATCCTTCCACAGAAATTGCAACAACATAATGTTTTGATAAACTTCCAGGAAAGAAGTGGTTGTTGAGGAATGTGATCTGTAAACAAAATGACATCATAAAAAATAGTGAGCATTTAATTCAAATTATTATACTAATAAATCAATTTCTAATTCTGATAGTACGACTTTTGAATGAAACAAGTGTGCGTGTTCAGATTTCAATCATAATCTAATCAGGTGTTAACATCCATACAAAATAAGTATAATGAAATTTCGTTTTGATATTCCTATTAGTTTTTGAGCTAGAGCGTACGCATACTCATAAACCACAGACATTTTGGCAAAATAATAAATATCTCTTAAAAAAAAAATTATTCACAGTTCATTATAAAATAATTTTTTATAGTCCTAACGAAGTGATTTCGCTAAATTTTTTTTAATAAACTAGTTTTAGCTGCTTAGAAAAAACGAAGCAAAACACCACTTTTTTCAATACCGCTTTGGTAGATCAAAAAAGTTATCACAGAGAGGAACTCGCACACGAATCAATATACTTTCGGGCACTTTTTGAGCTCTTAAGAAACCCGTTTTTTTCTTGTTTCAACATATTTTTATATATTTTTTTAAAATTCCTATTCTTAATTTTTTTATATGTTAAAGTGAAAGTAAATTTAATCTTTGAGTTAGAATGACCCAAAATGTAAAGGCCTCAATACACATATTTTTTTACTATCTCTTACAATATAAAAGGACTAGTAAAAAGTACTTTCTTATCAAAATAAATAAGCACTCATGAGCGTCTGTAGAGGGAGACAAACGGAGTACTTGCGGGCTCTTAATCGAGTTAAAAAATATTTTTATTATTATTACAGTTGTGAAAAGCGACCATTTATTTTTGCCTCTGTGTCTAGTGAATCATCGAGTAAACTGTGAAGCGTAAAATAAGAGTTAATTAACTAAATAAGAATTTATTGATGTAATTATTCATCTCCAAGTTTTTTGCCTTCCCTGGAACATTTCCTGCGGATGTCTATGCAAATACTTATACCTGACATAGGTAATTCAAGCCTCTGGGCCCTTTGCCAAATTTAAAAATGAAAAGGTATATGGTAGAATAGGTATCTATCTAATAATATAATAAAATATAAATAATAATATTAATTTTACCTTAATTGGTGTTTCTTCTGGAATCCCTTCAAGAGCTGTTTTTGGTAGCCATGCTGCAATTACTAATTCGTTTATATCAAAACCTAAATCTGGAGAATCCCAATCGAGATCTTTAGTCATTAGTACGATTTCATGATTTTTTAAAATCGCCAATCCTGTTATATTCAATCGAACCAATGAAAGAAACGTGATACTTTGATTAAATTTAATAATCTGATGTTCAATAATGTCTAAATGTCCTACTTTATCAACGGCTGCTGCTAAAAGACTTGTAGTATTAAATTGTTGTCCAAGAAGAATGGATTTTGCTGAAACTTTCATTGAAATTTGATCAAGTAATTGCAATTTCATTTTCAACGAGACACTCTCCATTGAAGATTCAATTTCACGTGCAATGTAGAACAATTGTGTCACTGTCAAAGAATGCAAATTCTCTATTAAGATAGGGATATCTTCAATGGATGACACCTCGTTTAAACGCTCATAGAAATATTTATCGGCTGAATTAGGTGGCGAGCACTTGCTGGTCAGGCTCTCCCAATATACACCATCTTCAATACCCCCACCGATACATCTTCGTGTAATAGGTAATCCGTCCATTGTTAGACAAATCTCTTCCGACGCTGCTCGTTGATTTCTTTTTGTATACGGCCAACTTAATCCATTCACTGATTCCGGTACACAGCCTGCAATCGGTCTTAACCAATAAATAATCAATTTCAGATCTGTAATATTCATTTCTGAAAAATCATTTATGTTCATTATATACACAACAAAGAAATTTTTTTGATCCAACGAAATTCGTACAGATTGAAAGAAATCCGATTTATTTCGATTATCGATTAGCATTTCATCTTTATCACATTCACGAATTTGTATCCGTGATAAAAGATATTTTATTTCATTTCGATCTTCATCATAATATATTGAATGATTCCCTTTTAAATAAAGCTCTGAACTAATGTTTGTATTATTTCGCTCTAATAATTCTCGCCAAGTGACATGTCGGGGTTTTCTTGGTAATAATTTCTTACCCGAATATGTTGAAATAATAAATCCATTTTCTTGGAAACTTTTAAATTGACTTTCTTGAAAGACAAAACTAATTGCAAGCGTAGGCGGTGTACCCAGTTTTTGAAACCAAAATCCTTTCGCATTAATATTCCCACTTGGAATACTCGCTTCGCATGTATAATATCCTAAATCGATATCATCAATATTTAATAGATAAACACCTGTACATATTTTCGATGATAGAAACACTTCATGTATCAATTCAGTTTTGATTTCTTTTTTATTATCTTCGTTGATTAAATCGACGTAACATTTTAAATTCCACGCAATTGGCCAATGTCGTAGAAATAATAATAATTCGTGTTTATTATTGCGTCGAAATGTTAAACTATTCTCAACATTCAATTTACGTAGACAAACTGAGCAAGCCATATCAGCGATATCGTCTAAGATCAACCATGCTCCGGTGTGCATCACAACCCCGTATCTTCGATTTATATCATATTTCACTGATGGGCTCCAGTTAATAAATTCTACTTTGGCATTATTATTCCAAAAAAAACTATTATTAGTTCGTTGTAAACCAATCCAACATTTGTCACTTGCATCCAAATAATGAATTTTACTTAAAAAATTAAATATATTCTGTTGATTCTTAGTATTAAGATTAAATAGATGACACCGCCTGTCAGCGTCGCGCCAACGTAATCTCCGATGTCTTTCGATCAATACACAATGTTCGTTATCAATTTGAAGAGACTTTTCCGGACATTTACCTTGTTTCAAGAAAAATGATTTATCGTAGACATATCCCCATTGAATATAATCACAAACGACTTTAGGCGGATGCCATAAACCATTTTTACATTTTCTCGATATCAATTGTCTTTCCGATGATAAACAGAGTGGACTGGAAATTTGCGGACTAGATTCGTCTGTCGAGGACCATTTAACTGTGTCGCCACTTGAAATCACTGGGGACAATTGTTCAGGACACTAGAAAAATATAAGTTTATGCTGTATAAAACAACTTTGTTTTTTTAAATACGATATACTATTATATCAAGATTGTGCAACACCTATAAGTCAGAATCTATGATTCATACATTTTGAAAGAATGAGGAAGAAATTAAAGGGTTAGGGTGGGAGAATCTTTAAAAAATGGATGTTGAATAATTGATAGTTATATGTCGCTGGATAGAAGGTATAGTTCCAATCTCAAGAAGCCATTGGTATAAATGAGGTAGCGACTGAATTTTATCTAATTTGACCAAGGGATGTCGAGTGTTTGCAAAACGTGTATTTAGGGGAAATGAGACTTTAGGGGGGGGGTTAAATTTATCTGGTTAGAACAAAATCCTGGTAATATCTATAAAAAGAACCGAATCTACGATAGGTCAAAGGGGAGCTTGAATGACAAATTAGTCTTATTGCTCGCTTCCAGATTGTATCGAGGGTGGCAAGAGAATGTTTGGAGGCTTTGATTGAGAGTTCTCATAAATAGTTAACGTTTCAAAATAGTTTCCTACAAGGAAATATGAATTATTTTTAAGGGCTTTCAAAAGTAGACTTATTTCTTAAGTCTTGCATACTGACATAATTCGAACATGACTGGTCCACCAATACATATAGAATTAATATTCAAAACAACATTGATCCAATTCCCTGCTTTCTTAATTATTTTATAGCAAAACTACAGGAGACAAAATTAAAGCAAAATTAAAAACTACAAGGAATAAGCATATAAATATTTCCATTCGATGGACTGGTCAAAATGGTTTTTCACTAGCACCCCATGCTTTGTCTAAAAATGAATTTCGTATACGTAAAAGTGTACGATACTGATGAATAGGTCTTTTAAAACAGGGGTGCCCACCCACCCTAGCTTCATGACGCAACCCCCCTCCCAGTTTCATGAAAAGTAAACCCCACCTCCCATTTTATTCAGTTCTAAAGAATTAGAAGATCTTTTTATTACCTTTTGTTGAAGTTATAAGACTTGAACGCTTTTATTTTTATCATAATATAATGCTAAAATCCAACAATTTTCAACCCCCTCTCCAGAAATTTCAATGATGCACCCTGTGTCTTAACCCCTTCCCCCCTTGTTTAAAATCATATTAAAGTACCTAATTTTTATTTTGTCACTTCATAGTCTACAAAGTTGCCGCAATAATTTAAAATTTTACCTGATAAAAGACCGTTTATCATTTAGCAAAATTCGTATAATACCTGATGAACCTTAGGAGTTTGTAATTCTGTTTCATTTATGCCTCTTGTATTTTCGATCTACGAAGCATTCGCATAAATATCCGGTTTAAGAATAGGTTAAATAATTTTGTGGAGGGGGCCATGAGCACAGTCTTGAGTACGTTCAATAGTAAAAATTAAATACGCACCGTATTTTCTCCATTAATGAAGACGAACAAATACATTAATAAGACTAAATGAACCATTTTGGCCCACGCGTTGAATTGAATGAGTTTCAACTGTTCCTTAATGTTTTACTTGAAGCTTACTTTGTTTATACAGTGATAAGAATAATAAGTGGCTTATATATGTTGACAATTTATAAAAGCTTTTATACTCTTAGATAGGGGTTGTTTGAAACAACGCTATTACTTCTGAAAATCACTTTAAAATATACATACGTACTTACTCAGGGCCCGGTTAAAATTTTTAGATCCCCAAAGCACCTAAAAAATCATATCCACTAAACTTACTATAATATGGAAAATGATCGAATTATCCGATCTTATTAATATTTGAAACATTTTCTACTATTTTTACTTTATCCAATGCAAAGCAAGGATCCTCAAAGTTAATTTTAAATAAATAACTTCTAATCTATACCTGGTTGAGATAAGGCATCCACCCTGCATAGTTGCATAGTTGTACTGTTGATATTTTTAATGTACTTCAAATGAGAAAACGAACGCTTCGTCGAGCAATTTTTGATCAGTAATGCGAAAAATTTACAAAACCAAAAGCCGATATTTAGAAAGAAATATACTAAATAATATATTCTACAACCCTTTTAAAAACTTCAGCATGAATAAATCTTGTTTTTTGGCATTTTTTGTTGCACTTTAGCTAGCATATATGATTGAGAAATTAGTGTTTAAATCCTCACGACAAGTAAGGATCACCTTTTTGACAACATATACTAATTAATTTTTTTAGATACTAAAGTGATATTAAGTAAATTTCTATCTTCATAGAAGCATATCATCGCCTTAGAGTGTAAGCCTGCTAAATCCATTTTTTAAATGACATATTAACTCAATTCAAAAGAAAAAGAGATGCAGCATCGTCCAATTAAAATTGCTACTTAAAATTACGATCGTAATTTGTAGAAAAAAATGTGAAAAATAGTTTCTTTCCATAACAACAATATTAAATTTTGTTTGTTTTTTCTCTGCCCTGTAAAATTTCCTTGTTGTGGGTTAGCAGGTTTACACTCTAAGGCGACGATATGCTAATTTTGATTAATGGTTGATCCGGCCCTGTACTTACCTATTTGTTTAGCTAAGAGAAATCTGTCCCACATTCTATTTCGTGGTTCGTCCAATTTTATTTTTCTTAAATTGAAAGTTTTTTGCCGAGGGTAGCAGAATTTTTATATATTGAAGGAGACAATAAAAGAGTGTGTCTTCTGATGGAATTATAAATTTTATTTATAACGAGACTAGTTTCGAGGGCTTTGCCCTCTTCATTAGTCTATTAGATTATAGATTAATAAAAGAGTGTGTCTTCGCTGGAATTATAAATTTTATTTATAACGAGACTAGTTTCGAGGGCTTGCCCTCTTCATCAGTCTATTAGACTAACTGATGAAGAGGACAAAGCCCTCAAAACTATAGTCTCGTTATAAATAAAATTTATAATTCCAGCAGAAGACACACTCTCTTTATTGTCTCCTTCAATATATAAAAATTCTGCTACCCTCGGCAAAAACTTTCAATTTAAGAAAAATAAAATTGGACGAACCACGAAAGCAGTCTCCTTCAACTTATTTTTCTTGTTGAGGCTTTGGTGAACTGGTTGATGCAGGCTCGGTTTCGAACTGCATTCACCTGAATTCTAGGTCTATTCGGCCACTATTACAATTCAGATCGTAACTAAATTTCATTAAATTTTGAAAAAATTAAAAAAGAATACAAATAAAAATACCTTCAAATACCTTCAATCGGCTAAGAAAACGTATTATCTTTTATTTAAGATAGGTAATTACTTCCGAACCATATTAGATAAGGATCTGAAACCTAGAAAAGACACACCTCCAAGACCTTTCTCGAATGATACTAACGGGGTATGGAATTATGCAGGTAATAAAAATTTCCTTATTCTATTTAATATGTAATTAAAAAATAAAATGAAACAAAACATTTTAAAATGCATTGGGTAGTCTAATCCCTTTTAGGGAACACCTTATTTGTTTAATTGATTTCATGACGTGAATGAGATCCTTTTTCTATAAAGTGAATCTGTTATTTTACTATGTTTATGTTAACATTTAGGGTTTATTTGAAAATTCTTATTTATTATTTATGATCTTATGTTTAATGATAATTAAACGTTTATCAGAATAAATAAACAAACTCATTCAATTGATATCTCTTTTTTATTACTCTTTATTTAGTCAAGATCATTGAAATAATTCTGCGAATACATAATAGAGAAAGAAAAGTGATCCATATAATTGTATGAAAATAAATAAATTGAATACCGACTCTAGGGTCAATCGGGCTCTGGACACAATGTGCTCCCAACCCCCCAAAAATTGAAAACTAGGAGCTCATTAGATTTTGAGCTCCCTATTAGATTCACAACTCTAGGTTCGAAAATGGGGAAAATTAAAAAAAAAACGAATTCTTCATTGTAAGGTCTCTCGAATGTTTGTAGCTAAAAAGCTAAAATTTGGCAGAAAAGTAAATATTAAAAAACTGTATTTTTGTGCTAAGATTTAACTCCCTAACTTGAACCAATCACTTCCACATAACTGAGGAATCGCTTAAATTTGCGGAAAGCGTTCTCTTGGAAAAGGTATCCACTTATTTTCCAATTTTATTTTAAACGAATTCAAAATTTTTGAGAAAATTCAAAAACAACTTTCATTTGAATCAATGAAAATGATAGTTGACTAGCCTGTTTGTTGTATATTATATAGGTTTGATATTTCTTTGTTAAAATTTTGAGACCTTAGCGTCAGCTGTAAGTGGTAACAGTGCTAATTGGGACTTCCTTCGGTGGGGATATTATAATAATACGAACATATTTTTACTTTATTTTAGAATAAGACTATTACTAAAGCATGGCCCCCACATGAAATTTAGTGCCCGGGACCCAAAATCTGAAGAGGGCCCTTTATTATGGAATAAGTAGCTATGTGTTTTTTTATGAAGTGGAAAAATTTGGTCACCCTACCTACGCCTAGAATCGGCTTTATTGTTTGTTATTTCGCCAATCGCTGTGGCGTTGTATTTGTGTGTTGTTATTTTAATTAAAAAAAATATAGTGTGCTGGATACTGGATAAGATCCTAAAAATAAAAATTAATCTAACATAAACTACAATCACATACGTAACTCCCTTCAGATAGTTTAAAGAACAATCCTAAAAGCATAGCAATTGCATACCCTACAGGCGTTACCACATTTGAAATATTATTTTCGTGCGAGTTTTCAAAATTTTAATATTAAGGGGTATTTTCTTCACTCAAATTTGTATTTACTTGTCGTAATTTGAAATCTATGAATCATGGATTAAAGTTAACACTTTTTTATTAACTCGCTTTCTTGTCTGTCTGTCTGTTCGGTACAAATTTTGGAATCGATTTTAAACTAACTTCCCGATGAGCTAGAAACTTGCAACATAGCTCAGAACTGGATGACAATGCAATATAAACACGTTTTCTTTTCTATGTGTTTATTTGGTTTTCTGCCAGTTTTAGATACAAGAAACCACTGACGTTGTTCCTTGCATGAAAAATTTCCGCTAAAGCTCAGTAATCCAAAATAAGGTCGCTTAAAATATTGATTTATACTGTCTAGCCCGCTAGGTTATAAAGAGTTTTTTCTTCTATTGAAAAGTTTTATTGGTAATTGATGTTTTCGCAAATAATGCCTCAATTTTCCCCAAGAAATTACTAAGTAGAGCAATGTACGTTAGAGTGCCAACTCCGGCTCGCGACGTCCTGCATTTCTGCAGCGAGACGGATTTTCCATGCATGCGGCCGCCACTGAGATTATTTTTTTTAAATATAAATAAATAATAAAATATTTATATCAATACAAAATCGGGAACATATGCACATGAACCTGAGAATGAGAATAGAATATAATTTTTAATTTTAAAAGAGACAGAATTCAATCAATCTTTTCGACAAATTCTAAGATTTTAGTAGAAATATTATTAAATTGCGATATCAGAGGGGATTCATCCCCCCAGGAGTCATATATTGCTATTCAGAGAGAGGTTTTTGTCTCGAGGGTGTGAGCTGACTGCCCGGATAGCGTGTTAGTTCTCAGGTTCGACTCCTGGGGGGATGAATCACCTCTGATATCGCAATTTAATAATATTTCTACTAAAATCTTAGAATTTGTCCGAAAAAGATTGATTGAATTCTGTCTCTTTTAAAATACATCTTGGTTAATCTGAACCCGAGCTGATTTTTTGAAAAAACTACCAACTATTTTCAAAAAAAAAAAGATGCTCAAAACTTTAATTATAATTTTTAATTTATTAATATAATTTATTTGATTCCATTTGATCCTTATTTGGGGTTTAGGGGTCGCAAATTTAATATACTCCTAATAATTTTCGTATTCGTATAATTACGGTATTTTGTTCTAAGAGCCAGCGCTTAGCATCCTACAGAGATTGTGTGTATAAAAATGTTCATATCAGTTAAATATTTTTGTTTATTTTTATTTTTACCTCCCCCCTCCTATTTAGGGCATCTAATTTTTATTCCAAGTAGTCCCAAAGAAAAACTGTACAAAATTTATGGTATACTGTTAACATTATAATTTTATTAATTTTTTTATCCTTCCCCCATTCGGGTAAAAAGTTTTTGTCTCATTTATTTTGCAGGTCCATAAAGAGTAGCTCTGAAAAATTTGGTCCAAATTGGTCAATTCCCTATTTTTCTTGTTACTAATTTATTATGGATACGAATGATGCAACATCATATAATTAACATTTCCTAAAAATATTGATTTTACACAGTTTTGTTATATGAAATTATTATAATGTGCATTCACTGATTTTTTTTATTTTTTAGATGCATATCTCAGAATAAATCTATTTAAGATATATTATTGAAATTTGATACTCTCCACAAGATCGATTACATAATTACACCTGTATAATTTAAGCTCTGTTTCTCAAATAAAATTCTGAGCTGCAGTAGGCTAAAAAGTAGCTCGAAACTGTTCGTGTAAATTGCTTACAACGTGCATGCGGCCAATGCCGTGAGCTTTGATTAAGTGAATAATGAATATCGAAACACTTTTGAAACTACTCTCACTTATCAATAGCTTATGGAATTATTGAGATTGTCTTCCCAAATTACATATTCTGAGATCTTCTAAATTTAATGAGATCATTTTTATTTCCCCCTAATTAATAGTTTCATTATATTACTTATAATGAAGTAGAAAAATCCTAAAAAGTCCATTTTTTTGCTTGTTTCAGATGTTTCGCTGGTGGGGGGCCGGGTTGGCCCTCGCCCTTTTTTTAAGCCAAGTTCATGCATTTAGGCCTTTATTATATTCAGTGGTGTTACATCCCAGAGAAACAGGAGAAATCACTGGAAAAGTTATAATTGATTTCCAATGTTCACGGACAGGATTCAATCGAATTCGTCTTGATGCCCATTCGGATTTAAACATTACACTCGACGATATACTTCTTGTGGATTCCAAAGGGTATTTATCTATTCATGGATATTATCAACTTTGATTTAGGGATGAAGTTTTCCCTAATATTATGCTTTCTCGAGAATGGAATATTCTTGAATTAGTAATTAATATATTCTTGCGACAATTCTCGAGAATTTCGGGACTCTAAAGAAAATGACTCGGTACGCTTTCCGGCTGAGGTGTTAAATTCACTCAAAATTTTTGATTTATTTATTTTGTTTAATTGTTTAGAAATGTCTGAAAATTGGAGAAAAATCATTTTCATTTTTCAAGCATGATTCCTCTCTCTCAGTCTGTCTCTTTGTGTGTAGGTGTGGATTCTATAGAAATATAGAATCTTTCTTTCTTGGGTGGATATTATAATATCCACCCAAGAAAAGAAAGATGCAAAAATTTTGTTCTTATTTCGTATTTTCAAAAAAAAAAAAAAAAAACTGATTAGATTTTGGACATTTTAGCTTTGGAACTTCTGAATTAAACATGTAGAAAATCAGAAAAAAAATCAAATTTAATTGAGCTGAATTTTCACATTAAAGTTTTTCTATTAATTTGGGTTAACTTTATCTTTGTAAGAGGCGGCCCGCTCCTCGGAGGCCCAATAAACAAAATAAAATGTACTCTTTTCTTTTAGAAAACCAGTGTTGTTAGGTATTGGAGTTCATGAAAATGACACATTGACACTACCATTGTCTGAAACGACTGAAACATTGATGAAAGGCGTCCGCTATATTTTGACTATCAACTTCGAGGGAACTAAAAATGATGCTCTATATACAGAAAAATATTTGGAAAATAGAAGTAGTGATGTCCGATGGTATACAGCAAGCACCCTAAGTTCAGGGCAGGTGCGAAAACTGTTCCCTTGTTGGGATGATCCTGGACTTAAGGTACAGTATAAATTTAAATAAAAATAATTTATAATCTTTATTTACACTTGTTTAGAGAATAGATTTATTGGTGACCAGTGAGATGAATGAGTGTGTTGTTGTGGGTAAACTTAATAGTTTAAAATCCAGTGGACTTAAAAATTAGTGTTTTGATGTGAAAATGAAGATACCATCCACGTTAAAGTATCAAAGCTGGTTTTATAATATGTCTAGGATAGTATTAGCAAGGACCCACAATTACTATTGCTAGACGCTTTCCGCGGGTCCTAGCTTTACATAATAATAATAAAGATCGAAAAAATAGATGCACCTATATCATAGTATCAAGGCTAAATTTTATATTATGTTACTCAGAAGACTATTTTATAATTTGATATAAGTAGACAGACTGATACGACGAGTCTATCACACCCATAAACAGGGCCAAAGTTCCGCGGTGATTATGAGCGCGAGGGCATAATCGATGCATGCGATTGCGAGTGAGAGCAGTAGATGAGTTAAGTAAATTGTTTAAAGACATGTATAATGTAGGTACTAAAATTATAATAAAATTACACGTATGAGAATCAATATTTTAAAACAACTTTAAATTAAATGAAGAGTAATTTATTGACTCAATTTTTTATAATAATAACAACATGTAAAAAATGCCAATGTTTTTAAAAATTATAAGTGAATAATTATTTAATTATGTTCATTGTCGAAATCAAAATCAATGATTTCCATGTCAGTTTCACACCAGTCTTCTAATTGTATATTGAAGTCATCATCATTATCTTCGGCTTCGTCATGTGATTTCTCTGTAAAAAAACAACATATGTTAAGAAGGTTGCAAATATCTACAAATATATGAAAATAATTTCAATCGATAGTACCTGATAGACTTTGCAGTGAGTCACTGACAAAACTTGGTAGTTGATTGTTGTTTATATTGTACAGGGTGGGGCATAAAGATCTACCACATTTTGAAGACACAAGACAAAAAAATAAAAATGAAAAATTCTAGTCCTTTGTGGAGCAAACTCAATCAAATTTTGTATACATATTCTGTGAACCCCCAGAAGGCTAGAAATGCAAAAACTAACAAAATTTTGTATACATAGTTTGGTCGAAAGGACTATAATTTTCATTCCCCCCTTTTTTTGGCCTGATATAATGTTTAAAACACCTTAGAGAAAAAATATACATTTTATGTTCTTTTCAAAAATATATTCATTTTTTTTCTAGTTAAATTTTTTCATTTTTAAACCTCTTCAAACTGTGGTAGATCTTTATGCCCAACCTGTATTTTGTTAGCCACAATCTTACTTAGTTTCGACTGCAACTACCTCGATTAGACATTTTTAACGAGATTGTCATCACATGATGAGCCGCCACAATGAATTTTTTTTTCTATGTGCATTTTGAGGTGCATTATTTTCCTGATCTTATAAGCATGTGCTTATTATTTATGCTTAATTGTGAATCAGATCTGAACTTTGCGACCCTTGAATTTAAAGATCAGTAAAAACTTTGTTAACAATTATTTTGGTTTCTATAAAATAATTAGTATCAGATAACAGACGAAAAACTACAAATGGCATGCGAATGTTGAAGTTTCTGGAATTAACAATATCACTTTTTTTAAAGGCAAATGTGTCTCTAACCTTGGGTCGCTCGAAGCACCATTCGGCTGTGACTCAAACGCCAATTGCACATAGCGAAGTTGACGACGATGGAATAATCTGGGATCGCTTCCAAACCACTCCACGAATCGCACTACATTCTCTTGGCTTCCTGATTTCACCACTTCATGATGCTGCCGGTTTTGATCGTAACACTCGTACCAAGGTTCTTTTATTATGTTGATTAATTTCTGGATTAATTATATAATTATTCAACTTGTTTCCAACAATTTAAATTTCAATATAAATTCTTTCCTTTTGAAATAGGTACAAAAAAGTATACTTTTTGTTTTTTAAATTTAATTATTCCGTTCTCCTAGTGAGCGTACCGAGTAATATATACTAGTACAGTGTTTCTCAACCTTTTTTGGTTGACGGCACACTAAAAATATCAGCAATCATTTGCGGCACCCTAAATATAAAAAAAAGTAAATGTTGTATTATACAAAAAAAAAATTGAAGTAATTACAAATACTATTTCAAAGTTACAAAACCCATGCAATTTTAATTATTATTCAAAAACGCTCGAGGCACATTTGATAATCTCTCCCGGCACCCAGGTTGAGAAACACTGACTAAGGGCCGGTTGTATGTCGGTTGGTAAACTCTTCTAAACGTTGACAAAAGGTAAATAAATCCTTAGAATTCACCTCGGGGCATAAGGTGAATTCTATGTATTTATCCTTTGTCAACGTTTAAAAAGGGCTTACCAACCGACATACAACTGGCCCTTAAAGACTCCAAAATCTAAACAGTTCTCCGCAGTGAAAATATAAAAATTTTCTACAGAACAAACTTTCTAAGACGATTTCTATTTATGAATTTAATTTTTCTATTAAATGATGAAAATGAAGAAAAAAGTAAAAGTTTTTCACGAGCCAGTAAGTAGGCTTGCCAGTTAAAAAAAGTATTTTTTCACATTATTGTCTGAATTTTATTGAAGTTCAATTAAATATTTTCTCTCTCTATAACAAGTATAATTTTGATCCAAGAGCAAAAGGCCATTCCTAGAATAATAGAAATTAAAAATTCAACCTATAATAATCACCACTATAACCCGTTAAATAATTCCTGTGTTTAATATGTTTCACTATAAACCAACACCGCTTTCCCTAAACTTTATAATAATCTGAACAGGTCTTGACTTGTATTTGGATATAAAGGATGAAGTTAGGTAGTTCTATCCATGCCCTTTTTAGCTATTTTCCTCGATCGGATTCTAATGAAAGAATCGCTCACCCGAATATTTATTAATTAAGAAAAAAAAAAGCGAAAATTTTTCCAAGACTCGGGTCTCTAGATATGCCGTAGTAATTAATAATAAACTTGAATATAAATTGTTTATTTATGCCTATATTATGACTTTGCATTAAAATCTCAATAAAATTTTTTACTTTATCCAATGCAAAGCATGGGTAAAGTATTGTAATCGCTCTCGGGGCAAGCGTGGCTTCAAAGGGTCCTCAGGTAAAGACTACGGAACCCATGGACTCAATTAAAGTCACAAATTGTAGTATTCAATTAGGTTGAATTTTAGCACGTGACGGTTTTGCCAAAAATTACATGGGGTCTCGTCGAGAGGCCAAAAGTGCGATTTTTTCATTTAGTGCGTGCGGATGTATGTATGTATGGATGGATGTATGTATGTATGTTATCGCTTTTTTGGCCCACGATTTTTTCCACACCGTTGCACCGATTGAAATGAAATTGAAAACCTACCATTAGTTTAACAAAATGAAGCGCTGATTAGTTTTTGGTACATATCGGCCCACAAACATTAGTACTTTATTTCAGTACTTTTTTAGTTTTTTCTAAATATCTTGAAAATGACTTAACCAATTTTGATGAAATTTAATATCCTAATTAAGTACCTTGGGAACCACAAAAAGGTTAAATAAAGTTTTTAGTAAAATTATATTTTAAAGTACTTTACTCTAGAGTAAGATGGTACTTATTTTAATTTTTTTAATTCTTTAAAATGTGTTCATTTGAAAGTTTTAATATAGCTCATTTAGCCTTGCTTAAGTAAGAATGGATAGGCTTCTCTCTGTGAAATGCTAAAAATTTGGGAGGAATTTTTATGAGTAACCATAGCAACTGCGTTGTTTTCTTATCCGTTACCCTTGCTGAAGACAGAAAAATCGATTTTAAACCAAAAATAGCGATTGATTCTCATCTAGTACTTGAGGAATAATCATTCTTATTGGATTTTTGACGTTTCGGTTTTTATTAGTAACCATTGCTGAAGACATAGAGAAATCGATTTTAAACCAAAAATAGCGATTGATTCTCATCTAGTACTTGAGGAATAATCATTCTTATTGGATTTTTGACGTTTCGGTTTTTATTAGTAACCATTGCTGAAGACATAGAGAAATCGATTTAAAACCAAAAATAGCGATTGATTCTCATCTAGTACTTGAGGAATAATCATTCTATATTGGATTTTTGACGTTTCGGTTTTTATTAGTAACCATTGCTGAAGACATAGAGAAATCGACTTTAAACCGAAAATAGCGATTGATTCTCATCTAGTACTTGAGGAATAATCATTCTATATTGGATTTTTGACGTTTCGGTTTTTAGTAGTAACCATTGCTGAAGACATGGAGGAATCGACTTAAAATCAAAAATAGCGATTGATTCTCATCTAATACTTGAGAAATATCCATTCTATATTGGATTTTTGACGTTTCGGTTTTTATTAGTAACCATTCCTGAAGACATAGAGAAATCAACTTTAAACCAAAAATAGCGATTGATTCTCATCTAGTACTTGAGGAATAATCATTCTATATTGGATTTTTGACGTTTCGGTTTTTATTGGTAACCATTGCTGAAGACATAGAGGAATCGACTTAAAATCAAAAATAGCCATCGATTCTCATCTAATACTTGAGGAATAACAATTCTACATTAGGTATTTGACGTTTCGATTATTATTGGTAACCATTGCTGAAGACATGGAGGAATCGACTTAAAATCAAAAATAACGATCGATTCTTATCTAATACTAGAGGAATAACCTTATTGCATTCCATTTTTGATGTTTTGACTATTAATGGAAGCCTCTACTGAATATGTAGAAGAATCGACTTAAAATCAAAAAGACTAAATTCTTTTATGGCAAACAACTCAAGCTCCACGTTTTCAGTAGAGGTTTCCATTAATAGTCAAAACATCAAAAATGGAATGCAATAAGGTTATTCCTCTAGTATTAGATAAGAATCGATCGTTATTTTTGATTTTAAGTCGATTCCTCCATGTCTTCAGCAATGGTTACCAATAATAATCGAAACGTCAAAAACCTAATGTAGAATTGTTATTCCTCAAGTATTAGATGAGAATCGATGGCTATTTTTGATTTTAAGTCGATTCCTCTATGTCTTCAGCAATGGTTACAATAATAACCGAAATGTCAAAAATCCAATGTGGAATGGTTATTCCTCGACTCTTAAATGAGAATTATTTTTGAATTAATGTCAATATGAACTACAAATTGCAAGTGATATCTGATTAATAATAAAGGAACAAACATATTAATATTTCAAATGAATTTGGATAAAGTTTAGCAACGATCCGTTGCAGTTTATTTCTTTTTGCATTTGTGGACCGAAACTTTTAAAGCTAGAGCAGTGTTTCTCAACATTTTTTGGTTGAGGGCCCACTAAAAATATCTGGAATCATTTGCGGAACACCTGAATATAAAATAAGCTGACGTGTTCTGATGTAGCCATCCACTTGACTTTACCATACAACCTGGCCTTTCACTTATATTTAATATTTAATAAAATTACGCAAATGACCACGCAGTCGAGGCGGCCTTTAAACTGTAATAATAAAATTATTTATAATCATGTAGGGGAGGAGGTTAGTTTTTCCATATTTAGACTTCTGGGGTCCCACTGATTATGTATACAAAATTTGGTTGAGTTTGGTACAAGTGCCTAGATTTTCATTTTTTGACCCTACACCCTCCCTCCCCATTTTGGGCGTTTAGTTTTTGCATTTTTAAACTTCTGGGGTCCCACTGATTATGTATACAAAATTTGGTTGACTTTGCTCAAATGACCTAGATTTTTAGTTTTTAACCCCACCTCCACCTCCCTTAATTTTGGGTAGATATGCCCCAAAATCTAATCAGCTCTTAATCTCAATGGATCAAAACTACGTGTGAAATTTGGTTTCGATATTCACACTAGTTTTTGAGCTAGGACGTCCATAAAAATTTGGTAACGCACATACTAGCTAACAGACAACCAGACAGACTAACAGACATTTTGACAAAACAATTGTTATCTCGAAAAATATAATTTTTTCGATGTTCCCTTATTAGGGCTTTTTTGTAGACCGAAATAACATGGTTTCGCTGAATTATTTTAATCAAAACAGTTTCAGCAGTTTTTGAGATATTTCGAAAAAAAGAAGGAAAAAACACTTTTTTCATGCATGATTACAATACTTGACCATACCCTGTATGGTAAAGTAAAATGTAAAAGTTGTATGATACAAAAAAAAATTCAAATAATTACAAATACTATTTCAAAGTTACAAACCTGATGGAATTTTAATTATTTGTCAAAAACGCTCGGGGCACATTTACTAATATTTAGTGTCCAAAAAGTGCCAAAAAATCCACATGTGTGTGTGTGTGTGGTGCATATCACTCTTCAACAAAGGTAAGTCGCACAGCTTCCATATTTGAAAGTGAAGGTAGGTATCGGAACAGGAGTGTTCAAGCTCTTCGGGCAGCACATAAAATATACTAATTCTAAGAATTTTTGTTAAAAAAGTTAAGAGTAAATAATGTAAAATAATGAGGTCCACTATGAGATATATGTAAAAATGTCATAGCATAATACGATGTGTACCTAAGCCTTACTTTAGTTAAAAATAATATAATAAATAAACAAAACATTGAAAATTGCAAAGCAATCGTATTATTTTATTTTTATTATTATAATTAGTAGACAGAAAAAAGCAAGATATTATAACCATATAAAATTACATACACCTCTTTTAAGAAATAATAAAGTAAAAATTTTTTTTAGTTGAAATCTCGGTTGAAATTTTGTTATTAATCAAGCACAAACTAGGTATAATGATATGACATTATTTTGATTATGATGCACTGACGAAAATGAAAATTGTATGTCGTTTAGTGAGGAATCCCACAAACGCAATGTATCTATTCTTATGTGTATACTACCGGCATTTCGGGACAATTTTTTTTATAAAAAATATTACAAAAATTCTCTCGCGGCACACAGGCTGAGAAACACTGTACTAGTACCTATATTATGATAAGGATAAAAAAGTTCACAAAGAAGGGACCAGTCCCATCAAAAATGCCATACATAGTTGCGGTGGAATTTTGAAATGAATTTTTGCAGATTCAAAAAGGTCCCAAGAAACATAGGTATATTATAAAAAAAAAATCGGAAGTTTAGTTAACACATTGAAATCTGGATGTCCTCGGACGTCTGCGACAGAGGAAAGAGTTGAGACTCACCCTGACCTTTGAAAACAATCCGAAAAAGCTTAGGCCACGAGCTTCTCAGGTGCTAACTAGCCTTGTGACAATTAAAACGTAAATATATAGAAATTCTCTGTCAGCCCTTTTCGAAGATGCTTAGATTTTGGTACATTAATCATTAATCGAACTCCTACACATCAATTTATCTTTGAGATAAATTGTCATACGGTGGTGCAATGTCAGATGTCTTTTTACAAGCTATGCGCATATAGTATTCCCATTAGTCTTTCCATACTGCTTCAGAACATTTTATTACTTTACCATACAGGGTATGGTCAAGTATTGTAATCGTTCATGAAAAAAGTGTTTTTTCCTTCTTTTTTTCGAAATATCTCAAAAACGGCTGAAACTATTTTGATTTAAATAATTGAGCGAAACCATGTCATTTCGATCTACAAAAAAGCCCTAATAAGTGAACATCGAATAAATTATATTTTTCGAGATAATAATTGTTTTGTCAAAATGTCTGTTAGTCTGTCTGGTTGTCTGTTAGTATGTGCGTTACCAAATTTTTATGGACGAGCTAGCTCAAAAACTAGTGGGAATATCGAAACCAAATTTCACACGTAGTTTTGGTCCATTGAGATTAAGAGCTGATTAGATTTTGGTGCATATCGACCCAAAATTAAGGGGAGTGGAGGGGGGGGGTTAAAAACTAAAAATCTAGGCCATTTGAGCAAAGTCAACCAAATTTTGTATACATAATCAGTGGGACCCCAGAAGTCTAAAAATACAAATACTAACCCCTTCCCCTACATGATTATAAATAATTTTATTAAATATTAAATATAAGTGAGGGGCCAGGTTGTATGGTAAAGTCAAGTGGATGGCCATATCAGAACACATCAGCTTATTTATTTTACCATACAGCAGAGGTCGGGGAACTTTTTAATCCATTACCCCAAAATATTTTTGCGTAGGTCGATCTTGCCCCTATATTCTGAAGACAAAAAAAAGCAAGGTAAATGTATATTATTTATTGGAATTTACATGAAAACTATCTTGTAAGTAAATAAAAATTGTAAACATTAACATAATTCAAACGCTTTTAAGTTTTAGAAAAATTATGTTGTTTCATTTTCGCTAAAATGACTTCAAAATTAGGACTTTTTGAAGTGAACGCAATTTGAATGCAGTCCTCGGCTATCAAAGTAAAACTACTATAATAGTTCATAAAATATAAAATTTTAAATATGTCTTTATTATCCCCCGATAGTTTCATTGTTACTCCATTTGGGGTAATTTACCCCGGTTCCCCGACCGCTGCCATACAGGGTATGGTCAAGTATTGTAATCGTGCATGAAAAAAGTGGTCTTTTGCTTCTTTTTGAAATATCTCAAAAACGGCTGAAACTATTTTGATAAAAATACCATGGCATTTCGGTCTACAAAAAAGAAAAAATTATATTTTTCGAGATAATAACTGTTTTGTCAAAATGTCTGTTAGTTTATTATTCTGTTAGTCTGTGAGTTACCGAATTTTGTGGACGAGCTAGCTCAAAAACTTGTGTGAATATCGAAACCAAATTTCACAGAAAGTTTTATTGCATTGAGAATAAAAGCTGATTAGATTTTGCTAATTCTTCTCTTGACCTCATATAGCTCATTTTAAATTGAAAATTAATTTATGATAAACTTTAAAAACAATACAATTTTTACGAAAACCTTTTTGGAAAAGTTAAATACATTTATACTACATTATTCGCTAAGAAATTTGCTTTTATAATTTTTTCTTAAAAATAAATTTAAGTAAAATAGTTCATTATGAAAAACTTAAAAATAATGGCCCGAACTGTATACCTGTAATATTGTGCTTTCATTCTATTTTTTTTCGATAATTATATGTTATAATCATTAATTATATTTTTATCTAATATGTTATATTATTTTTTAAAAATTTCTTTTAGGGCCCGAGAATTCGTCTTCTTGGTCGTAGAGAATTCGTTGATAGGCTTCGAGAAATGCGACATCAAATTCCTAAATTGATTACAGCCTGTGAATCCTATTTCTCCATTCCCTACCCACTTGAACAATTTACAATAGCAGCTCTTCCTTCTTTCGAACATATCCAAGCAAATTATTGGGGTCTGATTTTTATTCCGTAAGTAACTTTTTTCTTTTTAATTTGGATAATTCCTAATCGTAAGTTTTTATTTAGAGAATCTCGTTTACTTGATGTGAATCCTATTGCTCGTTTCGCATCCCAAATGACTCGTCAATGGCTGGGACATTTGGCCACACTAGACTCCTCTATAGACTCATCAACAGCTCAAGGAATTGCAAGTTTTCTTGGCACTGCAGTAACACAACAGGTAACAGATTGCTTTAATTTTAAATTTAAATTGTAAAATAATTTTCTTATTTTTTTCTCTATTAAACTAAAAAGGTAAACATTATCATAGAAGTGTAAATTAGTTTTAAGAGCTTTCAAAATAATGGTGGCGGTGGCTAGCAAATTGGTGCTCAAGTAATGAAATTCAGCGAGGAGTGAACCGCGATTGGAATTAGGTGTACACGTCTTTAGAATTATGTGGAATTATTTTGGAATTCATTAAAAAATGCCTCTTCCTTTATTGTCTTCTACTTGGAAATGAAAGTGGAAGTAGGTGTACACGATATTAGGTCGCGGTTCATCCCTCGAAATTCAGTATTATCACAAAATCAGTGGTACATCAAATGGTGTGTAAACCACTCAACTTTCACTTACAGAACACCCTTTGAAACATCCTACAAATTTTGCCCCTTTAAATCAGTCCTTTTACAATGTTTCAATAATAAAATAAAAAATACTAATCACATAATTTATGATACTTGTTAAGCACAGCGATTTTTTAAAAAGCAATTGTTTCTGAAATAACTAAAAAAATAAAAACTACCTCAACGTTCAAGTAAATGGGTATGAGGAGGTATGTTAGACCAAAAGCTTACCACATCGTTGCTGGTTGATTCATAGCCTAAGTTTCAAATTTTGTTGTTCTGTGATTGATGACAAAATTCGACTTTTAGTTCGTAAACTAACTTACAAAGCTGAATTTTAAAACTTATCTCTATTCATTTTCTATCTTTATAAGTACAAAAAGCCTTAATTTTTTAAAATTCATTTTATTTTAAGAGAGCCCCAAATTGGCCATTTTTAGGTGATTTTATATCTCTCGAAATTCATTCACACTCCTAATATATATAGTATATCTACCAGCAATGTGTTTTTAATATTTGATTTATTTAATTATATAGATGGATCAAATTGTGAGGTGGGACCAATCTTCTACAAGTGCTCTCTATTATGAATATACAAAACCACTACGAAGGGTTGAGTCAGAAAGAATAAATCTCACTGTTTCAAAAGGTAATTTTAAATTTTTTATATATACATGTCTATATTACTACACTTATGTTATATGTTCGGTAAATACTATATTAGAGGTGAGGGCAATAATTGAATTAAACGTAATATCGTCACCAAGACAATGTGTAACATTGCTTATATTCAAAATATTCAATTTCTTTAGTGTTGCTTTCTAAACGATGGACATGTTGTAACCACATCTTCTTGATGTTAACTAATAATGAAGTGATGTTAGGAAAATAAAACATTATTTTTCATTATCGTTTCTTTATCTTTAATGATTATCTTATAAGTCTTATAAGTTTGTAATAAAATTATTAAAATAAATAAATTTGCTAATCAAATTATCAAGAATGTTGCAGAGTTATTTATTTTAAAAAACTGCAATCAATACTTACCTTCATTAACTCACTTAATTTAACATAAAATATGTACATTTTACTAGCCATAATTAGCGAACAGATGTTCACACACTCGGAAATAGCATTCCAGAATAAACACAAAATCAAAGGTTGTTTGCAATGCTCCCGTTGACAAGTTACAACCTGACCGTCGTATTGTGGTTGAATCAGCTAACGTTCAGAACGTTGTGGCTTTTATTAATAACCACAACTCGTAGTGGTCAAATATCATGAGAGCCACGACGCGAATTTCGTATTGTGGCCTTTTTGAGTTAGCCACAACGCGTTCTGGCAATTTTTATAAGTGCCATAACACAAATAACGCGTTGTGGATGTTTTATAGAGGCCACAACGTGTTGTGAACGTTTTTTCGCTCAATGGGTGTTTTCATTCTTTGAGCCTAACATATATATTTCTTACAGTTCATTGGGTAATGCGAATGCTGAACTATTCTCTCTCGGAAATGACAATGCGTCGTGGCCTCGAACGTCTTGTCAAAGAACGGTGAGTCTGAGCTTCATTTCCACCTCCTCAATCTATATTTATATTATACATTTACTCTAGTTTCCATCAATCTATTAAAGTATCTCGTTTACCTTGTGATTTTCTTGCTCTTTTTCTCTTTCCTTATTTGTATTACTTACAGTAATATGCGTTTTGAAAAAAAAACAACAAAATTATTTAAAATTATAAAGGTAGAATGCGAGAGGAAAATAATATACATTATTCTAATTTAATGTAATGTAGTAAATAACGGGAGTGTCTGTTCTTTACAGTGGCACATTCAGGATTTAATCATGGGTATAGATAGATAGATAAAAATACTTTCAATACAAATTCAACAAAATTCATTATATTTAAAAAATAAAAGTCTTTTTATAAAGCTCTTGATTTACTGTTACAATAATATTTCTCAATAAATAGTATAACTAAATCAGTTTATTAAATTATGGTTGAGTCATGGTAGTTCTTCATTGATGCTTGTTATTCTGCAAATATCCGGTATCTCGAAAGTCAGACCCCCATGAAAAATTTTCTGCGGTCGAACATGTTGTCACTATTTGAAATTGTATCAATGAGATCCATTTATGCTTGAAGTTTTTGAGAAGTCACTGATATAAATTCACACAACTGCCAAAAAGTTATAAACTTATTGTTTGAAAATTTTTTCCATTTGGCTGAGGAAAAATAAATTAAAAATCATAATCATCAATTAATGTTTATGAAGTTATATTTTATACCATTTATGTGACGATCCAGTCCATTATCATAACCATCTTTTTAGTTTTACATAGTTTTCTAAATATTTGGATAGCTTCTTGGAATGTTCTTCATCGATCTTTTCTAACTACAAACAATACACTTTAGTTTCCCTTTGTCAAGTTTAAGTAAAAGTATAAAATAGTCTTAATAGATAGAAAAAATTAGTTTACTAATATCTACGTTAGAGTCCAAAAAGTGCCAAAAAATCCATATATGTGTGTGTGTGTGTGTGGTGCATATCACCCTTCAGCAAAGGTAAGTCGCACAGCTACCATATTTGAAACTGACGGTAGGTATCGGAACAGGAGTGTTCAAGCTCTTCGAGCAGCAGATAAAATATACTAATTCTAAGAATATTTGTTAAAATAGTTAAGAGTAAATAATGTACAATAATAAGGTCCACTATGAGATATATGTAAAAATGTTATAGCAAAATACGATGTGTACTTAAGCTTTACTTTAGTTAAAAATAATAAATAAGCAAAACATTGATAATAGCAAAGCAATGGTATTATTTTATTTTTATTATTATAATTAGTAGACAGAAAAAAGCAAGATATTATAACCATACACCTACACCGATTTTAAGTAATAATAAAGTAAAAATAAAGATTTTAGTTGAAATCTCGGTTGAAATATTGTTATTGATCAAGCACAAACTAGGTATAATGATATAATGTTATTTTGATTATGATGCACTGACGAAAATAAAAATTGTATGTCGTCTAGTGAGGAATTACCGGGGAATCCCACAAACGCAATGTATCTATTCTTAAGTGTATACTACCGGCATTTTTTTTAAATGTATTAAAAAAATTTCAAAAAACATGTAGGTACATCAAAATCTCGCTGTTTTAAGCAAGTTTTTTATATTGGGGTGTACGTGTACGCTGTACATATTCATTACACTATTCAGTCGCATGCTTCTGGACAATCTTGGTTCAAACCAGTTGACTGGAAATACCACGTTGTTTTTTGATTTTTTTTTTTTGCAATTTTTTCATAAACGATTTTTTTTCATATCATAAAGGGCATAATTATAGCCGACAGTTTGCATGCCATATTTGTTCAAACCCCTTAAAGTCTGCTGACAGAAAAGTCTGCGGATGACTACAGTTTGATGTCGACTTCGTATTGCTTCTATTGTGTCTTACTGTGAGGTCACTCTCGGAAACAAAACTGTCTGCTGGCAAAAAGTTTCCTGTTTGCAGTAACTCACTTTTCAAGAAAATATTTCAATTTTTTTTTTCAAATTTTAAAAAAATGATAAATTCTTTGATATTACTTAATATTCAGAAAAAAAATATATCTATGAATAATGATCCAGGAAGTTTCAGATATGGCTCTCAACATTCATTTTAAGTAGATTAAAAAACAAAATGATCGATAGATAACGGGACATTAGAATATTTATCATGAATAAAAGTATTGGTTGAAAGAAAAAAAAAATATTTATTCTGCTTTCTAGGTCTTTCAATATGAAAATATATATAACCTTGTTACTGTTTGTACCTTCATCTTTATAATAATTGAACTTATTTTTTTTTATTTTTTAATTCACTTAGCTCATATAGAAGAATTTATAAACTTAAGCAAAATACTTAGAAATAAAAATATTTTGCATTTCATCTACTTCCTGATATGTAAATTTATTACTTATCTCCAAACAGAATATTATAAGCTATCATAGGCATACGTGGCTACCAGCGCTCAACATACTCTTTTAATAATATATTATCTATAATAAATTCCATTTACTATATTTTAGTCTAAGAAACATTTTACTTATTCAGGGTCAATATCAATGATTCAAGAATTAATGACACGGTATAAAAAAGTAGAAAAGTGTAGGTATTATGTCATTGCCACATATTTAGAATTTTACATTTTATTATTATTCAAAAGGATTTTTTTCTGAATTAATATTTGATTTTTCCTACCTTTGAGGTATTAAACGGAAAAATATCTACAACTAAACTACTTAAATGGCTAAATTTCTTCAAAACTAAATTGCAATTATGTTTAAATTTGGTATATATTTATAGATATAGTTTATTTTACCCAAAAAACAGACGTTAATTCAATATTTCGAAAAAATTATTAGCCATTTTGTTCAAGTAAAATAAATAAATAAATTAATAATTAATAAACATTTTTTTTTGTTTTGTTAAGGGAGAATGGTGTGGGTTCTTGGTTAAACATTTTTAATAAAGTAAGGAAAATTTTTCAAAATTTCCCTTAGTTTATTAATAAACATATTGGTACATTTTTATATTGAGTAGGTAATCATAGTAGGTAAATAAGGGAATTCTGAAAATATAGCATATATTTATTTCTAATGACTTTCGTGGGCAAAAACGCCAAAAAAATTTATTTAGTATAACAAATTATTAGTAAAAATTATGTATTTTAGTTTTTCTCGATATTGGTTTTGGGCTTGCAGGTGTTGTGATGTGATGCTGACGAATGTTTCTAGTTATTCATAGATAAAAAAATAACACTAGTATAGTATCTATATATATGTATATTAATGTTTTTTTATTTTTTTTTTATTCAATACATTCATAAATTAATAGGTACATTATAATTTATTCTTTAAATGTTATTAGTAAATACAAATTTTATAAATTTATTCTTAAAAAAATAATTCTTTAGAACAAGAATAATACAAAGAATTTAATTTCTTCTTTAGTATTATATAATTTATATTTTTATTTTTCATTTCTATAATTTATTTATATTAAAACTATTTACAGGAATCCGTCCTTTAATGCTTAATTATTGAACAATTTTACCAACGATTATTTACTTTGATGCCTGGTGCTATATTGATTACTGGAGGATTAGCAATTTTAACTGTTTTGACGCCAATTACGGTTGGTTCAGCGACAACAATGGGAGAAGTAGCAATATTTTTAATACCAATTACAGAAAGGGGGGAAATGAGTGGGGCGTCTACAGTGACCGCTTGATTTTGAACACTAATTGGTTGAGCAGAAATGTCAATGGAAGGCACGGCTGCAGGAACACTAATGCTTACTGATCCTGGATTAGAGTAGGAACCAGCTACTGCTAAGGTTGGAGGAGCTAAAGAAACTTGAGGGCTAATTATAGCTGACACTGAGGGAAGATGATCGATTACCAGTGATGAAGAAGAAACCGCTACAGGAGAACCTGCAGCAACAGCTACTGAAGCACCTTCTATACCAGAAGCAACTGCTACTCCAGGAGCTTGAGCGGCTTTAGCTACGGCTGATTGTGCTGCGATGGCTTGGTTTGCAGCCGCTTGTGCTGCAACGGCTTGGTTTGCAGCTGCTTGGGCTGCAACGGCTTGGTGTGCAGCTGCTTGGGCTGCATTGGCTTGATTTGCAGCTACTTGGACTGCAACAGCTTGGTTTGCAGCTGCTTGATTTGCAGCTGCTTGGGCTGCAATGGCTTGGTTTGCAGCTGCTTGGGCTTCGACGGCTTGGTTAGCAGCTTCTTGGGCTGCAGCGATTTGGTTTGCAGCGGCTTGGTTTGCAGCTGCCTGGGCTGCAACGGCTTGGTCTGCTGCTGCTTGGGCTGCATCAGCTTGGACTACAGCGGCTTGAGCTGCAGCAGCTTGATTCGCAGCAGCTTGATCCGCAGCGGCTTGAGCTGCAGCAGCTTGATCCGCAGCGACTTGTACTGAAGCAGCATGAGAAATCGCCACTGCAGGAGCTGGACCAACCTGTACTATAGGAGCTGGAGCCACACCAACAACTGTTTTGGCCACTACTGGTGCCACTACTATTGGCAGAGGATCCTTCCTGACAACGGCATTAAATCCGTTTATATCGTCAGCTGCATAATCAACTGTGCGTTTGGTTCCATCGGAATCGATGAGACTATATTGCCCCTGCACTACGTCACCACTCCGAACTTCAGTTTGGCTCTTAATGTCACCAGTTGTGAGATCTTGGACGCCATACCCAAACGCGTATTCGGGTTTATTTGGCACAACTATTGGAATAATAGAAGCTGAAGCTATACATGAAATTGCCAAAAATACTCCCAAGATGACCATCTAGAACAAAAATTTAAATATTAAAAATTGATAAACATAATATATCTAGACATATTGAATATTATATTATTTTTACCTTCATAGCCATTTTGGAAATGACTTGCGCGGAGACCCGAAGAATTCTGTTCTTGAATAAACATCTCGATCTGTATTTATATCCCCTCTCAATTCTGCAATTCTGACGCAATTAATTCGATCCGTTACTCGATAAAACAAGTGTTTACCTTCGCGACATTGACCACGCCTGCTCATCTAACGACCCTTTGAATTCGTCTTATATATTTTCAAATTTATTTAATTAATTAGACTAGTTTAAATTGAATATTTTTTAATTAATTAATAAAATATAAAGATTTTAAAGGAAATGTAAAATATTAAATAATGATCAATGTCTCGCATTTTCAAAGGAAATAGAAGATAGAAGAGATGAAATTTTAAAATTTATCATAATTCCAGACAGATAGTGAAGATCGAATTGTTAATTGGGAATTTAGATTTTCTCGCACTTCATTGATTATATAAAATTGTTCTTTCAAATCTTAACTATTTTTAATATTAAATATTTTACAATTCCAAAATGAATTCCTAAATATTATTAAAGTCCATAGCATCCATATTATTCACTTGATTAATTCCTAAAGTTTTTCGTACCCTGTTCTTGTAATTATCTTTTTTAAATTTAAAAGGCAAAAGACATATCTATTTTGATGTAAATTTCTTTTTTATTAATATTACTATTATAATTTTATTGTAAATTGACCTCGAAAACTAAAAACCCACTTAAAACATTTTATAAGATTGGAGGAAAAAATGAAAACTTTTTTAGAAAATTTTGATAATTAAGCAATACTTTTGTCAGCATATGATTTGAGCTTTAAAAAAATCTAGGTTGAAAATGATTTGGTACCCCACGTCAGACATTTTTAAACGGTTAAGCAAAAATAAATGAAATAAATTAAATAAACATTTTCTAGATAATTCAATATACCGAAGAGCTGCTAAAATGTGGACATTTTAATGAAACTGTTTATTTAAAACAGTCATCAACTTTTCGATAAATTTCATTAATATTCAACAATGAATGCGCACTTGAAAATACTATGGTGTCTTAAAGATTTTTCTAATTATTTCTATATATCGAAACTTTAAAGGAACATTATAATGTTAATATTTTTATGATAAAAATTCAAGTTGTTACAAGAGAAAGTGGATTATCTATAAGTCAATAATGAATCTCACACTGTACTTAAAAATAGGGGAGATTTCATGGGTTAGATTGAAGTGCAAGGTTGTTGAGTTGAGTCTTGGACGATTAAATATTACCTATATACAGCGAAAAGGATACAAACAGAAAATGAACATTCTTTCTAAGTCATAAAGATTAATAAATTAATCCATAATTATGGGACAAATGAAACTAATAGGCTATTAGGTCTTAGATCGTTCACTTGATCCCCTTGCCCACCGTAGAACCGCCTCTGCCCTTTCCCTGAACTATAGTTATTACCATGGAGTTTGTTCTGTCGAGTTAAAGTCTATAACCTCCTAGCCCCTAAAGCCTCATTTGTAGAAACACGCGACTATCGAACGCTCAGCATCTATATATATAAAATTAAGGTTTTGTCTGTACATTGCTCCAAATCACGCCAAATTTTGGTTGCACACGTTTCAAGCAAAGTTATGAAAGAAAATACCCTCAACAAAATTCCTGTCTGTAAGTATGTCTGTTTCAGTTGTTTCCGAAAAGTTGCTCACGATTCACGTAAAAACGGCTGAAGGGATTATTATGAAATTTCATTTTTACTTATGGAAAGTGGTGTAGGTTTTAGGTGAAACATGATGTTAGTTAATAGAGTAAAGGGTGTGTAGTTTCACAGTGAATGAAATAAAACTCAAAGAGGTTCATACAAACTCAATATATTTCGATTATTAGTCCATCATCAGGAGTTTACAAGTTAATACTTATGGAAAGTGGTGAGGTTTTAAGTACAGTATTAACTTGTAAACTCCTGATGATGGACTAATAATCCGAAATATATTGAGTTTGTATAAACCTCTTTGAGTTTTATTTCATTCACTGTGAAACTACACACCCTTACTCGATGGTGAAATGGCATTACATCGATGTCTTAACTTACGTTTTTGGCTATATAACGTTTTGATATTTTGACCGCAGAAGGGGGTTTGGGGGGGGGCGCACGAATGAAAATTATCAAATAACTCCTAAGCTATTAACCCTACAGTAAATTTTATGATAAACAAAGTTGTAGGGGATGTGATTTATGACAACATTTGTTTAAAAAATTTCCCCAAAAAACCTCCCAAAAAGGGGGGGAGGGTGAAAAAATGTAAATTCTTGCTCTTGGAACAAACTCAACCAAATTTTGTATACATAATCTCTGGGCCTCTAGAGAACTAGAAATGCAAAAACCAACCACCCAAAATGGGGGGGGGGTCAAAAAATGATAATTCTTTCTCTTGGGCCAAACTCAACCAAATTTTGTATACATAATCTGTGGGTCACTAGAAGGCTAGAAATGCAAAAACTGAGGCGGAGCGGGGGTGGATGGGGTGGGGTGAGGAGCGAGGCGGAGTAGGAGTGGGGTGCGGGTGGAGCTCCAGGGGCATAGCGGGCGGAGGTCCGAGGGAGCTAGGCGGGGTGTGGGTGCGCAGGGTTGAGGGCGCGGGGTGTGGGTCCGGGTGGTAGGATGGGGAGTGGGGCCCGAGATGAGGTGGGGTGCGGGTGGGGGTGTGGAAGGCGGGAGTTGGGAACGGGTAGCATGGGGCGGGGGTGGGGTGCTGGAGGGGTTCTTGGGGGCGGGGGCTGGGGCATGGTGCGGGCGGGTTAGGAGTGCTGGGTGTGGAGCCTGGGGGTGTGGGCAGGGTAGGAGTTGGGGGTGAGGTTGAGGTTCGAGGGCTGGGGTCCAGGGGGCGTGCCCCCTAGCTAGCAAGAGGGCCGCCGAAGGCGGGCCTTGCAGCTAGTGCCTCTATAAAATGAACAAGAACCAAGATTTTCGCCAAATCATTTTCCCTATGAACTCTAGAGAGTAGAACCTTCATTCTCATGACCTGCAACCTTCATTTATTCAAGACCCACCACATCTACGGGTACCTTTGACTCCAAGCCAGTTTTTTAAATCTCTTCTCCTTCGTTTCGCGATTCAGAGATCCTATTTGCGAAAATCACGATATGGGAAACATTTCACCGAGCTATATAGAATTAATAATTACATGTAATAGAATATGGAATAGTAATTCATCTCTCCTGACATCTGCTGGCTGAAAAATATCTAGGGAACAATTTCTATTCGCCTATATGAACAATACGCTTACTTCCCCGTTAACTAGATTTTCGCCAACAAGATGCAACTCCTTCTGGCACAGCTATCATAAAAAATAAATATAATTTATCTTTTTATGTTTTGCTCCTTCGTATTAATAATAGAAAATTTTGAAATGGATAAATGAAATTTGATAAATGTTCATGTTGAATTATTTATTGTTGTTGATAGTTTCGTCATTGTTTGGCTCATCAGACCTATTTACATTTTTTGTTTATAATTTTTTTTTTGATTGAACAACACATTTCACTGGAAATCACGGATGGCATATCATAGTTCCAGAACGAATACATTCGACGAGAGGCAGTCCAGGAGTTGAAAAGTGGTTAAATAATTAAAAATAGTGTCTCCATGTCAAATCACATCACCAAAGGGACGACCCACCATAATCGAGTCCAATTATTTAACCACTTTTTAACTCTTGAACTGTCTCTCGTCGAATGTATTCTTTCTGGAACTGTGATATGTTATCTGTGATTTCCCAGTGAAATGTGTTGTTCAATCAAAAAAAATTTTATAAACAAAAAATGTAAATAGGTCTGATGAGCCAAACAATGACGAAACTAGTAACAACAATAAATAATTCAACATGAACATTTATTAAATTTCATTTATCCATTTCAAAATTTTCTATTATTAATACGAAGGAGCTAAACATAAAAAGATAAATTATATTAATTTCTCACTCTTAAACACTAAAATACTCTATAAAAAATAAAGATAATAAAATTCGATGTTTAATTTTACACAGCCTCCATTTGTAATGAACTCTTTTATAAGTATTCTTATAATATTCACGATGTCCCATGTGTAGAAAAAGCGTAAAAATTAAATACTTTTTTTAGGCATTTTCACAAACATAGAAAACATTGGTAAACGAAATTCGCTCAACCCATCGCTGTTGGTACCGTTTAATTGCCTTTTAAAATCCTAGTGAATTTGTTTTTTGTAATTTTTATTTTGACACTCCACTCGCCCGCTAAGAGCCTGCAAACTCGCTAGCAGTGTGACCCCTCTTTTACTTTGCAGCCATTTAATTTAAAAATCGCTAAAAGGTGTAAGTACATTAAATGAAAAATATTTTGGTTATGATAACAGATAAAAAGCTTACCGAACGCATATCAAACTTTTCATATTCAATTATTTTTGTTTTTATTGAGCTAGAAATAATGTTAAACATATATGAAAGAAAAGATATTTGTACGTTTATATATTTTTCTCGCCCTTGGGATTTACTCTATATTAGTCATCGTTCATAAAATAAATTACGGAATCGTCCTTGTTAAAATATTTCTCAGGTTCATTGGCGGAAAAAAGATAAAAAATCTCTAATAAACAAAAGAATCTTAAAGTATTGGACTCCAGCACACACTTAATCAGAGAACTGACGCTATCGTTCCTAAAGCTTTAATATTATATTTTTTAGGTTTTCAAGGTAATCATTGTACCTACTGAAAAAAGCAAAGAACGCACAGAAAGAAGAAAATTAAAAAATACCTGTGAAGGGTATTTTTTTAATTTTCTTCTTTCTATTGATATTCTTCCAAAAGGATAAACTAAAGTATTTTTTTTTAATTATTAAATAAATTTTAAAATAAAGTTTTAATTGAATGTAATGGAAGGCAGCCCAGGGATATTGAGGAAAGAAAAAATTAACACATATCAAATAAGGTGTAATTTATTGGAATCCTTCCTCCTTTCCTTTCAAACCGACGCTTCGGAGGATTTTTCCCTTCTTCTTCAGGGCCTACAAACCAATATTAAAACATTATAAAAACGGGGTTGGTCATCATTCATTTCAACAATAAAATAATACAATTATAAATACAATGTAAACAGCCAGATTATCAATAGAAAAAAAAATATAATTTACTCACTTCAAAGAGTCAATGAATTTAAAATAAAGTTTTGAAATGGCATCTTCTTAAAGATACATTGTGAAGTCTTCATAGTTTTAAACTAGATTTGAATTCTGTGTTCTCCAAGGTTCAAAAAGTGCCTCGAAATTCAATGGCTCATCTGTGATCTCGAACTCGATAACTGCCCCTTTACTTCTGTTACACTCTTTTCTCTTTCTTCTTCAAGTGGCATACTCAATTCCGAGCGTCGGCAATTACAATGTAGAGTATATTCTCCATTGTAATTTTTCCTGGGGAAATTTTTCACAGGGGTGGTTTCCCATTGCTTTTAGGTTTTATTATTTTTTAAATTCTGAACATTTTAAATTTTTTTTTCAGAATTAATGAAGAATTACATTTCCTTTGTTGTATATAAATTTTATTAACTTAAGACCAAAAGTAACCCCCTTTTCGGACTTTATTTAAAGTTTTAAAGTACTTTATTTTAGTATTACGATAGTTTATTTAATATAACTTATAATTTATAATATAATAAAATCTACAAGTATATATTTTAAACCATTTTTATTGTTTTTAGTCTATTAAAAGTAGGTTTTTAAAATGCTATAAAAGTTCAATAAATAATCATAGCAACTGCGTAGTTATTTTTATTTAAAATTTCACCAATAATGGAAACCATTAAGGAACACATTGAGGAATCGAGTTAAAATCTTAAATAGCTTTTAAGGTTGTTCTGTAGTTTAAGAGTAACATGTTGAGTCCCGATTTAATTTTAAAGGATGATGATAATTAACACAATAGATCAAAAGATAATATGGTACAAATACCTAAATTCTATTGATTATATATCGCCTTTCTTGATGGTTAAGAATCCTTACATAGAGAGAAAGAGATTCTTTTGAAATTATTCATTAAGATTATTATATTTTTTTAATGTTCGCCAAATAAAGTATACAAAGCACGTGATTTTGAATTTTAACATGAATTCCTAACATAACAAATTAATTTATTAGAATATTTTTTTTTTTAATTTATTATAGTTTAAAGTAATTTATTATTGTTTTTACTCAAAATATTTAAAATTTGTAATTGTGTATGTTATATGAAGTAATAACTACTTATAGAGGAAACAAGGATAAGACTGAAAATAATAATTTTTAAAAAATAATTTGTTAAATTTAAAAGAAATTTTTTTTCATCATTTAAGTGTATACTCGAATATATTAATAATTAGAAAAAAATAATTAGAGCCATGCCTTACTTAAAATTTTCCTTTTTTTTAGTAATTTGATTTGCATAAAAATGTGATGTGCGAGCCAACTTTTTTACTTAACCATACAGGGTATGGTCAAGTATTGTAATTTTTACCAAATCGTATAATAAAAAAAAATATAATATTAGCATATCTTAAGATAACAGATATATGTAGAAGAAAGCCGGGTAAGATGACGAAGAGGGTAAGAAGACAAATTGATTTTTCAAGAAAATTACTCTAAATATCAGCACCGATTCTTTATCATTAGGAGCTCTAGCGACCAGCTATCCTTGTCATGTCAAAAAGACTCCATCCCGTCATTTGTGTGATTCACAGTATGCGGAAATGTGTTATTGAGTGGTTGTGATGTTATTTTTGGTTGCTGCTTCATAAGGAGTAAGTTTTTTGTTTTTCCCGAGAATACCGAGCTATTTTTTCACTTTCATTTCGTTAGTGTATTTTATACTCTGAATCTCTTGGGTTTTATTTCGTTCACTGATCTGTCCGCTCATCATTTGTACTCTTTCTTATATAGTCAAACAACTTGTGGAATTTGCCCAATGGTTGCTGCTGCGAGAAACAATCTCTAAACGACACCTATCACTATGATCATTCACTACTTTTTTATGTCAATGAATAAGTCATATTTTTTTTTCTCCTAAAATTTATAAATGAAAATACCTATATAGTAAAAATCACTAGAAATAAAATCATTAGACCCCCAAAATGTACATAACAATTATAACTAAAAATAAAAACATAGACTTATTTTTAATTACTTAGTTAAAAGTTCCGTCACGTGACATGAGTATGAACAATTTTAGGCTTATGAAGACAAATTATTTCCATATTTTTAGAGTATTTTTAAATAAGAGCTTGTTTTTTTTTTAAATATTTTTATTTTATACGATTTAGCCTTAGAAAACTACTAAATTATAACTATTCTTATAGAACATCTTGTAAGCCGTAAGATTTAGTTTTAATGTTTAGATTGAATTTTTTAAAATTTGATTCTTTACTTTCCTTAAGATTAATTTCTAAAATTGATTAAAAATTGCATTGTTTTCGAAAATACATCATTGTGCTGAATTTTAATAAATCGTCTTGGTTGAAGTGATTAAAATTCGATCCCAAGATTCAACATTCAAGGCTTTCTATTTAGAGTATTATTAGCAACATCATAGAAGTGACATCTAATCAAAATATATAGAATTAATACTTCAATGTAAATTCACTCCCTAACATCTAGTGACAACCGCTTAAAGCGCTCTTTAACGGGGTTTATAAATAATAAAGCATATTATAAAATGGAAAAATGTTCTTTATAACATTTTTGTTAAAGATCGTCACTTGCTATTGCTCATTTTGCTAATACCATACAACTATAAATAAATACTATGTTTATTTATCCAACATTTCTTAATAATGAAGCCGTTTCGACTATAGTGATAAAAAAATTACCGAGTCTTAATATTGAAAAGTTAAAATATCTAGAACTCACCTTTTGCTGTCAAACTGGAGAAATTCATTGCTGTTTTTGAATCCTCTTGAAAAAGCCAAGGCAATAGAAATATTTTCTTCTTTTTCAATTAGGACTCTTTTAAAATTTGTTGAACAAAATAATTCAACTGGTTCTGAAATAAACAAACCTATCAAACACTACGTCATTGCAAACACATACCTGACAAATGTTTCGTTTAATGTCATATAAATTTAATTTTTACTTTACCATACAGGGTATGGTCAAGTATTGTATAATAATTGAGATAATAAATATTTTGTCAAAATGTCTGTTAGTTAGTCTGTCTGATTGTCTGGTTGTTATTCTGTCTGTTAGTCTGTGCGTTACCAAATTTTTGTGGACGAGCTAGCTCAAAAACTAGCCTGAATATCGAAACCAAATTTCACACGTAGTTTTGGTCCATTGAGATTAAGAGCTGATTGGATTTTGGTGCATATCGACCCAAAATTAAGGGGATGGGTGGAGGAGGGTTTTTTTTTTTTCCCCTCCCCGGCCTTGCTCATATAACAAAAGCATTTGGCCAACTCTATAGTATTAAAAAATTTATTTTTAACCCTTAACAAAGACCAATATGACACCCGAGCGGCGCCCCCACAGCACAGCAATAGGGAGTACCCGCGGCACACGCCGCCCGGGCCACAAAAAAGTTCTCTGCCTTGATCCTTAGTATAAAAACTGAGGCCTAAGATGTAAAAGGTCTCAGAAGATCATTGTCGAAGACTATGAATAAGTTTGAAATGTCTTTAAGGGTTTCATAATAAGTACGATTAAATGAGATATGGAGTAGTATGTCAAGTGTTATTCCAAAACCATCCAATAGGACAAATATGCCCTATTATTATCTTGGTAATGTCCGATTTAACATTTAAAAATAAGATTCACAGGCGACGTATTCAGAAACTAATAAAAAAACTTCAGAGGAAATGGCCGTTAGGGTACCAAGGGATTTTTTTGCTCATGGGCGCATCCACGCTAGGTACTTCGATCGTATAAAATGCATTTCTTTCAAAATTTTCCTTATCATAAGCCCAAATGCCAAATTATCCATCTTTTTTTGATAAATGACTTTTTATTGTAGGACGTAAGCAAGGCGGAGGGGGATGCTATGAGTGGACTGCAAGTGTCTATAACTTAAGTCAAACTTAACGGAATCATTAACAAGGTCTGGTTCAAGAGGAAGGTTTGGTGAATAAAAATAGCGAAAATCATCCGTGCCGTTCTAGGTTCTTGCATATCTTCAGTCGGGCGTGTTTCATAAAGTTAACCGTTTTATTTGATTTTCTCCAAAATCTTAAATGGAACCGTATAATTATTTTATTAGGTGCTGGAAAGTGAGATCAAATTTGCAACAACGTATGAACAATGCCTCATGTCGATATCTTTTTTCGTTTAACAGATAGCTAGCGCTTGCGAGCTGTTATTTTATTAACGAATTTATTAAAGAAACAAAATAGGTAACGTTGAGTTTTCAAGTGCGCTTTTGAGTTTCAGAAATCAAGCGTGCCACTGGACAAACTAAAAAACAGTTTAAAGCTTTGTTCTTATTTTCATCTAATCACAACACTTCAATGATATAACATAACAAGCAATAGAAATAACAATTAAAACATCAACATCTGTTGTAGCAAGCATGCCGTTTCGTAAAAACTGTCATAACCAAGTCTTTCTGACGGTCTTCTAAAGAAATTAGAACATTTTTGAAATTTAATACCTACTCACAGGCGACACAGAAAAGCGTTATTATCATTATTGTTGTGATTAGATGAAAATAAGAACAAAGTTTTAAACTGTTTTTTTATTTCTCCATGGTATGCTTGACTACGAAACTTAAAAAAAAATTGAAAACTCAATTACCTATTTTGTTTCTTTAATAAATTCGTTAATAAAATATTCTTTAAGCAATAACTGTTAAACGAAAAAAGATATCGACATGCGGTTTGAACATATTTTGTTGCAAATTTGATCTACTTTCTGAATCTAATAAAATAATTATAAGGTTCCATTTAAGATTTTGGAGAAAAATCAATAAAACGGTTAACTTTATAAAACACGCCCCTTAGCGAGGGCGGCAAGAACTAGAATGGCATGGATGGTTTTTTATTTTATTCACCAAACCTTCCTTTCTTGAACCAGACCTTGTTAACAAAATTCCGTTAAGTCAAACTTAAGTTATAGACACTACAGTCCATAAAAGTTTAGCATCCCCTCCCGCCTTTATTTTACGTCCTACAATAAAAAGTCATTTATCAAAAAGATGGACTATTATGGTGGCATTAACGTGAGAGTATTCATTTTTAAACTTATATTGGAAAATTTTTGAGAAAATTGCATTTTTTATACGATCGAAGTTATTTAGGCCACCTAGCGGTGGATGTATGAACTTAAAAAATATTTCCAGCAATTTTTCTTGGCCGATTTCCTCTGAAGGATTTTTTTTTCCAAACTTCTACGATTATTAGTTCCTGAGATACGGTGCCTCGTCACCCTTATTGAATCACCCGGTATAATGGAGAAGAATTGTCATTCGTGTTGGTAGCAAAATTTTTTCTTTGGTAATATCAGTGTAAATGTGTCAATTTTGATCTTATATCTATCACAGTTCGAATATATATGATCAATATCCCCAATATTTTCACCACCACACACACCGCAAAATGGAGTATCCCTGACTCCCAGTCTATGTGGAGGTGAGACGGTGTGGGAGCATGACCGCTACAGGAGTGCGAAATATCAGTGTGGACAGATTTTTAAATAATGGTTGTATATGAACCATGGTGTATGGGGAATTATAGGAACTATTTTAAAGAGATGGCCTCCTTTGGTCTTACTGCTCTCTGCCCAATGTTGTTGCCATTTTGAAAGAGATTTATTTTTAATGATGTTATAGATGTCAGAAATAGGGAGAGCAATGTTTAAAAACTCCCCATCCACCCTGGCTAGATTAGCAAGTTGGTCTGCTTGTTCGTTACCATTTATCCCTGCGTGCCCCGGAATCCAAGTAAAGGAAATTTTTTTGTTGACATTTTTCCAACTTAAAAATTTGATTAATGATATTTATAATAATTGGGGATGGATTTCTATTTTTATGGAGCCCTTCATAGCTTCCATTACACTCAGAGAATCCGTACACACTAGAAATTCACCTCCCGGAAAGGTTTGAATATACTTTAGAGCCTCAAAAATAGACAAAGCTTCAGCTGTAAAAGATATGTTTTGTAAATTTATTACCTTTGATATCATACCATTACTACCCTCAATAAGAAAAGCACCTCCAACAAATAGGATTTCATTTAAAGTACAGAGATTTTTAAATTGTTGCACTCTTTTCAAGGATTTATGACAAAATAACTAGGGATAATTGAATGTAATGGAAGGCACCCCAGAGGCGAGGAAAGAAAAAAATTAACACATATAGGCCAAGGTGGTTCTTATTGGAATCCTTCCTCCTTTCCTTTCTTCAACCGAGGTTTCGGAGGATTTTCCCTCCTTCTTCAAGGTTTCAAAGGGTCAATGAATGAAACAAATAAATGTTTCTTCTTCTCCACAGTATGTTCAAAAACTTTTAGCCATCTAATTTAGAAAAAAGGAGCAAAAAAAAAATTGTTTTTCTATGCCTTTGTTAAAACAAGAGAAGAAGAGAAGAAGGAAACATTTTATTTGTTTCATTCATTGACCCTTTGAAACCCTGAAGAAGGAAGGAAAAATCCTCCGAAACGTCATTTGAAAGGAATGGAGGAAGGATTCCAATAAATTACACCTTATTTTATATGTGTTAATTCTTTTTTTCTTTCCTCACTACCTCTGGGCTGCCTTCCATTACATTCAATTAAAATTTCTACTATTTAAGGGCGGGGTTTTTTATCAATTATCAATTAAAATTTATACCAGTCCGTCTCTCTCCAGAGATAATTTCGTTGCAAAAATAACTAGGATATTTAGATACCTATAGCCATCGTTCTCAAACTGTGCTTAGTGCAACACTTCAAGTGTCCCGCGAAAAAGTCAAATACACAATTAAAAATTGTTGTAAATGTAAACTCAATGTTTGTATGTGCATTTGGGATTTCAGGGAACGTTTGGTTTTTTTATGATAAGAATATTGTAGAATAATGTACGATCTCCTCCATAACAAGAAAGTACTTCCGTGGCTTAAAGTTTATGTTGTATTGTAAGTGTTCCGAGCAAATAAACTGCAACGGATCGTTGCTAAACTTTATCCAAATTCATTTGAAATATTAATATGTTTGTTCCTTTATTATTAATCAGATATCACTTGCAATTTGTAGTTCATATTGACATTAATTCAAAAATAATTCTCATTTAATAGTTGAGGAATAACCATTCTACATTTGATTTTTGACATTTCGGTTATTATTGTAACCATTGCTGAAGACATGGAGGAATCGACTTAAAATCAAAAATAGCCATCGATTCTCATCTAATACTTGAGGAATAACAATTCTACATTAGGTTTTTGACGTTTCGATTATTATTGGTAACCATTGCTGAAGGCATTACGAGGAATCGACTTAAAATCAGAAATAACGATCGATTCTCATCTAATACTAGAGGAATAACCTTATTGCATTCCATTTTTGATGTTTTGACTATTAATGGCAACCTCTACTGAAAACGTGGAAGAATAGACTTCAAAATCAAAAAGACTAAATTTTTTTATGGCAAACAATCAAACTTGAGTTGGGAGGGAGGGGTTAAAAATTAAAAATCTAGGCCATTTGAGCAAACTCAACCAAATTTTGTATACATAATCAGTGGGACCCCAGAAGTCTAAAAATGCTAACTAACCCCCTCCTTTACATGACTATAAATAATTTTATTAAATATTAAGTGAGATTGTATGGTAAAGTCAAGTGGATGGCCACACCAGAACACGTCAGCTTATTTTAAAAAAACATCGATTTTTAAGTACGTTTAAAAAAAAAGGAAAATTTAGTAATGCCATAGTGTTCTAGGAATAAAAGTCACTTGAAAAACCTAAGCCACCGGTTTCCTACTCTCTTGTACTATAAATAATTCTTAATATAAGGATGATTATGAAGGTTGATTCTCAGAATAAAACAGTTTTAATTAAAATGATTTCATGAGATTATCATGAATGTTGTTGTTTTAAAAAATAGAGTTATCTAGTTACTTTTAATAATATCGAATGAATGATTTGATCTGAATTGAACGGAATAAAAAAAAACACCCAACAGAAACTCACACTCGCCTAAACACTAGGCAACCGATCTTACTTTCTTGAGTTGATTTTAACGTGAACCCCAGTGAGCGCTCAAGAATAAACTTATATTTACTTAACGAATATATTATTTAAATTATTGGATAAAAAAACTTGGTAGGTTTCGACATTCAGATATAAAAATAAAACGAATTTATTTTTTGGAGAGACTTTAATCTCAATATATATATATATATATATATATTTCGGATGGCTAACCCATCTTCAGTTACTTTCTGTTGCTCCTGAAGATGGGTTAATCACCCGAAATATATATATCGAGATTAAAGTCTCTACAAAAATAAATTCGTTTTATTTTTATATCTTAATGTGAAACCTACCAAGTATTTTTTATCCAATAATTTAAAAAATGTTTCACAAAGTACCAACACCAAATTCCTTAAAAAAAATATATTATTTGTATAATATAGATTAAACCTAAAAGAGTAACAAGGATAGTGTTTAATAATTAATTATTGAAAACCAAATTTGTTGCATTTTAAAATTATTTATTTATAATAATTAATAAAATTATATACATTTTAGAAAGATTAATTATCACATGACTATTTAAGTTTCTTAACCAATGAGAGTTTTAGATCCAAGACCATAAGGGGAGGCGGCCAAACCAAGGCCAACATTTTGGAGACCGAGAGAGTTCACACCGATAACAGAGCTACGGAGACCAAGAGGAGAGGCTAGACCAACATTTTGGAGGCCGAGGGTGTTCACACCAATAAGAGAGCTACGAAGACCGATAGGGGAGGCTAAACCAACATTTTGGAGGCCAAGACCATTGACACCGATAACAGAGCTACGAAGACCTAGAGGAGATGCTAGACCAACATTTTGGAGGCCGAGGGTGTTCACACCAATAGCGGAGGTACGAAGTCCGATAGGGGAGGCTAAACCAACATTTTGGATACCGACGGCGTTCACCCCGATAGAAGAAATAGCAGGAGCAGTTAATCCAAGGTTAACAGTTCTGAGTCCAACAGGGGCAGCAGCTACACTAACAGCTGGAGCTACAGACTTTACAGCAACGCCAAGGGGTTGTTTGCTCACAACAGCATTGAATCCGTTGACAGGATCAGCGGCGTAATCGACGGTTCTTTTAGTACCATCGGGCTCGACAAGGCTATAGCTACCCTGGACAACATCTCCGCTGCGAGATTCCTGTTGGTTCTTGATATCTCCAGTTGAGAGATCCTGGACACCGTAGGCGAAGCTGTACTGTGGGTTGGGGTCGTATGACTCAACAGCAACTGTTTTGGCAATAGGGGCGGCTGCAAGGGAATGAAACCTGCAGAAGCTTTAGACATTTCAAAAGCCTTCGATATGGTCTGGCACAAAAATCTTCTTGCCAAATTGACCTCCGTCGGCCTTGCACCGGAAACTCTGTAAGTTGCTCGAAAGTTTTCTTTCAGACCGTAGTATTAAGGTTGTCATCGATGGAATATCATCTTCCTCCTTCCACACCAACGCTGGAGTTCCTCAGGGATCGGTTATCTCCCCTACGCTTTTTCTTATCTATATCAACGACCTTCTAAACTTGCCCTCCAATCCGGTACATTGTTACGCAGATGACAGCACCCTACATAACGCCCCTGCATCGCATAAAAACCGTGCAGACATTGCCTCTTCAATTAATTTAGACTTGTGCAAACTTAAAAACTGGGGATCCCAAAACTTAGTTAACTTCAATGCAGGGAAAACTCAGTGTTGCCTTATTTCTAGGCGCGTCGACAGAAACCTCCCAAACATATCATTCGACTCAAACTCACTAGAATTCAGGGATAAAATTTCAATGCTAGGCGTAACTCTAGGGTCTGACCTTTCATGGAATGACCATATCTCAACCACTGCTAAAGCTGCAGCGCGCAAGCTTGGTCTCCTATTTAGGTCTAGACGCTGTTATACTCCCAGTCAACTTCTTATGCTGTATAAGGCTCAAATTCGTCCCTGTCTCGAATATGGCTCTCATCTGTGGAGGGGTGCATCCAAGCATTCTCTTGCTACACTGGATGCAATTCAGAAGCGAGCAATTAAACTAATAGGAGACCCGGCTCTAACCAACTCACTCGACTCCCTGGCTCACCGAAGAACCGTTTCTGCCCTTTCCCTGTACTACAGATACTATCACGGTGTCTGTTCAGTCGAGCTGAAATCTCTTATCCCCCTAATGCCCTCTTTACGAGAAACACGCGGTTTTCTAACGCTCAGCACCCCTTCGCTGTCAAATTGGATAAAAGTCGAACAAGCGCTTTCGCCAACTCTTTTATTCCTATGACCTCCAGAGACTGGAACTCGCTCCCTGCCACCATCTTTCCCGCGACTTATAACCTTAAGCTATTTAAGACCCGTATCCACAGATACCTTCGACCTCCGCCCAACCCATAAAATTCTTTCTTCTTCTTTTTCACGATGGAGGGGCCAACCGAGGCCTTTAGGGGTTGCACCTTTTTGGTGTAACTCCTTCTCTCATCATTATCATTAAAAAAAAAAAAAAAAAAAAAAGGGCTACAGGTGCTCCAATGATTCCAGCCCGAGCGACAGCCACCAAGGAAGCGATGACAAAAAGCTGCAAATTAAACAAAAAAATAAAATTAAAAATATTCAAAGTATTTTATTAAACATTTACATGAAATATGATATAATCACATCAGCTTTAAAATATGTTTTTTAAATATTATATTTTTTGACGTTTTAATGATTTACTCTCATTTTTATCAAACTCACGTAAGGCAACGAAACCCCCAGTAAACATTTTATTTAGATTATTTTGGAAGAACCTATCTATAAACCTAAATGGTATATTAAGGATAAAAAGCAAAATTCCTCTTCCGAAATTTAATTGACTCCGTTTATACTTTTCAAAATTTAAAGATTATTATTTGACAAACTAGTGAAATAAATTTAATAATTTATAGTGAAAGCAAAGATTTAAGTATCTTTTTGAGTGTCTTTTTTTGAAAAAAGATGGAAATTATTTCAAAAATCAACCCAGTATATAATATTAATAAATGAATGAATATAACTTTTAAGGACATCATAGATATTAGAGAAATATTTTTACATTGCATATCAGAGAGGTTCGTTCCCTTAGGAATCGAACCCAAGCGCTAACTAAGCTTTCCGGGCCAGTAGCCAAACCCTTAAGACAAATCTCTTTCTGACATGCAACAATATAAGTATTGTAGCTAAAGATTTTTCACTCCCTTCAACTCAAAGGGAATAGTGAAAATTCTTGCTAAACTGAAAAAAAGTTTTCAGTGAGGGACCCATTAATTTTACAGTGAAAGCAAAGATTTAAGTATCTTTTTGAGTGTCTTTTTTTTGAAAAAAGATGGAAATTATTTCAAAAATCAACCTAGTATATAATATTAATAAATGAATGAATTTAACTTTTAAGGACATCATAGATATTAGAGAAATATTTTTACATTGATTTGTCTTAAGGGTTTGGCTACTGGCCCGGAAAGCTTAGTTAGCGCTTGGGTTCGATTCCTAAGGGGACGAACCTCTCTGATATGCAATGTAAAAATATTTCTCTAATATCTATGATGTCCTTAAAAGTTGAATTCATTCATTTATTAATAATTTATGTAAATTATTTTTTAATTTTTATTTTAATTCATTAAACAGTTTCAATATACACTGGTTAACCATCTTCCGTTGTACCAAAATAATTTTTTAATTTTTTTATTTTTAATTTGTCAAGTCTACAACCCCAAACCTACAGAATATATTCATGGATTCGTTAACGTTTAAGTTTTTGGAAATGTCACTAAAAGAATTTTATTCTTTACTGAGTTTCATAGATTATACCCATATACTAGTACAAAGATTATCATTCATCTGGATTTTTACAATGACAATCAATTATAAATAATTTATTTCTTTACATTAGTAATTATCAAATTTCTGATAGCATTCTAATCAATTCTAAAAATATATTAATTAGGACTATTATTAATTAATTAATCTTTGCATATTCCAGTGACAATTTCCGAAAAATAAAAACGATTTTATTTGTATGAATGTTTTCTGTGGGATTACTTGTATACTTCCCAAAATAATTTAAAAATGATTATATAAGGGCCATATCAATGATCTTTTTATTTATTTTTGATTGAATTTGAAACGAACATTCATCCCTGGAGAATTTAACTGACGATTTAAAACTTGCGTTTGATTCCCTAGGAATGAAAGTACTTTTTAAATTAAATCAAAAATATCTAATAGGTTTTTGAAATTCCCTAATGTATAGTCGGATTTAAATTAAATTTAAAGTTTTGAAATTTATCGGGCCTCTAAGTGATTCTAAAATTTCGAAATAATACACTTTCCGAGATTCAAGACATCATTTTTTTTGTTTTTTAGTTTGAAAATATTATGATTTTAATTTTTAACCCCTCCCCCCTCTCCCTTAATTTTGGGTCGAAATGCACCAAAATCTAATCAGCTCTTAATCTCAATGCACCAAAACTACGTGTGAAATTTGTTTTTAATATTCACACAAGTTTTTGAGTTAGCTCATCCACAAAAATTTAGTAACGCACAGACTAATAACAGACTAACATACTAACAGACATTTTGACAAAAGAGTTATTATCACGAAAAATATAATTTTTTCGATGTTCATTTATTAGGGCTTTTATGTAGACCGAAATGACATGGTTTGGCCCAATTTTTCTAATCAAAATAGTTCAGCCGTTTTTGAGATATTTCGAAAAAAAACACCTTTTTCATGCATGATTACAATACTTGACCATACCCTGTATGGTAAAGTAATAATTGATCTAAATGATTAAATTTATGCCAATAGTGTAACAATAATCCCTCAAGTTTGAAGAAGAAGAATAAGAACGAGAATATTTTAACTATTTTACATATATAATTAATTTATTTAATATATTATAGTAATATACTTTAATGTAAATCAGATGTTTTCACGAACCTGGTAATATTAATTGAAATTTTTAAACCCTAAAAATTATTTTGTTTATAAAACTTTTTTTCAAAAACACTTCAATTATATACATATTATTTAACTACCTTAAATGCCATATTTTGTTGTTGTTTCTGCTTTGCTTCGTTCACTGAACTGTTTGACTTGATAAAATTCGCACCTGATTTTATATATTCAAACAGCTGATGCAACTTGATCAAACGCTTGCTCTCCAGGGTTAAGAGACCTGCAGTGGATCGCACCATAACGAACCACGCCTCAACGTTTCTATCATTTTTGATGTCATTGAATGAATTAAAAAATATACCTATATTTGTTTTGATTTTGTAACTTAAACATTCTGAAGTATATAAATACATTTTTTCATCATCATTATATTATATAGAGTAGATACCGGTTTCGGGTTTATCTTTTTTCTTAGTCGTCTGATCTTTTGACATCTTTTTGGAGTGATTTTGAGGATTCTCTCATTTTCCATATATTTCATATGATAATTTCATTCATTGAAGAAATTTATTTTAAGTAGTTAATTTAATGAAAAAACATTTGATAATTTTCAACTCAAACAAAATACCGATAAAACGATTTACTTTTCCTTTTTGAATGTAAGAATTTCATTTTGTTTTTAGATAATTGAAGTCTTGGGAGAAAAAGCTTTTTAAATCTAAATTTCTTTGATTTAATCATTACATTGTTAATGAATAATTCCGAGTGTGTCAATATATTGAATTCAATCTATTTTTAACCGACTTCAAAAAAGGAGGAGGTTCTCTATTCGATTGAATTTTTTTTTTTTTTTTTTTTTTTTTGTGCCTATGTTACCTCATATCTCCGCCAATTGTCAACCGATTTTAAAAATTTTTTTTGCATTGGGTCCAGTCTAGCTTCCGATTGGTCCCATTTTTTTTTCGATTTTTTTTCATAGGTATTAGACCTTTTTTATTAGGTTTGTTTAGACCTAACCTCTTTGTTTATGAACCGATTTCGATGGTTCTTTTTTTATCCGAAAGGGGGTGTCTTAGGGATGGTGTCATATTAATTTGGTCAAGTTCTGATGATATGATCACTATTAATAACATCACTAAAAAGAGAAAAATAAAAATTTTTAAGAGAAAAATAAAAACCGACTTCAAAAAATTAAATGCAACAAATATAAAAATACACTAAAAGGTATAAAATAATTATCATCTTATTTAGTTACAACTAAACGACGAAATATTAACACGAAATTACTTTTTGAAGTTGGTGCCAAACATATACCTTTTATGAATCGCACTCGACGGATCTTACTTAGTACGTTTGGCGGGTACGCTCGCTTATAGGTATAGTTTGTTTGGCACCGACTTTAAAAAGTAATTTCGTGTTAATATTTCGTCGTTTAGTTGTAACTAAATAAGATAATAATTATTTTATACCTTTTAGTGTATTTTTATATTTGTTGCATTTAATTTTTTTGAAGTCGGTTTTTATTTTTTTCTTAAAAATTTTTTTGCTTATCGCATTAAAAATTGTCTGAATGGTGTAGAAAAATCATTTTCAATTTCAACCATAATTTTTTTCTGTCCGTGTTTTTATATATTTGTGTTTTGGATTTCGATAACCTTGATAATTCAAAATGGAAGTTTTAAATTTTTTTTCTGGTATTAAAATATTTGTATTTACAATACGGGGAGGTGATTAGATTTTGGTTTCTCTAGCTCAAAAACTTTTAGTTCAAAAATATAGAAAATATATTTTTTTGATAGTTTTATTGAGATTTTTACGCTTTGCCATAGGAAAGGCATACACTATTTATCTAATAAATGTTTCAAGAAAAAAACTTGGAATAGTTGATCAATTTAAATTGATAACTAGTTAGTAGCTTAACTCCTAACTGCCTGTGACCCCCCCCCCCAAATGAAAAATATACTGAGAGCGTTACTTGAAATCGATCACAGATCAGTGATTGAAACGTCGTGTTTTAAAATTAAAATATTATCTTGCGTATTTTTTAGATAAACATGTTGATTAATTTATTAATATATTTAATATTGCAAATTTATATCAAAATCAAATCAGATTTATATCAAAAAGTTCTAATTAAAAATATTGTTTTAAGAAAAATTAAAACTAACTTTTAAAAGAAGAATATTTAATTTGTTCATAGAAACTCAATTGAATGAAGATTCGTTTATAAGGGCATTAGCTCTACTGAACAATACATATTCATTCTATTTAGGGCCGGTTATGCGTCGCAAAGTAAATGCTTTTTACCACTAACAAACGGTAGATGGTAAATGGAGCCACTGGGATGGCCAATCAGATGACAGGCAATTTCAGTGCCTGTCATCTGATTGGCCATCCCAGTGGCTCCATTTACCATCTACCGTTTGTTAGTGGTAAAAAGCATTTACTTTGCGACATACAACCGGCCCTTAGTCTCCATGCATGGCCGTAGCTAGCGGGGGGATCAGTGTGTTAAGGGTGTTTCTCCCCGAAATGAAATGTTGAGGTAAACATTAAAATTTTACAGGATATAAATAAACGTTCAATAAAAATTTAATAAAAAAATTACTCTGATAAAAAAGTAATCTGGGAATAAGGAAGCTCATGTCTCTTACTCCTATAGTATTAGGAGTATATCTATTTATCCATAAATCCTCCGAAAAAATTTTCTGGCTTCAGACTTATCTCCATGCTTAAGTGAAATATCAAATAAAATTAATCGAATGTTTTCTACATTTGATTCAATCGCGAATCTAATGTAGGGAATTTTTGTCAAATATTGAGTGAAAATAATATCTCAACTTATATATTTCTAACTTGAAATAATGATATTAAATAAAATTTTATAATTTTTCTCATTAATGTATCAAAGAATGATTGATACGTCAACGAGAATTATTTTGACCGCGCTTATTTGAAAAATATATTTATCGCGAGACTACTGCGGATTACGCTATTGGAGTCTGCGCGGTCAAAATAATTCTCGTTGACGTATCAATTGTTCTTTGATATATTAATGAGAAAAATTATAAAATTTTAACAAATAAAATATTTATAAAAAAGACTTAAGATGAAGGCCAAGTCTTGGAAACTATTTTTTCTAGAATAAAAATTAGATACAGTAAATTCCCGATTATCCGGACTAATGGTGGGGAGAGGCGGCACGGATAATCCGAACTATAATTATTTATTTCTAAAATACAACATATTATACATTTCTAAGGCAGACAATTATTTTAACATGTTTAATGATCATTATTATTAAGAAAAGCTTTGATTTTGTTTGATTACAGGAATCTTTTAATGATTTTTTAATATCAATTCGAATTTTGGTGATGGTTAACTGAGGAAGACGACTAGAAGACAGATCCCCCAATTAATAAATGTATAATTTTGATTGTTAATGATGATGATTCATAATTTGTTATTCATTGAAAATTTTATTTATTTATAACTAGATACTTTAAAGTAAATTTAGCGAGGGGGGGGGGTTATGGAGTAGGGGTTTAATTAGGAATGAAATAATAAGTTTCTTTGAAGGGAGTGATTGATCTAGAGGAAACTAAAAAATGAGATCTTTAAAAATTACTTAGATGTGCCCAGTGGGTATTTGATTAAACTAAACTATTCAAAATTTAATTCTTGGTATTTCTATACACTCTTTACCTGTACACAAAGATAGAAAAGATTCCTGCTTAGAAATTATTTTTCTCTACCTGTCAGACGTTTCTAAGCCTGAATAAGAAAAAAAATTCTAGTCAAATCATATTCTCCGGCCACATGGCCTTCGCTCCCCTAGCTTACCTATCACCATAAGTTAAACCCCGAATACATTCTCAACTGATGCAATTCACCCTGTTTTTTATGTCTAAATTCCTTTTGCAGCTTAACCTCAAGTAAAAGTTAACAAATAACTTTTTTATTAGACACATAATATAATATATTCACGTGAACTGATGCAAACAGATACAAACAATTTTTTGACTACCTCCTTGAGTGCCATTGCAATATCCTGAAAGAATTTCCATCTTCTGAAATATCTTTCCTAGGTGACTTTAACGTCCACAACAAAAATTGGCTAAAATTTTCTAGCCATAATTCCCCCGCAGGCTCCGACGCTGAAATCTTTCAACGGCGTGTGGCCTCACACAAATTATTAACGGCCCCACAAGAATCCCAGACAAAGCCAATGAAAAATCCAATCTTCTCGATCTTTTCATCACTTCCCACCCTTCGTCCTATGAAGCAAAAATTTCGGCCCCTTTAGGTAAATCTGACCACAATCTGATAAAAATTAAAACCTCCGCCAATTTACCAAAACCCCCGTCACCCCACTCCAACCCCAGAAAAATATGGCTAGTCGATAACGATAACATTAATTGGAATGACATGCGTAACTTTTTTTGCCGCTTACCAGTGGAATGAACTCTGCATCAGAGATAAAAACGCTTCAGAATTCGCAGACGCCCTTAACGAGGCAATTCAAATAGGCTTAGAAACCTATATTCCCTCAAAATTGATTAAAGGGAACAAGGATTCTAAGCCTTGGTTTGGTAGACAATGCGCAGATTCCGTCCGTGAAAAAAACAAATATTTTCAGAAATGGCAACTTTCACAGCTAGAATGCGACCGAGTTGCATTTACCAAGTCGCGAAGCTCATGCAAAAATCATCTCTGAGGCAAAGAAATCATTCGACCAGAGGATAGCTGACCGTCTCGCATCTTGCCCCAATGGAAAACGGGCCTTTTTCTCGTTACACAAGGCAATAAATAGAAATTTCGCGTCCCCCTCACTTCCGCCCCTCTTTCACCCAAATGGTTCAGTAGCCACGACCCCCGCTGAAAAAGCCGAATCACTAGCATCCTATTTCGCAACTAACTCCACTTTAGATGACAAAGGGCTTAACCCGCCCACTTATACCCCCCAAACCAACCTCATGAACAAAATAATTTTCAGGCCCCAAATAATCATAAAAGCCATTAATAAATTAAATTCCAAATCCGCCGCAGGCCCGGATAACATCCCACCAATTCTCATTAAAAAATGCGCCCCTGAACTTGCCCCTATCTTATCCAAGCTATTCCAACTCTCTTACGAGTCGGGCATATTCCCCAAAAGCTGGAAAATAGCCAGAGTCACACCTATTCCTAAAAAAGGAGACACATCTCAAATCTCTAATTACAGGCCTATCTCGATCACCTCTGTTCTTTCCAAATTAATGGAATTAGTCATAAACCAACACGTCCTTCATCACTTAGAAAACAATAAATTAATTCACGATAGGCAATATGGATTCAGACAAAATCGTTCCACAGGCGACATCTTAACCTATGTCACCCACACCTTCAACAATACTCTAGAGGCCGGAAAAGAAACCCTCGCTGTAGCCCTTGATATCTCCAAAGCTTTTGACCAGGTTTGGCACAAAAATCTTCTTGCCAAACTGCCAGCCTTTGGATTCACACCAACACTTCGCAAATGGATAGAAAGCTTTCTGACAAACCGAAGTATAAAAGTTGTGGTGGATGGAACATCATCTGAATCGTTCTCTACAAACTCTGGTGTTCCCCAAGGCTCTGTAATCTCCTCCACACTCTTCCTTATTTATATAAACGACCTTATTGATCAAACGGCAAACCCCACTCATTGTTACGCCGACGATAGCACTCTACACGGCAAACCCTCTCTCCCGAATAATCGAATCAATATTGCCTCCTCAATTACTCTCGACCTAGACAAACTGAATAAATGGGGCTCTCAAAATTTAGTTAACTTTAATTCAAATAAGACTCAATGTTGTCTAATTTCTAGGCGCGAAAATAGAGATTTCCCTGATATTCACTTCGATTCGAATACCCTGAAAATGTGTGACAGCCTATCCATGTTGGGCGTCTCTGTCGCATCTGACCTGTCTTGGAATGAACACATCTCCTCTGTGGCGAAATCTGCAGCAAGGAAGATTGGCTTCTTATTCAGGTCCAAGCGATTTTACAAACCCCCACAACTTCTCACCATCTACAAGGCCCAAATCCGCCCCTATCTCGAATACTGCTCTCATCTGTGGAGAGGAGCCTCAAAATATTCTCTTGCTACCCTTGATGCAATTCAGAAACGAGCCGTCAGGCTAATTGACGATTCTACCCTCACCGACTCCCTCGACTCGTTGGCTCATCGAAGAGATGTCTCTGCCCTTTCCCTTTTCTATAGATACTATCACGGCAGGTGCTCTGATGAGATAAAGTCAATAATTCCCCCCAAAGCATACTTTGCACGCAGCACACGTTTTGCCGACTCCCAACACTCTTTTGCGGTCAAATTGGAAAAGTGCCGGACCACTTCATTCGCGAATACATATATCCCCATGACTTCAAGGAACTGGAACTCTCTCCCAGCCTCTATCTTTCCCAGCACCTATGATCTTCAAACCTTCAAAACCAGGGTGCATAGACACCTACGTCTACACCCTCTCACTTAATCAACTTTCCTTCTCTTCGGTAATGCAAGGGTCTTTCGAGATCCATAGGGGCTACACCTTTACTGGTGCACCCCTTCTTGCATTCGATTGCATTAAAAAAAAAAAAAAAAAAAAAATTCGATTTTATATAATTTGAAAATTTCATTCTTATGAATATTATTAACCCTGGAGAGTAATTGATTTATAATTAAGGTAGGTGTTTCGCGACAATACTAGGAAAAAGTTAATGCTAGAGTATATAGAACAGACAATAAGGATTCATAATTCATAAGTTTTCAAGACTTTTTACTGTTTATGTACCACTACTAGCCAATTCCGTGCTCGTTTGACAAATCTGGCAACACTGTCCGAGCTTATATATATTTTATCATAGAAATGTCAGATAAAGTATATTATAAGGGAAGATTTATAAAACAAAAAGTTCTTAATAAGCGATTGAAAGCTGTTGCGACAATGACTGAAGAGAAAAAACGTCAAAAAAAGTACTAAAGTTAAGCCACTTTTTAGGTTAAATAAATGCTTTGTTGCCAACTTGTTTTTAGTGTAAATTTTTCATTATTTTTTAATTATATATTATTTCAGAAACTGTGTTGTAACTATGAATTAAAATTTTCTTAAAAAATGTATTAGTTATTGTTTAATGTTGGATTAGTTTTTTATAACAATGGTAAGAGAGTTTCTTAATTATAATTAAAAATGTATGTAAACTTTTGGAACTTATTTAACCAAATTTACTATTATTCAGAATCACAAATTAAAAATGTATGCAAACTTTTGGAAATTATTTAACCAAATTTACTATTATTCAGAATCACAAATTTGGTTAAAATCAATAGTCGAAATAAATACCCATTGCGCTGCTAAAATAAAATCCAAACAGGGAGATTCTGATCTTATTGCTCTTTCGCGCGGAGTTAGGCAGGGGGATTCCCTTAGTCCTATTCTATTCAATGTGGTTATGGACAGGATTATAGAGGGCATTCCAACTCGGCTAGGCTACAAAATGGGCGAAACATCTATACCACTAGTATGTTATGCCGACGACGCAGTTCTGGTAGCGGAGAATGAAGAAAGTCTCCAAGATCTCTTAGATGCTTTCAATTGCATGGCGGGATCCCTCAATATGCAAATATCAACATCCAAAACAAAATGCTTAGTAGTAAATAGAGAACATCTGACCTGTAATATCAACCTTCAGGGATCACTAATTGAGCAAGTCCCTAAATTCAATTATCTGGGAGTTGAAATATCCAGCAATAGGGACTTGAATCTAGAAGTTAAGCACCAAATATTAAAAGGGACGCGTATAGCCGGATGCCTTAATAATGTCATATGGAAGAATAAACATATGTCCGTGGAAAGTAAAACCAAAATCTACAAGACGTGTGTGAGACCTGTCTTAACATACGGAATTGAAGCGAGAGCGGACACAACAGTGACACAACAACTACTCCAGACGGCAGAAATGAGGGTCATCAGAGCAATACAAGGAAAAACATTGTTGGATAAATTGAGAAACGAAGACCTTAGAGCAACATGTGGGATTCAGAACATCGTAGACTGGGTCAGGGTGCGCAGAAGAGAATGGGCAGCGCATGTGGAACGTATGCACGAAAGCCGGCTGCCGAAAATCGTCACGAGAAACCGTCCTGACGGCAAGAGAAACAGAGGAAGACCGAAGAAACGATGGGCAGAAAGTTGAAGGACGGAACTCTTCCTTGGGAGAAAAGAGGCTACCTAGCCTAAAAAGAAGATGAAGAAGAAGAAAAAGACAAATTTTGAGAAACAGTTACTTTTTACGTTATACTTGTTTCTAAAAATTTACAATTATTTTTTTACCCAAGATGACTAAGGGGGGTGATGTAGCCATCGGCATAACATTACCACACATCACCTTTCCTACATTTATTTATTCATATGATTTTTTTTCTTTTATATAAAAAAATGGACAAGTAATTTTATAAACAAGGTGAAAACTTGCTGTTTTAGTTGTTTTTTCAAACTTCTTTTTGAATCGATTGATAATTTATAGAAACTAAATTAATCTACAAATTTAATTTGATTAAGAATTTTGAAAAAAAAATATTAAATTAGATTTGGATGAAGGTATTTTGTGGTTTGCATATTCACTTATCTACTGCTTACACATCACTTTAACTAAAGTACACCTCCACATAAACACATATATAAAATAACATAGTATTTGGCTAAAAGAGCTTTGTTCTCAAAGGTCATAAAAAACAACCAATAAATTAATTGAGCAGAGAAAATAGTTTTGATCAATTCTAAAATTAAAAAATGTTTTGTTTAAAAGTTGTTTAATTAAAAAATTTATATGCATCAAATTAGAAATAGTAGATACATTTTTATTACTTTTCTGAAAATTAATTCTAGGTATAGTCCCCATCAATTTTGTGAAACTCATTACAAAATGAAAGAAATTGATCAAGCTAATATAACGCATTCAAAAATTATTTTATTCCTCTTTAACTCCTCCAGACTAAAATCCTATTTTTTAGTTCATCTTACCTAGATTCTACAATCTTCAATTTTTTAAGTTTTGACTTTGATCAAGTTTTAAATATTTCATAAACTCTTATCTCACCTTCTTTATTATAATGACACCTGAGTTAATCATGACGTTAAGTTTATTTATTTTTTTGAATCCTTAACACTAAATCGGGGGAGTCGGATTAGGTCACTCGGCTAACGCACTGGCCTCGCTTTGGAATCGTTCGATTATGACGATGTTGGAGTGAAAGGCCGGGGCTCGATCCTGGCTGGCAAATAAAAATTTCTACCGGCTCCCTAACTACCATTACTAACACTTTACTTATATGCTGTCTAAATGGGCTTTGTTCACGGTGACATTAAATAAATAAATAAAAAAAACCCACTAAATCAAAGAAAGCCTCTTTGCTATTTTTAGAATTGTTTTTGATTTTTATTTTATGTTAAGATTCTAAAGAAATTGTGTAAAGATTCGTACAGTATTTAATAAAAAATTTAGTTATGCTTTCTATAATGCAGAAATTTAAGAAGACATTAAAAAAGTTTAGTAAATTAATTTTTTTATTAATTTATTCTTCGTGCTACTTTCAAATATGTGTTAGTTATAATAGTGAAAATAGATCATAAAAAAAAAATCAAACTGAACGGAACTAAGACCAGGGACCTAGGAAATAGAAAAATTTTATTAATATTTGTCGCTAGGGATCATTTGTTGTAATATCTTATACTTAAAAAAAATCAAGTGAATAAAAGGATGGGGATTAAAAATATAAAATTATAAAGAATAATTAATATATTTTAAAATTATTTATTTATTTATCATAATTTACATAATATATATACATACATATAAAAATAATACAATTATCTTTAAAAGTAAAGATTCTTGAAAATTAATTTTCAAATGACTATTTTCAATTTCTAACCAATGAGAGTTTTAGATCCAAGACCATAGCCAAGGCCAACATTTTGGAGACCGAGGCCGTTCACACCAATAACAGAGCTTCGAAGACCAATAGGAGAGGTTAAACCAACATTTTGGAGACCGAGACCGTTCACACCGATAAGAGAGCTTCGAAGACCAACATTTTGGAGACCGAGTCCGTTCACGCCAATAACAGAGCTTCGAAGACCAATAGGAGAGGCTAAACCAATATTTTGGACGCCAAGACCATTCACACCAATAACAGAGCTACGAAGACCAACATTTTGGAGTCCGAGACCATTCACACCGATAACAGAGCTACGAAGGCCCAAAGGAGAAGCTAAACCAACATTTTGTAGACCGAGGGTGTTCACACCGATAGCAGAGGTACGGAGGCCGAGAGAAGAAATAGCAGGAGCAGCCAATCCAACGTTGACGGTTCGGAGTCCGACAGGGGCAGCAGCTACACTAAGAGCAGGAGCCACGGTCTTGACAGCAACGCCAAGGGGTTCTTTCCTCACTACAGCATTGAATCCGTTGACAGGATCAGCGGTGTAGTCGACGATTCTTTTAGTACCATCGGACTCAACAAGGCTGTAGCTACCCTGGACAACATCACCGCTGCGAGATTCCTGTTGGTTCTTGATATCTCCAGTTGAAAGATCTTGGACACCGTAGGCGAAGCTATACTGCGGGTTGGGGTCGTATGATTCGACGGCGACTGTTTTGGCAATTGGAGCAGCTGCTAGGGCAAGGGGAGATCCAATAATTCCTCCAGCCCGAGCGACAGTCACCAACGCAGCGATCACCAAAAGCTGTAAAATAAATAAATAAATATAATTAATATCATTTTAATTAAAGAATAAAATTTTAATTTTTCTCTAATAATATTTTTTTTTAAAGAGAAAAAAGTTTTCAAAAATATCTAAGAAAAAATTATTATATTTGGTACTTTAAAATACCTTGAAAGCCATTTTGTGTTGTTACTTGTTTGCGTTCGTTGACTGAACTGCTCTGCTTTTTCAAATTCGCACTCATTCTTATATAGTGAATTGACCGAGAGCACGCTGATGTAATTTTGCCAAATAGTTGCAATCTTATAGGGCTGGAACGAGTAGATCACCTATCTGAGAGCCACGCCTTAAAGATTCTACTCTAATTTTTATGTCATTCCTTTCAAATTTAAATTCTTTAATATATTTTGGATTTGAATCTATTTTATTAATTCACTTAATGCTATATAAATTGAATTTGCAGACGATTGTTATATTAAATCTCCCTAAAAGCATACTGTTTTAATTATAAGCTTTTATGGCTAAGTGGTAAACTACTCCATAGTTCCTTTACTAATTATCTATTTAAATATTTTTTAATTATTTTATTTTCATTAATTATTTAATTCAATTTGATCTTTTTTATCACATAAAATCTTTAATAAAGATGTTTCACCTTGCACCATCACCACAATCTCTACTAATTACATAAAATCTTCACTAAAGCCAGATTTCATTCCTATGTACAATTTATTCTATATACCCCAAACAACATGTTTCTTTATATCTCGTCTCCTTAGAGAATAAACCTGCTAAATCACAAGGAAATTTTACAGGGCAGCGAAAAAACAAACAAAAATTAATATTGTTGTTATGAAAAACACTTTTTTTCTACAACTAACGATCGTAATTTTAAGTAGTAGTTTTACTTGGACGATGCTGCATCTCTTTTTCTTTCGAACGGTATTAATATCTATGTATATATAACGTTATAAATAAAAATTTATAATTCCTGCAGAAGACACACTCTTTTATTGTCTCCTTCAATATATAAAAATTCTGGTACCCTCGGCAAAAAACCTTTCAATTTAATTTATAAAATATCATAAAGGAATAAATTAGTGTGCTCGTTAATTATGCGTGTTCGGAATTTGAGATCCACTTCTAGAAAAACTTAAATCTTACATTTGTAATTTTAAATATTGGCATCAAACTAATGTGAAAAATCAAAAAAATTTAAATATACCTATGAAAATTAAAGAAAGGGGATATGATCTTCACTATTTGCGTGCAAAGAATAATCCTTATCTAAGAAATGGTAAATACTAAATAAATTAAATTTTAAACTCAAGTATCTTCCCTTTAGAGTCCATATAGGCTCTTGTTTATGGGACCCAAAATATCTGGGAGGAAATCCCAAAAAATTAAAATGATTAATATTAGTGCTTAGTATACTAAAATTTCTTCCTTTTCTCCTTTTCACGATGAATTAATTTTCAATAGCTTCTTATATAAAAATCTGATTTTTACTTTTCCATATAGGGTATGGTCACCTATTGTAATCGTGCATGAAAAAAGGGGTTTTTTCCTTCTTTTTTTTCAAAATATCTCAAAAACGGCCAAAACTATTTTGATTAAAAAAATTGAGCAAAACCATGGCATTTCGCTCTACAAAAAAGCTTTAATAAGTAAACATCGAGAAAATTATATTTTTCGAGATAATAATTGTTTTGTCAAAATGTCTGTTAGTCTGTCTGTTAGTCTGTGCGTTACCAAATTTTTGTGGACGAGCTAGCTCAAAAACTAGTGCGAATATCGAAAACAAATTTCACACAAAGTTTTGGTCCATTGAGATTAAGAGCTGATTAGATTTTGGTGCATATCGACCCAAAATTAAGGGGGGTCGAGGGGTAAATGGTTCAAAAATTAAAAATCTAGGCTATTTGAGCAAACTCAACCAAATTTTGTATACCTAATCAGTGGACACCCAGAAGTCTAAGAATGCAAAAACTAACCGACCAAAACGGGGAGGGGGGAGGTAGTGTCAAAAAATGAAAATCTTGGCCATTTACCAAACTCAACCAAATTTTGTATACATAATCAGTGATACCCCAGAAGTCTAAAAATTCAAAAACTAACCGCCAAAAATGTGTGTGTGTGGGGGGGGGGGGGTGTAGGGTCAAAAAATAAAAATCTTGGCATTTACCAAACTCAACCAAATTTTGTATACATTATCAAAGAGACACTAGAATTATAAAAATGCAAAAACTAACCCCCCCTCCCCTACATGATTATAAATAATTTTAGGGGCCAGGTTGTATGGTAAACTCAAGTGGATGGCCACATCAGAACATGTCAGCTTATTTTATGATCTTCTGCTTTTTTGAACCCAAGTTCCGTGTTTTTATAGTCCAACATCTAATCAGTTATTTGTTTTGTAAATAAAAATATTCTGTCACCAGAGAATGAATGAATGAAGAAATTTTCTGACCACCCGCTCTTGAATTATCGTGAGAATCATAACCAGTCGGACACTTATAAAAATATAATTACTTGAAAATTATTTTTCATAACTTCTCAATTATAGGTATCTAAATAGGAAGAACAGAAATTTTTCAGGCTAATTCCCTGTATCTGCTCGCCTGATAGGCGGATGAAGCCAATATCCTGAGCGTACTGAGTAATTAAATTTTTTCAATATTTCTGTCGTAATTAATATCGCAATGGTATAATTATTTTTTTTTTTTAGTAATTATTAATACAAGACAATTTTATTACCCGGTACTCCCGCCTATGCTATATTTTAGTTTTTTTAAGAAAATGCTTGTATCTTTGGGCACAGATGTTCACATAAGCTGATGCAATTTTCTATTTTTTCCGTCTGCTTATAATGCCTCGCCTGGATCCCTTTCTTTAACTCATATTCACCACCGTCTATTTTCTTTTTAAAACTTCGATTGGACTGAATATTTCAGGGAACTTATCTCATCAAATACATTGAATGAATTCAAATTTAGTAGAACACATGCTTTTATTTTACTTGGTTCGTCTGCCTTCATTCTTTCGTCCTTAAGAGAGTTCGGGACTCCATTTTTCCTGCATTCAATAACCTTAATTTTCATATTTACCTACTTTTTCCTTTAGTCAAACTTTTGAATATTCATAATAAATTATGCTCAAATAAATTTATAGTGAAGCAAATTTTTATAAACTGAATCATTTATTAAAACTACATAATTACAATTATTATTAAATCGAAATAATAATGAAATGAATGTGCTTGTTTCTTATTAAACAAAGAGTCAAACGAATTCATCATCTTTAACTTTTTCAAATTTGATCTGTATTTTGATTTTATAATCCCCATTATATCTAATACAAAATGGAAATTTCACAAATTATTCGAATTCACTAAACATTAATTTTTGAATGTTTATTATTTTTTCATTGATCATCGTTGCAATGTCGTTGTTGCCCTGTTTCGCGACCCCAAATGGAGTTTAGTTTAAGTTTAAGAATCACTGATATAGACTAATTTATTAAAAAAGAGAGAATAGGAGTTAAAAAAATAATTTATAATGAATATATTTTTTAAATTATTTATTTATCATAATTTACATAATATATATACATACATATAAAAATAATACAATTATCTGTAAAAGTAAAGATTCTTGAAAATTAATTTTCAAATGACTATTTTCAATTTCTAACCAATGAGAGTTTTAGATCCAAGACCATAGCCAAGGCCAACATTTTGGAGACCGAGACCGTTCACACCGATAAGAGAGTTTCGAAGACCAACATTTTGGAGACCGAGTCCGTTCACGCCAATAACAGAGCTTCGAAGACCAATAGGAGAGGCTAAACCAATATTTTGGAGGCCAAGACCATTCACACCAATAACAGAGCTACGAAGACCAACATTTTGGAGTCCGAGACCATTCACACCGATAACAGAGCTACGAAGACCCAGAGGAGAAGCTAAACCAACATTTTGTAGACCGAGTGTGTTCACACCGATAGCGGAGGTACGGAGGCCGAGGGAAGAAATAGCAGGAGCAGCCAATCCAACGTTGACGGTTCGGAGTCCGACAGGGGCAGCAGCTACACTAAGAGCAGGAGCCACAGTCTTGACAGCAACGCCAAGGGGTTCTTTCCTCACTACAGCATTGAATCCGTTGACAGGATCAGCGGCGTAGTCGACGATTCTTTTAGTACCATCGGACTCAACAAGGCTGTAGCTACCCTGGACAACATCACCGCTGCGAGATTCTTGTTGGTTCTTGATATCTCCAGTTGAGAGATCCTGGACACCGTAGGCAAAGCTATACTGCGGGTTGGGGTCATATGATTCGACGGCGACTGTTTTGGCAATGGGAGCAGCTGCTAGGGCAAGTGGAGATCCAATAATTCCTCCAGCCCGAGCGACAGTCACCAACGCAGCGATCACCAAAAGCTGTAAAATAAATAAATAAATATAATTAATATCATTTTAACTAAAGAATAAAATTTAAAATTTTCTCTAATAATATATTTTTTTAAAAGAGAAAATTTTTTCAAAAATATCTAAGAAAAAATTATTATCTTTGGTACTTTAAAATACCTTGAAAGCCATTTTCTGTTTTTACTTGTTTGCGTTCGTTGACTGAACTGCTCTGCTTTTTCAAATTTGCACTCATTCTTATATAGTGAAATGACTGAGATCACGCTGATGTAATTTTGCCAAATAGTTGCAATCTTATAGGGCTGGAACGAGTAGATCACCTATCTGAGAGCCACGCCTTAAAGATTCTACTCTAATTTTTATGTCATTCCTTTCAAATTTAAATTCTTTAATATATTTTGGATTTGAATCTACTTTCTTAATTCACTTAATGCTATATAAATCTAATTTGCAGAGGATTGTTATATTAAACCTCCCTAAAGGCATACTGTTTTAAATTTAAACTTTTATGGCTAACTAGTAAACTACTCCATAGTTTCTTTACTACTTTCTTATCTATTTAAATATTTTTTATTTATTTTATTTTCATTAATTATTTAATTCAACTTGATCTTTTTTTATCACATAAAATCTTCACTAAAGCCAGATTTCATTCCTATGTACAATTATTTATTGTACATACCCCAAACAACATGTTTCTTTCGCCTTAGAGAGTAAATCACAACAAGAAAATTTTACAGGGAAGAGAAAAAACAAACAAAATTTAAATTGTTGTTATGGAAAAAACTATTTTTCACATTTTTTTCTACAACTTACGATCGTAATTTTAAGTAGCAGTTTTACTTAGGAGATGCTGCATCTCTTTTTCTTTCGAACGGTATTAATTTGTCATATATTAAAAAAATGGAGTTAGCTGATTTGCACTCTAATCCGACGATATTTATAATATAGTTCTATTCATTTTAATGACTTTGATTCTATTATGTATTATACAGTAAAGTATGTATTTGTTTTGAGTTATCAAGACATAATATATTTTTGTATCTATATCTACCTAACTATATAAAATATCATAAAGCAATAAATTTGTGTTCTCGTTAATTATGCATGTTCGGAATTTGAGATCCACTTCTAGAAAAACTTAAATCTTACATTTGTAATTTTATTGGCATCAAACTAATGTGAAATAAACTGCAACGGATCGTTGCTAAACTTTATCCAAATTCATTTGAAATATTAATATGTTCTAGAGTAAAGTACTTTAAAATATAATTTTACTAAAAACTTTATTTAACCTTTTTTGTGTTCCCCAAGGTACTTAATTAGAATATTAAATTTCATCAAAATTGGTTAAGTCATTTTCAAGATATTTAGAAAAAACTAAAAAAGTACTGAAATAAAGTACTAATGTTTGTAGACCGATATGTACCAAAAACTAATCAGCGCTTCATTTTGTTAAAATACTGGTAGGTTTTCAATTTCAATTCAATCGGTGCAACGGTGTGGAAAAATTCGTGGACGAAAAAAACGATAACACACATACATCCATCCATCCCCAGGCACTTCCAAAAAAAATGGCACTTTTTGGCCTCTCGACGAGATTCCAGATAATTTTTGGCAAAACCGTCACGTGCTAAAATTCAATCTCATTGAATACTTCAATTTGTGACCTTAATTGAGTCTATGGGTTCCGTAGTCTTTACCTGAGAACCCTTTGAAGTCGCGCTTGCCGCGAGAGCGATTCCAATACTTTCTCCCATGCTTCGCATTGGATAAAGTAAAAACAAAAAAAATTTAAATATACCTATGAAAATTAAAGAGAGGAGATAAGATCTTCACTATTTGCGTTCAAAGAATAATCCTTATCTAAGAAATGGTAAATACTAAATAAATGAAATTTTAAACTCAATTATGTTCGCTTTACAGTCCATATAAGCTCTTGGTTATGGGACCCACAATATCTGGGAGGAAATCCCGAAAAATTAAAATGATTATTATACAGATGGATCAAAGAAGATACAGAAGATCCCACTCAGAATGTTCTTTTTATCAAGAAGATATAAATTATTAGAAACAGTTTAAATCATCTTGATTTTTGAGCAAGTTTTTGGGGTTTGAGATGTATGAAAAAGTGAGAATAAATTGACAATTTCAATCTGTACCAAAAAATTGTGAAGTGAGAGAATTTTTTTAGATACTAATTTCTATTATATCCGGGTGTAGTAAACAAAATATTACTCACTAATACCACCAGCATTCTAAAAGTTAAATTTAGCATTCCTAAGGACCAAATCTTTTCTATTATTTACTAGTTTCCAAACATTTAATAGTGGTTAATTTATAAGCCCATCGATCCAAATTATATATTCCTTTTTCTCTGCATATAGATTGAAATTCTCCCCTTTATTTTTCGAATCCACAAACCTAGAAATTTTAAAAATTCATGTACGATATATCACTTTGATTCGATCCTAGTCTTTATATCACCCACTCATTTCTTCTAGAATGCAAGAACCAATCTTCAAGTGTAGGTGTTGCTCTTTCAAGCATATTCTTATCCAGTATTAGATTAGGTCACTAGAATGTCAAGAGCAGCTTTTTTCTAATGAACTATTTACGATATATATCTATGATTTAAGGGAGATCTGTCAACTATAATAATTTTAACCTTTTGTTTCCCTTAAGAAATTTTAAAAATTATAAAAAAATTGTCAGAAATAAATACAATTATTTTATCAATCACTGAAACGTAAAAGGCACCCCTGATATATGAACATAAACGTTTAGGAAAAATTATTTTTTTATCAATCAGAAAATTTTATTTTTTTAATTAATAAATTCGCAATTAAAATTTTAAGCTTGATGAATAGAAAATCATTCCTGAAATGTTTTTTAAGATAAACGTTTTTAGTATTAATAAAAGAAATGTATTTATTTCTTATAATAATATTATCAAATACAAACAATTTCATACCACACAGTGTGCGCAGGCCAAGCTCAACCCCTAAAATGAAGGGGTGAATTTCATAGGGTTTTGCATCATTTATATATGAAATGACTCTAGGATGCTAAAATTTGACATAATGGTAGAGTTTGGGATACTAATAAAGGAAAAATCTAAAAACCCAGACTTTCTCTCTTTCAACCTTTAAAACTAATGGATAGGGTAAATTTTCATTTTTTTTAAAATAATTATATAAATCGACCCTAAAATGCTAAAGTTCGGCAATTTTATGAGCTTAGAGGATCAATAAAGGTGACAATTAATCACGAAAACTTTACTATTTTATTTATTTTATTTTAACAATCAAACGGGCTATTAGCCCAATTACAGAAAGGAAATACATATTTATAATACAAAAAATACAAAAAAAAACATATAATTGCTTAAATATTAGAGTTACAATATATAGTATTATAAAATATAAAACTGTTATCACATATTCGAAAAAGTGAGCAGTTCAATTTTATTCAAGTAGCTAACTAAAATTTACACATAAAATGATCTTTAATTTTAACCCTCGAGGTCCCGATTACGTCCACACCCCTATGATTATTTCCAGTCTCCAAAATCTGATTCAACCGGAATATTTGAGATACTAACCTTAACCTCTAAAATGAATAGGTGAAATTTGTAAGGGAAATTAACCCTTCTCAAAAAATAATTAAATAACATTAAAAGCTACATATTAGCTTACAAAAAGAAGAAAAATCCCACGCAAAACACTTCTGTGAATAAATAGGCCAAGTTCAAAAAAGTAGTGAAATCTAGTGTTCATCAAAGTTTAATTCGCCACGAATAATTAAGTTGAGAAAATAGTATTCCATTCTTTCCATTTTGAATGACAATCTAGATTTATGGATTCTAAATTTTTAATTTAAATTATTTTCATGAAACTTGGCTGGTCACGAATTTAGTTAATTTACTCTAACGCCATACTGCATTAAGAGCCAAGTTTCATGAAAATAATTTAAATTAAAAATTTAGAATCCATAAATGTAAATTGTTATACGAATTAGAAAGAATGAATTTTTATTGAAAGTACTATTTTATCAACTTAAGTATTCTTAGCGAATTTTTCTTAGCTGCACTCTATATTTTACTACTTTTTCGAACTTGGCTTGTTTTTCACAGAAGTGTTTTGGGTGGGATAGGTTTTACTGTAAACATTTACTTGTCTTATTCAGAGGAAATCGCTCAACTTAATAAGATGTTGGTATAAGTTTTTATTAAAATGCTAAATTAATCACTTGAGAATATGCAGTTTTCTAATTATTCAATAATTAAATTCACATTTTAAAAATTAAAAAAATACAAGTTCATTATATTAATGGAGGGAAAAATATGAAAACTTTTTCAAGACTCGAAAGGCTTTCAGCAAATTTGAGTGATTTTGCAATTATTTGTCCAAAAACGGTTTGAACTATAGAAAGTTAAATTTGACATAGTTTTTTCCGAGGGGTGAACCAGGACCTAATATCGTGTACACCTACTTCCACTTCCACATTTATTTCCAAGTAGAAGACAATAGATGAAGGAGTATTATCTAATGAATTCCAAAATAATTCCACATAATTCCAAAGACGTGTACTTCTAATTCCAATCGCAATTCACACATCGGTTTTTTCTAAATGAATTTTAGAATTTGAAACTCGCAGCATTTGATTTTTCAGCGTCATATAATCATTATTACTCTTTCAAGAAATGCATTCACAGGCAACTTTGACTATGACCCAACCCCTGAAATTTCTTCCTTTTCTCCTCTTTACGATGAATTAATTTTCAATAGCTTCTTATATAAAAATCTGATTTTTTTATGATCTTCTGCATTTTTGAACCCAAGTTCCGTGTTTTTAGAGCCCAACATCTAATCATTTATTTGTTTTGTAAATAGAAATATTTTGTCACCAGAGAATGAATGAATGAAGAAATTTTCTGACCACCCAGTCTTGAATTATTGTGAGAATCATAACCAGCCAGACACTTATAAAAATAACATACTTGAAAATTATTTTTCTTAACTTCTCAGTTATAGGTATCTAAATAGGAATAACAAAAGATTTTCAGGCTCATTCTGATTTCTGTCGTAATTATTATCGCAATGGTATAATTATTTTGATTTTTTTTTTAGTAATTATTAATACAAGACACTTTCATTACCCGGTACTCCCACAGGGAGTCCCGCCTATGCTATTTTTTAGTTTTTTTAAGACGTATCTTTGGGCACGGATGTTCACATAAGCGGATGCAATATTAAATTCTTTCCCTGAGCTTATAATTCCTTTCCTGGATCCCTTTCTTTAGCTCATATTCACCACCTTCTATTTTCTTTTTAAAACCTCTATTAGACTCAATATTTCAGGGAACTTATGTCATTAACTTTGAATGAATTCAAATTTAGTAGAACACATGCTTTTATTTAACTTCGTTCATCTGCCTTCATTCATTCGTTCTTAAGACAGTTCGGAACTGGAATCTTTTTCTTGACTCCATTTTTACTGCATTAAACAACCTTAATTTCCATCTTTACCTACTTTTTACTTTAATCAAGCTTTTGAATATTCATAATAAATTATGTTCTTTAAGTTTCTTGTTTCTTTTAAGGCTATCACAAGAATTAGTCTTAACTTTAAAGTATGTCGGCGGTAAAGGTTGGGGAACACTGCTCTAAAAACTCAAAAAATAATGGTTACTCTCAGAATTTTATTATGTGGTGATTTAAGACGATTTAAAATATACTTTTTCAAATTTGATCTGTATTTTTATTTTATAATCCCCATTGCTTCTCATGAATAAATATATCTAATACAAAATGGAAATTTCACAAATTATTCGAATTCACTAAACATTAATTTTTGGATGTTTATAATTTCTTCATTGATCTTCGTTGCATTGTGTCATTGTTTTGCCACCCCAAAAGGAATCGAAGCCCATAGCTTAAAGAAACACTGTTATAGACTAATTGAGCAAAAAAGAGAGAGGATAGGAGTTAAAAAAATAATTTATAATAAATATATTTTTTAAATTATTTATTTATTTATCATAATTTACATAATATATATACATACATATAAAAATAATACAATTATCTGTAAAAGTAAAGATTCTTGAAAATTAATTTTCGAATGACTATTTTCAATTTCTAACCAATGAGAGTTTTAGATCCAATACCATAGCCAAGACCAACATTTTGGAGACCGAGACCGTTCACACCAATAACAGAGCTTCGAAGACCAATAGGAGAGGTTAAACCAACATTTTGGAGACCGAGACCGTTCACACCGATAACAGAGCTTCGAAGACCAACATTTTGGAGGCCGAGACCGTTAAGACCAATCACAGAGCTACGAAGGCCAATAGGAGAGGCTAAACCAACATTTTGGAGGCCAAGACCATTCACACCAATAACAGAGCTACGAAGACCAACATTTTGGAGTCCGAGACCATTCACACCGATAACAGAGCTACGAAGACCCAGAGGAGAAGCTAAACCAACATTTTGTAGACCGAGGGTGTTCACACCGATAGCGGAGGTACGGAGGCCGAGGGAAGAAATAGCAGGAGCAGCCAATCCAACGTTGACGGTTTGGAGTCCGACAGGGGCAGCAGCGACTCTAAGAGCAGGAGCCACGGTCTTGACAGCAACGCCAAGAGGTTCTTTCCTCACTACAGCATTGAATCCGTTGACAGGATCAGCGGTGTAGTCGACGATTCTTTTAGTACCATCGGACTCAACAAGGCTGTAGCTACCCTGGACAACATCACCACTGCGAGATTCCTGTTGGTTCTTGATATCTCCAGTTGAGAGATCCTGGACACCGTAGGCGAAGTTGTACTGCGGGTTGGGGTCGTATGATTCGACGGTGACTGTTTTGGCAACGGGAGCAGCTGCTAGGGCAAGGGGAGATCCAATAATTCCTCCAGCCCGAGCGACAGTCACCAACGCAGCGATCACCAAAAGCTGCAAAATAAATAAATAAATAAATATAATTAATATCATTTTAACTAAAGAATTAAATTTTTATTTTTCTCTAATAATATTTTTTAAAGAGAAAAAGTTTCCAAAAATATCTAAGAAAATATTATTATCTTTGGTTCTTTAAAATACCTTGAAAGCCATTTTGTGTTGTTACTTGTTTGCGTTCGTTGACTGAACTGCTCTGCTTTTTCAAATTCGCACTCATTCTTATATAGTGAATTGACCGAGAGCACGCTGATGTAACTTTGCCAAATAGTTGCTATCTTATGGGGCTGGAACGAGTAGATCACCTATCTGAGAGCCACGCCTTAAAGATTCTACTCTAATTTTTATGTCATTCCTTTCAAATTTCAAATGTAATGGATTTTAATTCAGTTTATTATTTTATTTTATGTTATTAGTATTCATTCTATTGACTTATTAAATTAATTCGATCCCTGAGGTTAGCTCGCCAGATGACAATGATTTTGTACATTAACTTTTAGATCATCAGACTAAATAGGATGCATCAGGGGCGATTTGAAATAGAGCTCAGAATAAATATGAAAATCAGAAGGAATCAAAAAGCAAATATTTTGTATTGACGTGACAAATTATTAAAAATTTTTTCTTTTTTCATAATGAAATCAAAAATTCGAAAGACTGAAATATATTGTTTTCTTCTCTTTTCACTTCTTGACGGACAAAGACAAAAGAACAGGTGGTAAACTTAAATGGGTTAGTCAATTTGTGGCAAAATTTTCATAAATTCTCAAACATAAAGCCGAATATTTGAAGAAAAAATTATGATTGAAGGGATGTTGAATGATTAAAATATGATGTAAGAATATTATTTTTTCTCAGAATTCTAAGGAGTGAACTAAAAATAAAATTTATAAACAATATAGATCTCGCAAATATTGCAGTAATATTTTTTAAATAAAATTTTTCTATTGAGTATTTTTCTCTTTTAACAGAAATTTTTGTTCGAATAAATAAAATTTCCAAAAAATAAATGCTTGCTTTTGAAAGTAAATTCTTATTAGAAAAAATTTCTATCTATTATAAATTACCATATCGAAAACTAGCAGAGATTTTTTTTAATATGTATTTGCTTTCTACACGTTTATACCCTTTCGTCAATTTAGGGATATAGGTATCATTTTGGGCGAGATGAACATCTTTTGCCTCTGTGTCTCAAATAGGCTTTGAAAGCTGCAGAGGGGTCAAAAGTGTCTTAAAATTGTTCGGGTAAATAATCGAACTTACCCATGGAAATCCCAATATTTTCAATATTTATAAAATAGAAAACTTATTATATTTATGTTTTCTTAATCCAGGTTAATAATTTTATTAAATTATTGAATTTTAAGAGGGTAAAGAATCATATAAATAAATAAGTGTAGTCCCTAGTCAGTACATTATCATTCGCGACGTTTAGCTTTTAATTTAATGTTCCCCAAGCTCTTGATTTAGTACTATACACAGAGCCACATTAACTACAGGGCTAAATGGGCTATAGCCCCGGGGCGCGCCAGCCTTTTTGGATGGCAATTTAACTTCCGCTCAAATCAGTTTGACGGCTGTATCTAGGAAACTAAATAATTAAGTTATATACTTTTGTTTTTAGTTTATGTGGTTTGCTTTTGTTCATATAGGTTATTTGAATTTTGTATTTTTCTTTGTTTATTGATTATATACTGACTTTTTCTAGCCCTGAAACTTTTGAAAAACTTCACCCTGCAACCACTTCAACAACCCGTGTATATTTTCTTATGAAGTGGGGCGTATAATTGTTAGTAGCCCATGTATAGTCCATGTATGTATAGGCCAAATATATTAGGACGATTCTGGCTATACACTTCGTTATAGATAAATTGCCTTGTCATTAAATTAAATTAGGTTGGAGTTGGTGGTGTTTCACAAGGAGAAAAATTAAGATACAAAGATTTTTTTAGTTTACTCTATATATTTCCAGGCAAAATAATGGACTTCCTATGGGTAGTCCTCTCAGTCCCCTACTAGCTGAAATATATATGTCCCACTTTGAAGATACTATTTTAAATCGTGAAAATAAGTTTTTTGAACGTATCAAGTTTTGGAAACGATATGTAGACGATATTTTAGTAGTTTGGTCCGGATCTGTGAGACAATTAAATGCATTCAATGAAAAACTAAATTCAATCAACCCCAAAATTCAATTTACAACAGAAATAGGCAATAAGTCAATTCCTTTCTTAGATCTTCGGATTTCCATAATCAACAACCACTTTGAATATCAAATCTACCGAAAACCTACTTTCACAGACACTATAATTCCCTATGATTCTAACCACCCCCTCAACACTAAATTATCTGTTTTCTACTCAATGTTCAATAGATTAGAAAACATTCCTTTAACCTCAGAACACTATAACCATGAATTAGCTATCATCCACAAAATAAGCGATAATAACAATTACCCCCGACACTTGATCGACAATATTCAGAAAAAGGTAATTTATAAAATAACAGCCCCCCTTTTATATTCCATCATCCCAACAAAAGAAAAAAACTTTAAAAAACTTTATTTCCATTCTCCACTCAGCTACCCTATAGCTAATATGTTTCGCAAACTTAATATCACCCCCGCATTCTATAACAGGAACAACCTTTCATCCATATTGGTTAACAATAAAATCGATATAATTAAACCAACAACAATGAGTGGTGTATATAAATTGCAATGTAATGACTGTCAATCATTTTATATCGGGCAAACAGGTAGATCTTTCAATCAACGCCACGTTGAACATATGAGATCTCTTCGCAATCTACAGGTGAATAGTTTGAACCCAAATGCCCCCCCTCTTAGTTATACCTCGGCTTTTGCAGATCATTTGTTTGACCACAACCATTCACCTTCATCGACCAACCCCCTCCCTTTACATTTTATTCCAAAAAGTAGGAAATTGGATTTATTGGAGTCAGCTGAAATTAAAAAGGCCATACACCTTAATCAAAACATCTTGAACAATCAAACAGACATCAAAACTTCACCAATAATTGACATCTTAATCAATGATATTTAATTTGAATTGGAGTGCGATGAGAGTGTATGGTGGGTTTATTTTTAATTTTTATTTATTTTTTAAATAGAAAATAAGAGATTAAATTTTCGCTATGCACCCTCATTGCATTCCATAGTTTATTGCCTTCCTTTATAACACATACATAATTTTCGGCAACTTCCAAGTATAAATATCTTTTCTTTATTCCAGCCCTTTGTCCCTACATCTGTTCTTTCGGCTTTCTAAAGCCATTCCATCCTTCTGATAATTCTTTCATATTTACACTAAGTCATAAATAACTGTCCATCATATTAAAATTAAAATAAATTCTGTTCAAAATATCATGTTATCTTTAGTCAATGTTCTCCTGACGATGAGTTAAGAGCTCGAAATATATAGAGTAAACTAAAAAAATCTTTGTATTTTAATTTTTCTCCTTGTGAAACACCACCAACTCCAACCTAATTTAATTTTAACAATGTTTCACTATAAACCAACACCGCGTTCCCTAAATTTTATTGTCATTAAATGTTTTCATAAACACATCCATTCTATTTTACTTAGAGAAAGTGGTGTAGGTTTTAGGTGAAACATGATATTAATTAATAAAGTAAAGGGTGTGTAGTTTCATAGTGAATGAAATAAAACTCGAAGAGGTTTATACAAACTCAATATATTTCGGATTATTAGTCCATCATCAGGAGTTTTAACCTGTAAACTTTTAAAAAAAATTATTCTAAAAGTGCCCTTTTCTTTCTATACCATTGTGAGGCATTCTACCTCAATTCATTTCAGAGAATTTTTTATTTTTTAAATATTTTTATCTTTAATTGTTTTTAAAATATTTTCAATGAAATAAGGGAATTATTTTTTCGAAATTTCCATAGATTTCTTTCATTTACTTTTAAGGAAAGAGAAAATTTATTGAATACATTTTTTCATTAAATAATTATATACTTATGAATTTATTTTTATTAGGTTGAATTTTTAATCAAATAAATAAGAATGAACAGATATTTATTATGGGGTGTTAATTTTAGAAAATGAATTCATACGAAATTTTTTTTAATAAAATTAATAATTTATTTTTTCTAATAAAATTTCCTCGGTAGGCTTGCAAGCTAAACCCTGCTGGGCGTATTTAATTTGATAATAAAATTTCCAAATCAAAATGATTTAATTTTTTATTATGATAAAAAAATTCGAATTCAATTTTTTTTTTCATTTTTTTAGGAACCATAAATCCAAAAAATCGAAAATCTCTCTCTCTCTATCTAGCTGCGTGTGTGATCAAATAAAATACAAATTTTTTGGCACTAGAACGAACTGAACGATTCTGCGTTCTTGACTAGTGATAAGAATAGGGAATCTGGACAGAAACAAAATGAGATGAAAAAAAAATGGATTATGAGAATCTAGACAGATCAACATTAGATATTATTATGGGACCTGAATGAACTTTCTACAACCTTTTGTTTTTCGTCTATCGTGGGTTTAGAAATCCGAATTAACATACATGAACGAATGAACATTTCTCAGTTTCAAACCAAAACACAAACACTAACAGGCGCGGATCCAGACCTCTGTTTGGGGGGGGGGGGCGGTCGCCGGTATATAAGATCTACTTTTGATCTCGGAAGTGTGTCGCGATCGAATTGTCCAAGCGGGGGGGGGGGGTCAGAGACGACCCCCCCCACATAGAACTTTATTTTCTTCAATTTTAAAATTTAATGTTATTAAAAGAATTAAAAAAATTAAATAAACATATAAAAAATGTTGATCTCCAATGCTTTAGGGGGGGGGGGCGACCGCCCCATCGCCCCCCCTGGATCCGCGCATGAACACTAAAGAAATATTAATTACTTACTACTTAAAAAAAAATTAATAACTCCTACAGATATTTATTTTTAATTTTATGATTAATTTTATTAAGATTTGAATTTTTAGTTAAATATTGTATTATTTATTAATGTTCAATAAATAATTATAATTAATTATGTGTGATTTAACTAAAAATTCAAATCTTATTTATTTATTGACTAACTAGTCAAAAAACAAAGTGAGAAGCTAAAAATTTATTTATTTTTTATTTTTATTTCTTACTTTTACGATTAGACATACTTTTACTTAATTATCTCGCATTGCTTTTGTTCCATGGAATAGCCGTTGAGTTTCCAGTGGGAATAATTTATACTTATATACATTTACTTTGGCTCCTAAACATTAATAAATTTTTGCAGTTTTACTCCGGGTGCCATGGAATAATTTTAATTGGAAAATGGGCCGTGACTCGGAAAAGTTTGAGAACCCCTGGTCTATACAATTAATTAGTCTATTTTATTAAATATTTATATTAAAAAATAAACAAATTGCATAAAAAATCATTTGAGAATTTATTGAAGGATTTCTTATGGGAATTTTTCGAAGAATATTGGCCCGCTAGTTAATCTTATCGAGTAACGGGATTCCGTCAATTTTTATTTCTTGCTTCATTTGCCGTCGAGAATCACTAGAGATAACATCGACTTTCCGTGGAGCCGTTCAAAGGTAACAACCCTTGATATCTACCCCCCATATTTTAATCTTATTTAAATATTAATTTCTTACTCGAAATCTGGCCTTCTTGAAAAAATAGCATTTTGAAAAAAAATATTAATAACATTAATAATATTATTATTATTTATTTAATTATTAAATAAAAATATCGTTACTTTCTTAATATGTATTCACAATCAGGAAATTTAGACTTAATTAAATATTTTTTCCCGAACTTTTGGTAATTTCGATGTATATTGCCTTCTGGAAAAATAAAAAAAAAAAAATTAAAAAGAATTTAAAAAGCCTTATCATTTTAAGTTTAATATCAATTTGTGTTTAACTCCCGGGAAGATATGCTCTTCCGACATGAAATTAAACACATCAAACAAGCAGGCAGGGAGCTCAGAAATTAAATCTTGTGACTTAAACTCTTCAGTCCCTGAGATGGAAATCGATCACCGTCCTCAAGAAATCAGCCTGTCCAATAAGAAAATTTTAAATTTCTTCTAATTCTATTGTTAAAACAAGCTAGACTTGTCTATAGCACTCTTGGTTATTTCCGATCTTATATATTGAGAGCTCTTAGAAATAGATTAGTCCAAAAATTCTCAAATCATCTCTATTTATTCCTTTTTTGTATTATTACTATTTTAATAGTTCCTCAGCGAGAACAATTTTTATTCGACTAAAACTCGTCTAAACTTGTCTTTGACATGCTTGAACTGGAAGATATACCAGGCCTTTAAACCTTCTATCAGCGCCCTTTTCGGAAAATAATTCATTTTAATTTTTCCTTGAAACTATGCAATTTTATTTTTTTTCGAGAACCTATATACTTTTCAAAACAAAAAATGTTTTTTATAGAAATATTTGAAATAAGGGATAATAATTTTGAAGACTACCTTGCATATATATATTTATGAAAATACTCTAAGTGTTTGAAATTTTAGGGATGCGCCGCTTCCACAGCATCCATGGACCGCACGCCACTGTTAGTTACCTACTTATCCACCCTTTTCCTTGATGACTTTCTACTTTAATACAAAAGTTTTTCAAGAACTATAGGGATTTCATCTTCTTGCGCGTCCATTCTTGCATTAAAAAATAAATAAAAAAAATAAAATAAAATGGTTCTACTTTATTGAGAGTCTCAATGCAACACCATATATGAGAATTCAACTATCTATTGTGCCTAACATCAAGAAAATATGTAATTCATGTTATTTATGTAATTTATTTGTATTTTTAAAGTAGAGAACTGATGAGATTTTGGGTCCTAGCTTCAGAACTTTCAGTTCAAATATGCAAAAAATATCGTGAATGATTTTATTATGATAAAACAAACAAATTAACATGTGTTTTTCAATAATAATTAAAGCAGACAATAAAAAAGTGCTCGAAAAATATATTTTTTAATTTATTTTTCCAGCCAGGGGGAACACACTCTTTTATTGCCTCCTTTAATTTATAAAATTTCTGCTACTCTCGGCAAAAAGAAGCTTTCAATTCAATAATAATAATTGATTTTTTTTATTCTAAAACACACTAATTAATATTACTAACTAATATTTCCTATATTACAATTAGAAAATCCAAATTAAAAGTTAAATAACTCAAAAAACAAATTTGGATTAGTTTTTAATTTTGATTAATTATTTATTGTAAAAGAAATCATGTTTAATCTAATTTTCGGGCACATATGGGTTAAGCTTGTGTAATAATAGCAAATTTATGAAAAAATGATAATTTGCGCTTACTAATGTTTCCTTTTAGAAAATTTCCCATCCACTTATCATCAACGGGCAAAAATAAACCCCCTTTATTCTTTTACTACTAATACGAAATAATAGAGAACCCCTCATCGCCCTATAAGTGATATAATTTATAGTCTTTTGGGTTATACCCAGGGCGATGAGGGATGCCACTGCCCCCATGCCACCACACTCCTTTCCATGAGAGTGTGGATGGCCTCGACTCTTACGGAGCCCGCTCCTGACGCCAAATCGCTCCGCAATGTTGCTCACCGTGACTGGAGTTGCCCCTATATTTTTCGCTAATTTTGTTTCGGTGGGCAACACCCAGTCCAGCCAGCGCGGAGACGATCTGCACGTTTACGACCCAAACCACCCCCGACGCATCCTTCGCCATATTTAAATTTATTACTAGGTATTTCATTCCTCCCATCATCTGCAAAATCTTGGAAAACGTTTTCACTTTTCTTCCAATTTTTACTTTATCCAATGCAAAGCATGGGTAAAGTATTGTAATCGCTCTCGGGGCAAGTGTGGCTTCAAAGGGTCCTCAGGTAAAGACTACGGAACCCATGGACTCAATTAAAGTCACAAATTGTAGTATTCAATTAGGTTGAATTTTAGCACGTGACGGTTTTGCCAAAAATTACATGGGGTCTCGTCGAGAGGCCAAAAAGTGCGATTTTTTCATTTAGTGCGTGCGGATGGATGGATGGATGGATGGATGGATGGATGTATGGATGTATGTTATCGTTTTTTTGGCCCACGATTTTTTCCACACCGTTGCACCGATTGAAATGAAATTGAAAACCTAGCATTCTTTTAACAAAATGAAGCGCTGATTAGTTTTTGGTACATATCGGCCCACAAACATTAGTACTTTATTTAAGTACTTTTTTAGTTTTTTCTAAATATCTTGAAAATGACTTAACCAATTTTTATGAAATTTAATATCCTAATTAAGTACCTCGGGGACCACAAAAAAGGTTAAATAAAGTTTTTAGTAAAATTATATTTTAAAGTACTTTACTCTAGAATAAAATAGTACTTTTTTAATTTTTTATTTTAAATTCTTTAAAATTTATTCATTTGATCGTTTTAAGATAGCTCATTTAACCTAACTTAAGTAAGAATGGTTAGGCTTCTCGCTGTGAAATGGTAAAAATTTGGGAGGAAATTTTATAAGTAACCATAGCAACTGCGTTGTTTTCTTATCCGTTACCTTTGCTTAAGACATAGAGAAATCGACTTTAAACCAAAAATAGCGATTGATTCTCATCTAATACTTGAGGAATAACCATTCTATATTGGATTTTTGACGTTTCGGTTTTTATTGGTAACCATTGCTGAAGACATAGAGAAATCGACTTTTAAACCAAAAATAGCGATTGATTCTCATCTAATACTTGAGGAATAACCATTCTATATTGGATTTTTGACGTTTCGGTTTTTATTGGTAACCATTGCTGAAGACATAGAGAAATCGACTTTAAACCAAAAATAGCGATTGATTCTCATCTAATACTTGAGGAATAACCATTCTATATTGGATTTTTGACGTTTCGGTTTTTATTGGTAACCATTGCTGAAGACATAGAGGAATCGACTTAAAACCAAAAATAGCGATTGATTCTCATCTAGTACTTGAGGAATAACCATTCTATATTGGATTTTTGACGTTTCGGTTTTTATTGGTAACCATTGCTGAAGACACAGAGAAATCGACTTTAAACCAAAAATAGCGATTGATTCTCATCTAATACTTGAGGAATAACCATTCTATATTGGATTTTTGACGTTTCGGTTTTTATTGGTAACCATTGCTGAAGACATGGAGAAATCGACTTTAAATCAAAAATAGTCGATCGATTCTCATCTAATACTTGAGGAATAACAATTCTACATTAGGTTTTTGACGTTTCGATTATTATTGGTAACCATTGCTGAAGACATGGAGGAATCGACTTAAAATCAAAAATAACGATCGATTCTCATCTAATACTATAGGAATAACCTTATTGCATTCCATTTTTGATGTTTTGACTATTAATGGTAACCTCTACTGAAAACGTGGAAGAATCGACTTAAAATCAAAAAGACTAAATTCTTTTTTGGTAAACAACTCAAGCTTGAAACGTCCAAAACCTAATGTAGAATTGTTATTCCTTAAGTATTAGATGAGAATCGATGGCTGTTTTTGATTTTAAGTCGATTCCTCCATGTCTTCAGGAATGGTTGCAATAATGACCGAAATGTCAAAGGTCCAATGTAGAATGGTTATTCCTCGACTATTAAATCAGAATTATTTTTAATTAATGTCAACATGAACTACAAATTGAAAGTGATATCTGATTAATAATAAAGGAACAAACATATTAATATTTCAAATGAATTTGGATAAAGTTTAGCAACGATCCGTTTCAGTTTATTTTTTTTTATAAATAGGGTTTTCTTATAGGTTTAGGATTATATAATGTTTTGATTTGAAATATAATTCAATATTTTATTTAACAATTTATTTTATTTGCATTGGGTGAGCATTTGTACATGTATAAGTCTGAAAATATTTTGATACATAATGAAGATCATTTATTTACATAAAATATTTTAAGTCAAGTATTGGGCTTTTTTAAATCTTCTACATTAAATCTAACCAATGAGAGTTTTAGATCCAAGAGCCCAAGGGGAAGCGGCCAAACCAATGGCTGAGGAACGGAGGCCGATAGGAGCCGCTAATCCAAGACCAGCAGTTTGAAGACCGATAGCTGGGGAGGCCAGACCAATAGAGGAAGTACGGAGACCGATAGGAGCGGCCCAACCAAGACCAGCACTTTGGAGTCCGATAACTTGAGGAGCAGCACGAAGTCCGATAGCAGGAGCAGCCAAACCGACAGTAGGAGCCAATCCTACAGTTCGGATTCCGACTGGGGCAGGAGCTACGCTAACGGCGGGAGCCACGGTTTTGACGGCAACACCAAGAGGTTCTTTCCTAACTACAGCATTGAAACCGTTGACGGGATCAGCAACGTAGTCGACTGTGCGCTTAGTACCATCGGGTTCGACAAGGCTGTAGGTACCCTGGACAACATCTCCGCTACGAACTTCCTGTTGGCTCTTGGCATCACCAGTCAAAGCATCTTGGACAGAGTAGGCGAAGTTGTATTGAGGGTTGGGGTCGTAGGTGTCGACGGCAACCGCTTTGGCAACAGGGGCTGCTGCTAGGGCTATAGGAGCTGCAGCAATTGCGGGTGCTCCAATAATTCCACCTCGGGCGACAGCCACCAACGCAGCGACAATCAAAATCTGGAATACAAAATAGAAAATTAATTATAATTTAATTCGTTTTTTATATCTTTCAAAATTTAATTGACTAGCTTCATTAATATTCTTTTAGCTTCAAGAGTTAGTTATTTGAAATAATTGAAATTAATTTATCAAAACCACTAAATTTATTTCAATTGTGTGATAAATACTTAACCTTGAAGCTAAAAAGAATATTAATTCATTATTTCATTCAGGTTCACTCTTCGGAATATATTATAATGCTTTCATGACAATAACATTGCAATTTCTAATTACTCATAGATAACGTTATTAACTCTTTAGTAGCTCTTCATCATGTCTTTTAATTATTGATGGAGAGATTTTACTAAATAATTATAAATAAGGAAGAAATTAAAATTTTTGTCTTAGGCTTAATATAAATAGTTTTATAAATAGAAATTAACGAGGTTGTCCTCTGCTTGATGCAAATAATTCAAATAAATAATCAAATGTTTTGCTAAGGGAGAATGGTGTGGGTTCTTGGGGAAACATTTTAAATAAAGTAAAGAAAATAAATTTATGTGAAACCTAACTAGTATTTTATATTTAAAATTTTAAAAAGTTTCTAAAAAATTTTTCAACATTTTCTTTACTTTAGTCATATATTTATGTATTTGAAACTTTATAGTTTCGAAGACCTTGTTTTCATCTTTCATGTTTAATATTTATTTGTATTAAACTAAAGAATGCAAGACTTTAGAAGCTAAATTCTCAAATAAATACATTTTTTTAATGAGTAGAAGACAATCTATACTTTATTCTGGGTAAAAAACTAAAAAAAAAAGATTTTCATTTGGTCACCCTAAGTTAATTGATGTTGCAATTTTATTGGAATAAGGTTAAATTCTAGTATTCACTTCTAGGGAATTATAATTCATTTACTAGATAGTGGGTTTTTTTCTTTTCCAATTTAAATGACATAAAGATTGAAAAATCTGAATTTTTCATGTGTAAATGAATTGCAATTACCAAATGAGAACTTGGTTGTACCTTGAATGCCATGTTGTGTGTTTTGTTTCGTTCACTGAACTGCTGTGTTTGTTCAAATTCGCACCCGATCTTATATAGTGCATCGTCCGCTCTTTCAGCTGATGCAATTTTTCCAAACCATTACTCTCATAGGTTCGCGACCTGGAGATATCTCAACCTTTTACCTTAATATTATGAATATTTAATTTCTGTTTGTCTAAAAAAATGTTTATTTTTCTCATTTGAAAAATTTAAAACATTAACCCTAATTGCTTACAATTTTTATTAGATTGCAATTTATTTTAAAATTTATTATTGTTGATTATTATTTTTTTCTAAAATAAACTCAATAACTATTCCAGTGGTGTATCGTTAACTTTTTTAGAAGGGGAATGGCTTTTTTGATGAAGAAGTTGAGCATTCATTTTCCAAATTTATGGAAAATATAAAGATAAATAAGAAAGAATAGTAGTTTTCATTATTGAAATAATTAAAAAAATGTTGAATTTTGGATTTTGGATTATTCAGAAATTTACAAAAAAATTGATCAGTTATAGTTTGCACAGGAGTTTTTTTTTTTGGGTTATAGTGGTGTTTCACAAAGAGGAAAACTCCTGTGTTTAATATGTTTCACTATAAACCAACACCGCTTTCCCTAAATGTTGGTTCTAGTTTGGTTCGATTTTTATTTGAAATTCTATTTTAATCTTCGCTTTTTTGCAAATTTCATCGAGTCATCTTTTTTTAAAAATATATTTTTGGACATTCGCCCCAAATGGATACTGTTTTGTATGAGTGAGGGTAGGAGTCAGAAATTAAATCTTGTGACTTAAAGTCCACAGTCTCTGAGTGGAAATCGATTATCTTTCACAATGAATCAGCCTGTCCTAAAAGAAAATCTTAAATTTCTTCCAATTCTATTGCTATAAGCTTCTCTTCTCAGCACTCTTAGTTATTTCCGATCGTATATTGAGAGTTCTTAAAAATGGATTAGTCCAAAGATTCCCGAATCATCTTTATTTATTCCTTTTTTGAATTATTTCGATTTTAATAATTTTTCAGCGAGAACAATTTTTTTCTCAATAAAACTCGTCTGGACTTGTCTTTGAAATGCTTGAACTGGTAGATATACCATGCAGCGACTTCAAACCATCTATCCGAACCCTTTTCGGAAAAATCTTTCATTTTAAGTGACCCAACAATTTTATTTCATTTCGAGATCCAATATACTTTTCAAGAAAAAAAAATGTTTTTTATAGAAATATTTGAAATAAGGGATAATAATTTTGAAGACTATCTTACATATTTATATATTTATGAAAATACTCTAAGTGTTTGAAATTTTAGGGATGCGCCGCATCCACAGCATCCATGGACCGCACGCCACTGATAGTTACCTACTTATCCACTCTTTTCCTTGATGACTTTCTACTTTAAAGAAAAAAAAATGTTTTTTATAGAAATAATATTTCAAATAATGGATAATAATTTGAAAATTTAAAGATCATCCTGAATTTATGAAAATACTCAAAATGTTTGAAATTTTATGGATGCGCCGCATCCACAGCATCCATCGACCGCGCGCCACTGATATACTATATTTATCTTATTTCTAATACAAATTTATCATGGATGCAAATGATACAACATTATAAATTAATCAGTAGGTAAAATAATGTACGGGTGAATATAAAATAATATTAATATATTAATTAGCTAAAATTTATTTTCTCTTCACGTACAATGAGCTAATATTTAATTAATATTAATATTTTTAATCATTGCATCACTCATCTTTTTTAGATCAATCCAATAATTATTTTTTGAGATGGCTGATGTAATATGAGATTGTCTTTCGTTTAAATCAAAAGTGAATATTTTAAAAATTTTATTATTAATATTATTGTTTTTTTTTTGGCTTTTGATATATACGGTGAATGTGCTCTCTGTTCCCCTGGCTGATGAAATTGCTTTCCTTGAAACCACCCTGTTCTAGTTCAATATACCTTTTGTGTACGCCAAGTACCCTCCCTGCCACATACTCTGTTCACGTGGCTCTGATCTGTTGCTGATGCAATTTGGATGTTTCCCTTGTCCCCATAAACTTACCTAAACTCCACGTAAGCCCCGCCTGCTACCCTTCGCTTAACTCTCGTCATTTCGGTTTCTTCCAAATAGACTGGGCAGTCTTTTCTTGGCTCCCCAACAGAATGGACCAAAAACTTCCTCAGGTAAGAGCTTCGAAGATTCTTCTTTATCTCAAACCAACATACCCATCATCCAAGAGCATATAAACACTTATTTATTGTTTAAAATTCAATAAAAATTTAATTATGAAAATTCCAAATTTTAAAGGAAAAATAAATTAAAACATTGAATATATTTTTAGGAGAAAAGTGATATTATTTTAATGAAATAATAAAAATAATTAATAGAGATTGTGGTGTTGGTGCAAGGTGAAACATCTTTAATAAAGATAAAAGTAAATAAATATTATATGAAATATTCATTTACTATGAGTTAAGATTTCTAGGTCACTTGTTTCACATTAAAATTAAAAAAATAAAGAGTAAATTTTTTCAATATATATATTTCGAGCTGTAAGCCCATCTTCAGGAAAGTACAGAATTTTAACTGAATATTTCATATAATATTTATTTATTTTTATTTTTACTATCTCTACTACTAGTTAAAATTCTGTACTTTCCTGAAGATGGGCTTACATCCCGAAATATAGTATATATTTTGAGAAAATTTACATCTTTTATTTTTTTAATTTTAATGTGAAACAAGTGATCTAGAAATCTTAACTCATAGTAAATGAATACTTCATATACTATTTATTTACTTTTATCTTCAAATAATAAAAAAACAAGTTAGTCTAATTTGTAGCTGTATTTCTTGAAATATTCACGATGTTTAGACAGGCAATAATGTCTTCATGTTTGTATTTTTGTTATCTTCTTCTTACTATAGAATTTCTTTCTGTTCTATCCAAAATCTTTCAAACTACTATTCATCTTTTTGGATGGCGTGTACGCGGTCTCCTTACTCCTCGGCGTCCTTATGTGTGGCCTGCTGCCATATATGACGTACTAATTGTGTTTTATTTTTAAATCGTGTATTTCAGAATGTATTTTAAATCTCATTAATTTAATCAAAAGAAATAGCGTTCCCTATAATTGCACAAAAAATAAGATAAAAAAATGTGTGAGCCTTTTTTACACAAGCTCACAGGGGAAGTGAAACTTCTCTAGGGGTAGATATTATTTGTATATAACGTCCAAAAAGTGTATCCCTCATAAAAAATCAAACAAGACATAGAAATATTTAAGCTTAATAAGTATATTTTTTAAGCTACAAAATTTTATAATATTCATGGGTCTAGTAGTTAAAATGCAACTAATAAATGAACAATTTATATTGAAGTTCATTAATAATTGCTAGGGCAGTGTACCGAGTTTTCATTTTTTTATTATCTAATGTGCGGGTAAGCGATTCTTTCATTAGAATCTGATCCATGAAAATAACTACAAAGAGCGCGGATAGAATCATTACTCTTTTTTTTAGAGCTAAGAAGGTATTGTAGGGGTGTCAAAATACAAGTTAAAACCTGTTTCAGACTTAGAAATTAATTTCTTAATTTCTATTATTCTAGGAATGGCCTTTTGCACTCGGACCAAAATGATACGATAGAGATAGAATATTCAATTAAATTCCTATAAATTTCTTTATAAACAACACGACTTGCTGAGTAAGCAGAATATTGAATTGACTGAAAAAATAAATAAATAATCACATATAAAATAAACTGATATGGCCATCCACATGACTTTACCATACACTTGCTCCCTCTCTTATATTTAATTAAAAAATTTAGTTAGTTCTATGGCCGAAATGCAAATTATTGTCGAAAAAAATAACTGTTAGAGTTTGGACTTCTAGCTTCAAAACTTTAGGGATAAATTAATAATGAAAACAAAATCCGATTTGTTTTATGAACCGGTTCAGCTAATGAGCTGAAATTTGGTACATAAGTTGTTGCTAATATAGTTCACCTTTGTACCAAGTTTCATGTTTCTAGCTCAAACCGTTTGATGAGAATGTTTGGATAAAAAGCTTACCCCTCCATTCCTCCTCTTGTTCGTATCTCGTATGAAGCGAGTTGGCCAGGCGGGTCATTCCATGTTGGCCTCTCTTGGAGGCAACATCGAGACCATTCCAGAGGTTATTCAAATTCTTACCCTCAATTCATTACAAATCAACCCTATCCATTCTTTAGGGCTAATATTTACCCTTTTCAAAATAAATTATATTTTTTTTAATCAAAATTTTTTCCACCCCTATTTCTTCAAGTTTTACTATTTTTTCATTATTTCTACATCGTTTCGAGACAAAATAATTTTTTTATTTTGTAATCATTTTTCCACCCCTATTTTGAAATTGATAGAATTTATCCAAAATTTTACTATTTTTTTTATTATTTTTTACAATGATTCGAATCAAAATAAATTATTTTTTTTTTACTAATAATTTTTCCACCCCTATTTTGAACTTGATAGAATTTATCAAAATTTTATTCTTTTTTATTTTTTACAACGATTCAAGTCGAAATAAATTATTTTTTTTTACCTATCATTTTTCCACCCCTATTTTGAACTTGATATAATTTATCTAAATTTTACTATTTGATTATTATTGTTACGACCGTTCGAGTCAAAAGAAGATAATTTATATTATCTTTTTATTCATAAACCGACGTTTCGGAGGCTATTCCCTCCTTCTTCAGAGTTTTGAAAAGTCAGTGAAGGAAATCCAATGCGACTTTCCCCTCTGTCTCCTCTTTCAGTGGCAGTAACAATAATATATCGTATTTCATTCTCAGCAGAATTATAATGTCATCTAAATTTTACTATTTTTATTATTTTTTACAACAATTCGAGTCAAAATAATTTTTTTTTTACCTATCATTTTTCCACCCCTATTTTGAACTTGATAGAATTTATCTAAATTTTACTATTTTTTTATTATAAGTCAAAATAAATTATCATTATTTATTTTTTATCAAAAATCGTTCTCACTCTATATGATAACTTATTCATGACTTTTCTATGACAGTAACCATTTAAATGAAATCACGGGATAGTTAAAGGAAAAAGTGATAATTATTTCACAACTCGCTATGCTTTCCTCCAATTTTCCATTTAGTGAGGTGAACTATCGCAGCCAGGTAAGGTTAGAGCCGACCTACTAATAATTTCATATAATAAACTAATAAACTATTGAAAAGTTTATTTTTTATCTTAATAATTAAGATTTCTTAAATTTATTATAGTCTAGCTATTATTATAGACTTCGACGGGCCTCTTGCTATCCCCCCGTTCTTCAGAACCCTTTGAAACCGACCACTCTTAACCCCACCGACCCTCGTCCCAATCCCGAGACCCCCCTCTTTCGCCTCTGATCACGCGCCACTCCACGAATCCAGGCTGTTGTCATTTTTTTAATAATTACTTGCTTTCGTTCTTACAAATCTTTCTAGGCTATGCTTATTTCCCCTTTATTGAGTCATTTTTCCCTTTAGTGTAACAAAAATTTCAAACAGAAACATCGCTAAAGAAGTTTCTCTTAAAAAAAAAATAATAATAAATTATTTTGATTATTTATGTCCATCGATTAAATTAATAAAGTTGTTGTAGGGAAATAAGGACAATATCTTATGCAAATAATTTTTATTTTTTGCCAACGTTTCGTCAACTTTGTTGACTTCCTCAGGGCTCAAATAAATTAAGTTTGCTAATAAGGAATATTGATAAAATGACGAATATGCAAGGAAATTAATTTATTTTAGCCCTGAGGAAGTCAACAAAGTTGACGAAACGTTGGCATAAAATAAAAATTGTTTGCATAAGATATGTCCTTATTTCCCTACAACAACTTTAATAATAATAATAAACTTCAACAATAGAAATTGATTTAAAAATAGGCGAAATAAAATGCAAAAATAACACTGAAAGAAATAGCCATTGATATTTGTTTGTTATTTTAAAATAAGACTCGATATATTGTTTGGTGTATGTGATTTGACTAATAGTTTTGATAATTGAAATTATTTATCTTATGAAAATGACTCACTATGTGAAATTGATAGTAGGGTAAGATTAGAAAGATATGGCCTCGCCTGTTAGTTCTAGGTTATGCATTCGAATCGAACGCTCTGAATTGCAGGTTGCATCATTAGGCGTTAAATATTTGAACCTATGTTTGTGAATATCACTAAAATAAAAAATAAATAAATAATAATAATAATAATAATAATTTTGATAGTAAAAACTATTTTTAATTATGGTTATTATCATAAAAATACGTACATTTTTAGGTCATTCAATGCATGGGTTTCCTTTTTGTATCTGGTTGTAGTATTGTTTTTTTTCACATTTACACAGATTTAAATAGGACACTTTCAGTGTACCTTTGCATTTACTTACAATAAAAATCATTAAAAACGAAATCCGTTGTAAAGCCAGATCTCGAAAAAAATATTAAAAAAAATTAAAATTGTTTTTATTTGTGTGGGGACTTTGGAAATTTTTAGGTCGTCAATGCGATCTTTGGGGCGATTTAGGTTGGCTTGATTTAATCAGTTATTTGCATTAGAAATGCAAACATTTCGGACCCAGAACAAACTTAATACAGCCCTCTATTCTTGAGTTATTATGGGTATCTATAGGAATCCAGACTGAACCACGGCAAAAAAAATCATTACTGAAAATAACTTCTCATCACGTTTTAGACATTTTTAAACACAATGAACAAATAAAAAAATCTACACTAGGGGTTCCCGGGAGCCTAGGCAAAGTCTGTCTTTCTTGCGTACCAAGTAACATACACATATCGGTTGACCCGTATTCCACTCATAATTTTACAAAACTTTTGGAACATGGAGGATACCAATTTTTTATCATAACATATTTCTTCTTCTGCCTCTGTTTGGATTATAACCCGAAAAAAGCGTTCATAGAGCGCTTGTTTTGAATCATGAAAGATTCATATTTTGAATTTTAAGAACTGATTAAAATTTGGACTTCAACTAGCTTCAAAACTTTAATTTAATTATTAGTAACTATAGTAAATAGTACTTGATTTCTCGATTCGATTTGATGCGTCGGTGGTTGAGATCCTTATCAAAAGAGTACCTACCGCGGCTACAACCATCTAGATCAGAAGTTATTTATGAATATTCTCTCACATTCACAATGTTTTGATACCTAATTCTGGAGTCGTTATCGAGTGCTTGTTTTATTTATCATTCCAAAGTATTATAATAATAAATGTCGATGTTATTTTTTTTTGTAAACTTGTTTTTTAATTTAGGCTAGGCACACAGTCGATTTTCAGTCGAGCAATAGTTTAGTTGATGGACATAAATATATCAAGTTTAATAATGTAGGTGTATACACAACACAATTGAAGATCAACTCGATTATTTAATCAAAAGCGATCGATGAGCACTTATGATAAAAAATCGAGCTTAGTTTGTTAATTAGAGTTGGTTATAAATTGATAATGAACCACGATTTCAAACCAACCCAACTAATTTGTTGGGTCGACTGAAAATCGACTGTGTGTGCCTAGCCTAAATCGTTAAACCCTTTAAAAAAATAGTAAAACGAAAATGTTCTGAAATAATTAAGTAGATACTTTCAAAGACGGTCTCTCACTAGCGATGAATTCCCATTAGATATGGCAATACGTATATTATGTACAGTAAAATAAATTGGTGATAAATCGTCTAAAATAAATCCCTTTGGTCAAATTTGTCCTTTGGTGAGGAGTCGTAAACCAAATTTCAAACGCAATTTTTTAAATATCACACACAATAACAACTTTTTTATTAATTCAAACAATTATCAAGTATTTTCAACTTCAAAATTTAACCGTTGTCCAATTTGTTAAGTGACGATAGGGGCTCAATTTATTAGTTGGAGCTATTTTCTTCTAACTAGCCTCAAGGAAATATTCTCCGTTTTCGTTTCGCTTAATTACAAATCTTGAGATTATAATCAACACTCTATCTATAAATAATGTCTTGTTTATTTGAAATGATTCGTACTAATCAACTCACCTTATATGATAATGCTTGAAGATAAAGATTTATATTTTAAAAGAGAAATTCAAAGAAAATGTCTTCTGCTTGAGGTAAATAAAAATGTATACTCATAATAGACACAAATACATATATAATAAAATACACAAACATAAACATACATCATACTTAAGAACGATCGCAGAATAAGTCGATCGAAACGTTGTATTAAAATTGTAATTATTTGTTTCAATAAATAATTATAAAGTAATCATGTGTGATTTAAATATAAATTTAAACTTTAATACATCTATATAATTTAATTTTTTTTAAACTTAAGTTTCGCGGGCTTGACCATCATCTTCAGTTTTTATTATAAATTTTATATTCATTTTTTCTTTTCCGCATTAATTGAATGCAGTTACGTCGGAGATAAATAGATCATTTTCTAAAATAATGTGTGTATGTTTATTTCTATCATGTTGAGAATACTTTCTTTGATTACCCCTTAAAAAATTAACAACTCTGCTGCTAATTACTCTAAGAAAATCTACTTAATTTTAAAATTTTGCATATATGTATAATATTTATATATTATTAGCGATTGTCATTTGGTGGCATTTTTATCATACCGGAATTATGGAATAAGATAAATGTCACGAGATTTATTATTATGTACTAATTAAATTTAAGTAATTGAGGAATGCGTTTAAGCAAACCCCTCATAGCATTTCTTGATTTATTTATTAAACCATTTCAACTCATTAGAAACAAAACTTATTTTACTTATTCTTATAACTCCATTCATTCTTGAATTTAATAGAAATAAAACTAATCAAAATTACTTAATACTTTTAACAATGAAAAACTAATCGTCTAAACTAGTCACACTGCTAAGACAATACAATATATATGTAATAAAAAAATATAATAGATGTTTTTTCATATATAGCCATTTATACAATTTTTATAATAATATATTATTTTGTGCGTAGAATTATCAAAGCAGTTTATTCTTTTCTTCCTGAGGCGAATTTGAAGTCTCGTTATAATAGACCTGCAGAGGAAAAATCTCTCAATGCTTCGACGGATATCGGTGGAATTAACTCCAAAACAGCGGTTAATTATGCATTATATTAACTACTAAAGAATAATTAATTTATTAAAATGAAACAACACTACTGATATAGCAATTTAAAACTACTTGTATTTCCCGGGATGCAATCATAAATCTCGGGATTTTCCCGAAAGAAAAAATCTACGGGATCCTGGCAAACAATCCCCAATATAAATAAATGATCCCTATATATTTGTTTGCTTTACAAAAACACGCATTTTGTGATCCATCAAAACCCCAAAAATGCCCTAAAAGCCAGTGGACTGTGTTCCAGTCTGTATTAATGATAATTCAAAAACATAAATTATATTCAAGAAAATGCGGCAAAAGATCCTGGGAATCATCTCACATAGTAATTCAAAAACATTTAATTTCAGAGAAATGATATTTAAAATTTAATTTACTTAACCGTTCAAAATATCATATCAAGATTTTGGTCAACACAGAATCACTAAAAAACACTAAGATCTTTTTTTTAGATTTTTAAAAATTCGAATTTATTCATTAATTTTTTAGTGAATAACTTATTTATTTAAATATTAATGTGAGTTATTTATTCGCTTTGTGCTTAGCTCGGCAGGTAGGATCAGTCAAAATTTTACGCGATCCTGGATTTATAGATTTGTAAAATAAATGAAATATACACTGATAATCAAGCATAAAGAAATTTATTTAAAACAACTTTTATGATGTAACCTGCTTGCATGGAATAGAAATATCTGAAACAACGATAAACATTGAATCTGCGTTCAAATTGCCGATAGAAGTAGACTTTAAATTTCAAAATAATTCCCAAGAGATTGTCATTTACTAGATCCGAGATGGAATGATTTATTTTCAATAAATTTATTATTTATTAACTTCTCCGAAATTAATTATCAGATTTTGATGAAATTTAAATATATAATAATAAAACTTGAGTAAGATACGAGGTGGGTTTCACAAAAAAGAAATAAAACAAAATTGAGTTTTGAATTCGTTATATTTCGGGGGTTAGCCCATCATCAGGAGTCTAAGAAAACTGATTATATATTGGAAAAATAGTTTTACAAGTAACAATTTTTAAAATTTTTTAAATGTATGTGTTGAGGGTAAAGTAGAGGGAATAGGAGAAGTTGTTCTAAGAATTAATATTTTCTATTGAGATTTGAACTGGCTGAAAGGAAGCTATACCTGCTATTATAATAACGAATGGACAAGTACCTGAGAAGGTACAACTGGAAAGGTACATGAGAGAGTACAATTACTCTAGTATATTCAATGTGCGAACAATGGAAGGAATGTTTAGTTAATTTATTATAACATATAATCAATAATTGTATTTTTATACACTTCCAATTGATTATTTAAAATATTTGAATTATTAGACAGGGCTATTTTTATTTCGGTGGATTCTAAGAGATCCAATTTAAGGCCTTTTCTTTCGAAATGAATGGGGATAGGGTTATTATTAGAGGTTGAATGGTTGGATTCCTGTAAGTGAATTGCGAAGGCTGAGGTCGAATCTAAATTAATGTTATCGGATTTATTGAGATGATTAAGAGCTCTTACATGCTCGGAGTAACGTATTTTGAATGAGCGGCCTGTCTGCCCTATATAAAAAGCATCACAATCTTGACAAGTTAATTTATACACTCCTGATTTGTCTAATTTATCAATTTTGTCTATTTTATTGTTAATTAATTGAAAGCCTAAATTGTTGTTGTTGTATAAAGCAGGAGTGATTCCATATGATCTAAGGGTATAAGCTGATGGAGATGTCAGATAAATGATGATGGGCTAACCCCCGAAATATATCGAATTCAAAACTCAATTTTGTTTTATTTCTTTTTTGTGAAACCTACCTCGTATCTTACTCAAGTTTTATTATTATATTAAAATATATTATTATGTTAAAAGTTATAAATTTATATATGATTATAAGTCATAGTGCATTGATTCCATTTAATGTTTTTAGCTAATTTTGTTGAAATAAAAATCAAGATTTCATATACGTACAGATAATTTGTATGTGTTTGCGAATTCATGTACAAAAGTCGCAACAATTAATTTCTTTTGTACATTTTTGTCTCAATTTTATGAAGTCCAATTGAATATTCTCTCTCTCTATAATGAGTATCTTTTTGGTCCGAGTGCAAAAGGTCATTCCTAGAATAATAGAAATTAAGAAATTAATCTCTAATAGTCTGAAACAGGTCTGAACATGTAGTAGTCAGCTTTGTATTTGCAATACACCTTAGCTCTAAAGAAAGAGAGATCATTCTATCCACGCTCTTTTTAATTATTATTTTCATCGATCAGATTCTAATGAAAATAAATCCCAAGAGGTTGTCATTTACTAGAACTGAGATGGAATGATTTATTTTCAATTATTTTATTATTTATTAACTTCTCCGAAATTAACCATTAGATTTTGATGAAATTTATATATAATTATAAGTGCATTGATTTCATTCATGTTTTTAGCTAGTTTTGTTGAAATAAAAATAAAAATGTCATATACGTACAGATTTGTATGTGTTTGCCAATTCATGTACAAAAGACATATGCCTAAAATAGTAGTTATTAAGAGAGATGGTCATCTACTAAATCCGAGGTGTTTATTTATTTTATTTTATTTTTATTCAATTTACTGGAATATACGGGAATTATCCCACTTACAATTTACACTTTTATACAATAAATAATATATACAATTTATTAGACATTTAATCGTAGTGAGCAATATCATTTGATATCGCTTACACTACATGAAAAGAAGTCTAACTGTGAGGAGTTTAGCTCAAGCATCACTATATTCAGTCCTATATTTTTTGAGTAATTAGTATTATATATGCGGAGAAAAAAGGAATCGACAAAGCGAATGTAATACTGAGGCATTTTAAAATTGATTTAATGGATAATTTCAGAACAATCAATCAGACCATTCAACAGTTTGTGAAGGAATATCAAGTCATTTTGTAGTCTACGGGATGATAAACTTTGGATATTTAGTTCGGTTCTTAAGGGTCTAGAACGGGGATAGTTAAATGACGTTAGAGAGTTATGAGTTGATAAGAATTTATATGAATTTTTAAAAATTTATTTTGCACTCTTTCGATTTGGCCAATTTGATGTTGGACATGCGGTGACCAAATTATACTGCAATATTCCAGCTTGCTTCTTACTAGAGTGTTGAAAAGTATTTTTAGGCAGTTGGATTATGTCAGAAGTGTTGTTTCACCCCTTTTAGAATCGAACACGAATATACATAAGCCAAGTTCCATTGCATTTTTTTTGTCATTCAGATTCGATTCTCGAAGGGGTGAAAGAACCCTTCTGACATAATAAAAAAAAAAATCCATTACATCTAGAATTTAGTAGATTACTATCTCTCATGATTTTCTTTAGGAACACATAACATGTATTTAAGAATAGTCTATTAATGACTTCCTTGGCTTATTGGTACATACGGCCTTAAATATGAATTTTTATGATAAATGTTTCGTGATACTTAGAAATTTTTTTATTTGAACATTACATAAGTTGAAGGTCGTATGTTCTTTTTGCTGGAATCTTGTTACTCCAATTCACGTTCCTATAGCTATTTTAAATATAGAGAACAAAGGAGAGAAGGCCGAGAAGAGTGAAACCAAAACAAGCGTGCGTGGTGCGGTTATCGAACCCCGGCTGCCGACAGAGTGGTTGACCTAGACCGAGTTCTCCAACATGAGAGCGTGATCCTGCAACACAACGGTTACATCATGATCGAGAACGAGATCGAAACGGGCACACCCAACATAGGACACCGGTGCCGGTGGGTGTCAGTATTGGGCCCACCTCACCCTAAAATAAACAAACACATGTCATTGAACAGTAATCGGGGTCATTTTCTAATGTTGGTGTTGTTTTAAAAAAAAACCCAGTTCGACTTGGAAATACAAATTTGGAAATTCAAAAGATTGAATCTTTACTCTTGTTTCACAAATATGTGTAAATCATGTGATATAATAATATACTCTAAAATTGCAGAATTTCTCTTTTAGTTAGGAATACATGATTTAAACTCAAATATATATATACATATATAGAAATAATAGTGATATACAAAAACCCTAACATCTGTTAAATTTTACTATTAGACAAGGGCTGTTTTTGAGTAATAGTAATGTGTCGGATGAACAGCTCTCGAATTTTGGCTTTCTTGATTCATCAATTTTTGCTCTAATGAATTGAGGCTTTAACTATTTGTAGAGTATAAAATAAAAAGAGTCTATTAAAGATCTAGATTTTGATGTGTATATTTTTATATTGAGACTTTTGGTGTCAGGTTGATAATCTATAAAATATGTTTATATTAAAAAACAACAACAAATCTTTAAACGATAATCTATTTCTGAAGAAAAAAAAATCATAGGAAGTATATCTTTATTCTTTTATTGTATATTTGTATAAAAATATGAATCTTTTATTGGTTGTTACAGATTAATCGAGTACAAAGTTACCCTGATATAAATATATAGAAATCATGTGAAAGAACTTTTGGGAAATTTTCCTGTTGATATTCAGATATAACCTTGATAAATTAAATACATGATATGGTAGATATTCTAAAACTGAGTGTATTAGAAAAATATCAAAATTTCTTAGAAATCTTTGAAAATTTAGAAAGTTTAACTTAAGCCTGAATTACACTATGGTGAGTTTCATTCAAGTTGTCTTAGAAGTTACACGAAGTTAGCAAACTATTTCTGCTTAAAAGCTTTCATTCTATAGTTATGAAAATGTTTATTTATCCACCACGGACTACAGAGGTTGTACCTTATTGGTGCAACTTCTTTTTATATAAATATCATTATAAATAAATTGGATACAAGTATATACTTGAATGACAAATTTTATGAAATCTGGATAGAGTGTGGTTCTGATTTTCGGATCAAAAATATAAAAACCGAAATTTTTATGAGGGGTTTCAAATTAGGGTTTTTCGGAAATGGAAGGTTTAAGGGTAAATGAAATATACAATTTTTTTAAATAATACCATCTTTATTAATAGAAAAAAAACAAAATCAACTATTAACTAGGAATTACATTTTGGCGAGGTATTTGTATATTGTAATTATTTACAATCAGTCATTTGGTTAGTTAGAACTTAACCGTGGATTCCGTAGGAAAGAGCGGGAGCGGCGTGAGCGTAAGTGGCATAGGGGGATTGGGCATAAGCCAAGGGAGAAGCGTGGCTAAGGATGGGGGAGGCTTGAGCATAAGTGGCATGAGAGAGGACGGGGGCAGCATGTGCGTAAGTGGCGATGGGGGCGGCATGGGCGTAAGTGGCGACGGGGGCGGCATGGGCGTAGGTGGCGACGGGGGCGGCATGGGCGTAGGTGGCTACAGGGGCATGGGCAACGGCGACCTGTTGAGGGTGAGCTCCAGCGGTTTTGTGGACGACGGCGTTGAATCCGTTGTGGGCGTCAGCGGTGTAGTCGACAGTGCGCACGGAACCGTCAGGTTCAACCAAGCTGTAGCTTCCTTGGACGACATCGCCGTCACGGGTTTCGTGTTGGGTCTTTTGGTCACCGGTGTGAGCATCATTGACTCCGTATGAGAATTGGTACTGAGGATGGGCGATTTGTTGGACTTGCACGGGGGCAGCATGGGCCACAGCTAAAGGAGCATGGGCCACAGCCAAGGGGGAGGCATAAGAGGCATAAGCGGCAGGCGCGCCGATGATACCGGCTTGGGCCACAGCCAAAAGGGAAGCGATCAACACCAACTGAAAACATACAGAAAATCAATTAATTTTAAGAAATAATAAATGAGAGTGCGGTTTATGCTTGATATAAATTTTAGTGATGTGACAAGGTTTGAGAGAGACAATTAAGATAGAATTTAGGACTGAAAACAAGCTCAAATCCGTTTAAATTATGCTTTTAAACTTAAAAGGCGAAACTTTTTCTAATAAATGATTTTTTAGCGTACCTTAAAGAAAAGAACAACCCGATAAGCAATTTAGAACCAAAGTCTAGGCACACACAGTCGATTTTCAGTCGAGCGATAGTTTATTTGATCGACATAAATTATATTAAGTTTAATGTAGGTGCAAACACAACACAACTGCAAATCAACTCGATTATTTAACCAAAATTGATCGATGAGCACTTTTGATAAAAAATCGAGCTTAGTTAGTCAATTAGAGTTGGTTATAAATTGATAATTCATCACGATTTCAAACCAATCCAACTAAATTGTTGGGTCGACTGAATATCGACTGTGTGTGCCTAGCCAAATATAATATAAATTAAGAATCATTTTCAAAAAAGAAATAAATTTCAAAGAGAGTATAGTAGATTTGTTTAATTTATAAGGAATATAAATTAAATAATTCGTCAGATCTAAATAAGTAGAGTATATGTAAATATTTTAATAATTTGGGACTATAGTTTCGAAAGCTTTACCTTCATCTTTAGTCTACTATATTTGACACAAATATTCATTAGCTGATTTTTAATGGAACTGACATACACATAGCAGGTACCAACATTTTTTTGGGGGGACCCAAAATTAAAAAAAATCACATTAATCGGAATTTTATAAAAAATAATATTCTAAAAATATTCGAAAAAAAAATTACAATACTTTTTAGTAGATTTTCTTGAATATTTACTTTAAATTCAATATTCATCCCTTTTATCTGGTGCCTGCTCCTTATGAAGTCAATTGGATTGTTAATTTAAAATAATGCTATTGAACATTTGTTTCACATATTTATAGTAAGCCGAAGATTTAAGGCAAGTCCTTCGAATCAATAGTTTCAAATAGAATATTTACATATAATATACCTACTTATTTACATCGAGCACTATTTGATTTATCTCTGTGATAAATTAAATAAATCTTTTATTTTTGGCAAAACCCCCGTTTAATTGGTATTCCACTGAGTGAAGCAAATTGGACGTGTCCCTCTGTGCCACTAATACTTACTTTAAAAGCCATTTTGTTGTTTTTGTCAGTCAGTGGTGCTGTATGCCAATGTCTGGGGTCCTGGCGTTTATATACGGACCTCGTGTCGCAACTACTTACCGCACCTTTCCCCCGATTTGCTTCCCGCAACAGGTTTACTGGGTGGTGGCAACACCTCCGCTAGACACTCGAGCCCTTATAGGGTGTGCTTTTTTTACCCTCGAATATATTGAATTCCCCTTTTATTACAAAATCAGATCAATGCACACGCCAACCTAATGAATTAAGAATTTCCAAGCTACAAATTAGAAAATTAAATATTTAGAAATCGTACAAAAGGTTTTTTTAATAACAGTTAAATTATTATCATTACTATAAAGCTTGACAGTGATCTTTTTAAAATTAATTATATAAATTACAATTTTTTAGTTAATGTGTAATTAAATATTTTAAGATTAAAATCAAGGGAGTTTTTTAATTGAAAAGTTTTTGTTTTGCCGAGAGTAACAGAGTTGTTGATTCCAGAAATCCATGAGCTTGTCCTTTGCTTGATGCAAATATACATATTCATATTATAACGAATTTAAATATATGTGCAATGTGTATATATATAATTTATTTGTTCGAGACTATACATTCTAAGGTTTGACCTTCTTCATGATTCTTTTTAATTATAAATATTTTATCTCTTATTTCTCATCGGTTCAATTATCCGATTGAATATAGAAAAATTCATTTTTTTGTTATAGCAAGCTAACAACATATCATTACTGTTGAAATTTATTTGGTAGGTAGTCCTAATTTAAAATGATGAGTGAGGCTCCAAAGGAGACATTAAAGAGTAGGGATGAGGTTGATAAAATTGAAAAGTTGTTATTTTGCCGAGAGTATCAGAGTTGTTGAATCATAAAGAGAAACAAAGAGGTTGTCCTCTGCTTGATGCAAATAAACATAGACATATATATATTTAAATAATGTTTATATGTATATTATTTATTTGTTTACTTACTGGCTTCTCGGCTCAGCAAGTGCAAAAAAATATTCAATATCCACCCGATACTGACCCCATGAAAAATAATATTTATAATTTAAAAAAGGCTGATGATGAAGGCCAAACCTTCGAAACTATAGTCTCAAACAAATAAATAATATATATACATATCAGTGGCGTGCGACGCATTCCTAAAATTTCAAACAATTATAGTATTTTCATAAATATCGATTTCAAAATTTCAGGAGGATCTTTAAATTTTTAAATTATTATCCGTTATTTCAAATATTTCTATAAAAAACATTTTTTCTTTTGAAAAGTATATTGATTCTCGAAATAATGAAATAAAATTGTTGTATAGTTTCAAGGGGCAATTAATATGAATGATATTTCAGAAAAGGGTGCCGATAGAAGGTTTGAAGTCCCTGCCTGGTACATCTTCCAGTTCAAGCATGTCAAAGACAAGTACAGACGAGTTTTAGTCGAATAAAATTTGTTCTCGCTGAGCAAATATTAAAATAGTAATAATACAAATAAGGGATAAATAAAGATGATTCGAGAATCTTTGGACTAATCCATTTCTAAGAACTCTCACTATATAAGATCGGAAATAGCTAAGAGTGCGATAGACAAGTCATAGCTTGCTTATAGCAATAGAATTAGGAGAAATTTAAGATTTTCTTATAAAACAGGCTGAATTATTGTGAAAGATGGTCAATTTCCATCTCTGGGACTGTGGCGTGTAAGTCACAAGATTTAATTTCTGACTACTACCCTCACTCACAGAAAGCAGTATCCGTTTGGGGCGAAGGTCCCAAAATATATTTAAAAAAAATCTAATGTTAAATTTGAAAAATAACGAAAATGATGCCGTATTCTATGAAATTTGCAAAAAAAGCGAAGATTAAAATAAAATATCAAAAAATGAAGGGTACTTTTTTGGACAGCATCCCCTGCTTGAAAAGTCATATAAGTTTGATCTTTTTAATTGGAGCGTCATTCCTGAATGTATCATTATTTTTTAGATATTTTATCCATCTTACCCCCACTGTTTCAGAAATGCTTTGAATAAGAGCGCTTTTTCAGATAAGCTTTGGAAAATTACTCTTGATTAATCCTCTATTAGGCTTTTAATTTCTTTCGCAAACTTATTTTTAAGGAATAAATTAAAGATTGTATCTTCTGCTTAATAAAAATATTTTAATTATAGCTTTTAAGGTCTTGCAGTCTCTATTTTATTCTTTATAAAGTATTATATCTGATTAATTTATATTTACGAAATATCCGGAATTTAAAGTCGGAAATAATGGCGGAAACAACAGGAATAAAAATATTGTAATTGATTTTCTATTATCAGCATGGATATCAGGTAGTCTTTCTGAAAATACTTCCAATTCTTATCTCTTTCTAAAATGTTTCTAATTGAATTTCAACTATTCGATGGACATTGCTCTAAATCTAAATAGTTATAAACAACTATCTAGAAAGTCCTAGAAAAAATCATTTTGTAAGTCCTTCGGTGATATAATAATAATAAATAATACCAAATTTCATTCTGAAATTATATAAATTAGTAGTAAATATGGGATAGAAAAAAATGGAATAAATATTGAAAAAAAAATTCGTTCAAGTTAAAATTAACAAAATGTAAAATATTTAAATAATCGAATAATAATTGCTATTCTATTTAAAGAATTTGACCCAAATTTACGCCTTCAAAGTCCTTGAAAGTGTTCTAATCGAAATAAATGAAAATAAATAAATAAATAAATAAAAAAAATAGAAAGGTTAAAAATCAGGGGTTGAATGATTGACTTTCACTATATAATGGTGGGAGGCACTAAATGATTTATCTTTGTGAATAGATATATAATCAAATGCCAACGGCCTTGGGCATGTTGTTGAAAGCACACTATACCATAAATCTCGGAAGTTAAATTATTAATCTTTAGATGGGTGACCGTCTAGGAACACTGTATGCTGTTGGGTCTTTACAACCGTTAAATATCTTGTTACTTGCATTCCTCTAGAAGTGATTCGTGAAGATATTTGAAAGTTGCGAATCTATTTATCTACTACACTTTTTCAAATTCAAAATTGAAATCTTCGACTTTAAATTGAGAATAGCCTTAATTAATAGTCAATGTAATTATTCCCATTTTGAAAGTGATTATTTCCAAGAGAAAATCAATCAGGGTATATATATATAATTCATAGAAGCTATATATGGGTATTAGGTATATATTCATGAATCCATTTATAATATATAGTTGTATGTTTATTTGCATCAAGCAGAGTATATTCCCATTGTTTTATCTTAAAATTCAAGAACTCTGCTATTTATTTTCAACAAGAAAACATTTTCATTTTGATTATAAATTGATTAGTTAAAATTTGAAGCTGGAAGTATTGAAGTTCAACAGCTTTATTTCCTCTAATATAAATAAACGAGCTGCATCCTGGGCCTTCGGCTGAATGGACCTATTCATGCATAAAACTTGTCAAAATGTCTTCAGAATGTAGAAGGTTATAATACTTCAAATTACCTTTGGTTAGTTTCAGGAATGTTTGACCTCTTTCACTGCGTCTTAATATTAGTATAGATTTAGATAGATTCTCAAAAGACTAATTATCTCTTTGGTCTATTTAGAAAATGTCATTTAAAATAGTATTTATTTTGAAGGGAAATTGGTTATCAATAATTAATGATAAATCATTTTTTGACTAAGTCTAATTTCTAGCATCGCTATCGGACGGTGTACCTACTAGAGGGCGACACCGAAAAATTTAAATTTTCAAACGTTTGGTTGGAACTACATCTATCGTACAATAGCCAGATAATTGACATCTCTTGTTGCTATGTGTTCCAGAAAGGGAAAAAGAAAGGTTCGGAAGATAAGCATTGATTTCAGATGTAGCATACCACTGCAGAAATCAGTCGTTTTCATTTCCATCTATATAGGGCAGAGTTACAATCAAAGTGTAGAATAGGGAATGCGATTTTCTTTAAAATTTCCTAAATTCTTTAACGCAAGAAACCGTTTCATTTTTATAGATACAAATACTTCCATGGGAACTGTTTTAAATAATACAATTATCCCACTAAAGCTCCATTTATACATAATTTAAACATTTTTGTCCATTAAATTAAGAAACAAAACATATCTATACATTTGTTAATTCTCTCCTTCCGTAACTCGGACTTATTCCTTCCTGTATCCAATTTAATTCAATCTACTTGTGTGTGAGTAATATATTGGATATCGCTGACTAGTTCGAGAATATTTTGCTAAGAGATTATGGAATGGACTATTTAAGTTGTTGGTTTTAGGGACAATTTTTATTTTTCTCAGGTTACATTTTCATTTTAACCAAAAATTTAGGATTGTTTTCAAATTTAAACTCTTGAATATTTCTAATGTACATTATTGATTCTAATGTACAAGAGTCAATCTTCACATTGCAATTATTTTGTATCTATTTTAATAATAAAGTTGAGTGGATATTGATGAGGCAGTCCAAAAAAGAAGATAATTTATACTATCTTTCTATTAAATAATTAAAGACCCTGAAGAAGGAGGGAATAGCCTCCGAAACTTCGGTTTATGAACAAAAATAAAAATATAGTATAAATTATCTTCTTTTTTTGGATCACCTCATCAATATCCACTCAACTTCACTATCAGTCCGTCCTCAAAAATTACTCAAATTTTTTTAATAATAATAATAAATAAATAAACATGAAGAATTTAACAATTTTAAATTTTTCTTAGCCCCTCTATTAAAGTACATATTTGTAATATAATAAATAAATAATAAAATAAAATCTCTAGTGTGGGGCTTCTTCCTTTCTTTTATTACCGCCTGTCTCTGTCTAGCAGAATCGGATGCAAGTTTTCCTTGAGAATGACCCATTTGGCAATTTCCGGGGAGGTTCTTGCCAATAGACAAAATCCAGTTTGCAATTTTTTTTTATAATCAGGTTAAAAAAACCTCCAGACGAGCAAAAGATCTCTAAGCAATAAATAACAAATGATAACAAGAATTTAAAACCATTCACTGTTTCTTTAATCTTCCATGGATGTTTAAAACAAATAACTTTCATTAATTTATTCTTTCATGCCTGGAGACTTTTTTGTGAACCAATTAGAACCTCTCCCTACCACCCAGACGCCATTTTACTAGTGTAAAAAATAAATTACTATAATGAGAGTGAGATGATTAAATCCCTCAGGCAGAATACTGTTGCCATGTTGAAAAAAAATAAGCTATAGGCAACTCTATCCAAAGAGGAGATTATTATTATTATTATTTAGTAAAACTACTATACTGAGAGTATACGAATTAGTAAATGTTTTTTTTTTATTCATGACATTTAAAAGTTTAAAACAAAAAATTGTGATTTTCTGAAGAAGTCGAAATTACTATCTTACTATTGATTAATTCTTGTTTTCTGAATTATTTTCTTTACATCCCTATGAATTTTAGGGTATACAAGTGATAGTGTGACGTCACAATACAGGGGGGAGCTTGATGAAAATGTGACCGAATGTGACACAGAGGGTGGGTCTAAAAACCTTGAAATTCATGTGGCGTAATTTATAGACGGCCTCCCCAAGGTGCGTCCCTGCCTTTGTTATAAAAAACTTTATAGGTTTAAGATATAAATTTTCATTTATTCAAACAAAAAGATAAATAATCCATATAAAATATAAAGTATTTGTATTATACATCAAATTTAGCATTGACTCGTGGAACCCCTAAAGCGTTTGAGTAGAACCTATGGGTTGTCAACAAAATGAAGAATTACTTGCTAGAGTTGAAACAAAATAATTTATGCTGTCCTAATGTTAGTGAAGATATTCAGATAACTGACTGCTTATTGCTATTTGTGCATGTAGGAAAATGAAGTTTGCGAGGCGACTGTTTATCACAACTTCTCAGCCTGTGTATGAGAGCTATTCAAAATTCTAGAACAAGCCAATTAAGTGCATATAATTTATAATCTAGGTATGTCATTCTAGGATGCTATGAAAGTGGTGATCAAAGAAGGGCGATGTAAAACCATGGGGCTTTCTTTCTTCGTCTTAATATTGGGATGGTTGCTCTGTTCCTACTCATACTATATTTTTATATTTTATCTTTTATTGTATTCAAAATTTTGGAAACATTAATTTTCTGTTGCTCTTAATATACATTTGTGACAATTCCGTATTTCCTCTCCTGAATGAACTCTAGAGATCTACTCCGAATAAAGTTCCTTCCAAACAAAATTTCAAATTACTAGCTTCAGTAGTTTACCTTTTTTTAAATTTGAATTAAAAAAAAACTATTTATAGCATTTTACTTCTTAAAAGTAACTCTCAAACAAAATTTCAAGTTTATAAATGCAATAGTTGTGGAGAAATCATCATATATCTTGAAATGAGTCCATGTTTTTAGAATTGAATTGTTTTATTTTACTCCTTTAAAATTTGGATTTGTAAATCCATTTTGTTACTAAAACCTACGTCCTAAAATTAACCTTTTTATACTAAATGTTAAGTTCCTAGTCGATTTCTAGACAAATCCTGATGAAACGATAATGAGTGGTGCTTCAATTTTATAAAACATATTATGTAGGTATACCAGGGCTGGCATAAATTTTCTAGGGCGAAAAGAGGTTGCCCTTGGAAAAAGTTTAAGAAGCTCCAGGTACGAATATAGAATGTGATTCCTTTCAATACTAAAATAATATTAAATTATTATGTTATTAATCCTCTTTGGAAAATTTGAAATATGTTTATTTCCTTTCGTAATAGATAATGTCTGAACACAGTGACAATTAATGGGTGTGGCATATAATACGTCATATTAAAAATAAAAGAATCTTTTTATTAGGTTGTTTTCTAGGTTATTCAACTATATTTTCAAATCGTGACCACTCTACATATTCAACTTAATTAAATAATATATAGCATTTAAAATTGATCAGAAATTGTGGTTGTTGTTTTACATATAATGTCATTTTAAAATATATCCCCCCCCCCCCCCACCAATAAACTTTCCATGTTCCTCTCACCATTCTCTTCACCCCTCTCTCTTATATATATCGATGTAAAAGCTCAAAAGTTGATTATATTGCATTTGTGAATTTTTTTGAAGATTTTGTGCTGGGAAATCATTTAATTTGCCATTAAAATGAGTTTCGATGTTATTGGTTTGATTTTATCATTAACTTCGAAGATTCTATGTGATGAAGGTCATTATGTTCAGTGAAACAGTCCAAAAGTCACAGATACAACTTTCGGAATTGTATAAGGACAAAAAACAGATTAAAACATTCACTCGGAATATATACCAGAAGATTTTAAGCATTACAATATTTTTTTTTCGATTTAATGAAGTTATTAATTTTCAAAAAAACATTCATATTATATTTACTAAGATCCATTTGGAAGGGTTAAAAATTGATTAGATAATAGATTAATCACAAAGAGAAACAAAGAGGTTGTCCTCTGCTTGATGAAAATAAACATACACACATATATATCGAGATGATATATCTGTATATATATTATTTATTTGTTTGAGACTATGGTTTCGAAGACTTGGTCTTCATCATCAGTCTTTCTTCAATTATAAATGTTTTTCATGGAGTCAATATCATATGGATATTGAAGACTTGGTGTTCTTTCGTCACTGCTGGTCGGCTAGGAACACGAAGGAACACCAAGTCTTCAATATCCATATGATATTGACTCCATGAAAAACATTTATAATTGAAGAAAGACTGATGATGAAGACCAAGTCTTCAAAACTATAGTCTCAAACAAATAAATAATATATACAGATATATCATCTCGATATATATGTGTGTATGTTTATATGCATCAAGCAGAGGACAACCTCTTTGTTTCTCTTTGTGAATCAACAACTCTGCTAATCTCGGCAAAACAAAAACTTTTCAATTAATGGATTAATGAATTAAATATAAATTTGTTAAAACATATATGAATTTTGCTGCAAAATTTTATGATGATATATTTAAATTTACTAGTTCATCTCTTTTTCTGAATCATTTGATAACATAATGTATTTGCAGTTGTTAACAAACGTTTTAGATATCATGAAAATACAAATTTTTAAAATAATTTATAAATATTTACTTTATCCAATGCGAAGCATGTGGGAAAGTATTGTTCTAATCGGTCTAGCCTCTAGCGCGACTTCAAAGGGTCCTCAGGTAAAGACTACGGAACCAATGGACTTAATTAAAGTCACAAATTGTAGTATTCAATTAGGTTGGATTTTAGCAACTGACGGTTTTGCCAAAAATTACACGGGGTCTCGTCGAGAGGCCAACAAGTGCGATTTTTTCATTTAGTCTGTGATGGATGGATGTATGTTTTCGTTTTTTTCGTCCAGATTTTTTCCACACCGTTGAACTGATTGAAATGAAATTGAAAACCTACCATTACTCTAACAAAATGAAGCTCTGATTAGTTTTTGGTACATATCGGCCCACAAACATTAGTACTTTATTTCAGTACTTTTTTAGTTTTTTTCTAAATATCATAAAAATGACTTAACCAATTTTGATGAAATTTAATATCATGATTAAGTACCTTGGAGACCACAAAACAGGTTAAATAAAGTTTTTAGTAAAATTATATTTTAAAGTACTTTTCTCTAGAGTAAGATAGTACTTTTTTTTAATTCTTTAAAATTTATTCATTTGATCGTTTTAATATAGTTCATTTAACCTAACTTAAGTAAGAATGGATAGGCTTCTCTCTGTGAAATGCTGAAAATTTGGGAGGAAATTTTATAAGTAACCATAGCAACTGCGTTGTTTTCTAATCCGTTACCTTTGCTGAAGACATAGAGGAATCGACCTAAAATCAAAAATAGTGATCGATTCTGATCTAATATTTGGGGAACAACAATTCTACTTTGGATTTTTGACGTTTCGTTTTATTGGTAACCATTGTTGAAGACATAGAGGAATCGACGTAAAATCAAAAATAGCGATTGATTCTCATCTAATATTTGAGGAATAACAATTCTTAATTGAATTTTTGACGTTTCGGTTTTATTGGTTGCCAGTGCTGAAGACATCGAGGAATCGACTTAAAATAAAAAATAACGATCGATTTTTATCTACTACTAGAGGAATAACCTTATTGCATTCCATTTTTGATGTTTTGACTATTATTTGATTATCAAGCTTGAGTTGTTTACCAAAAAAGTATTTTGTCTTTTTGATTTTAAGTCGATTCTTCCACGTTTTCAGTAGAGGTTGCCATTAATAGTCAAAACATGCAATAACTTTATTTCTCTAGTAGTAGATAGGAATCGATCGTTATTTTTGATTTTAAGTCGATTCCTCCATGTCTTCAGCAATGGTTGCCAATAATAATCGAAACGTCAAATTGTTATTTCTTAAGTATTAGATCGCTATTTTTGAATTAAAGTCAACATGAACTGCAAATTGCAAGTGATATCTGATTAATAATAATGGAATAAACATATTAATATTTCAAATGAATTTGGATAAAGTTTAGCAACGATCCGTTCTAGTTTATTTATATAAATATTGACAAATTCCCGGTGAGTAGAAAAACAACATTATAATTGAATGATGTATTCGGACAAGGCCGATTTAATATGGTTAAATTTGTTTGTGATTGTTTAGCTCTGAAGATGGCTACAACCAATGGCCGTTTCGTTAGCGAGAGTTCATAAACAAAAAAGAAATAAATAAAAGCTGCCCGTCTCTTATTTTAACCCCTTCATAAATTAATACAACTACAGCTATAAAGAATTCCTAAAATAAAAAAATTCTATTTTTTGCGCAATTATTTGTACGTATATTTGTTATAAAATAGAAATAAAATCATATAAATATAAATATCCGAAAGGGGCCACGGGTATATGTTAAATTCTTGTGACTGGCCGTAATGTAATAAAGTGTTTTTTTTTCAAATTAACTTTGTATTTCTTCATTTGTTTTTAAATATTGTTGGTGAATGTGTAGGTTTATATTAATGAGAATATTCATTGCAGACTATACTTCATAAATAATAACTATCTATTCTTTTAAGATTTATGAATTAAAGGCGTGTTCTGACTCGAAAATGAAGTCACAAAGACAAAAATAAAAATTAAATTCCAATGCATTATTTATTTATTAATTACATATTGTGATCTGATTTTATTTTTCATTTTTCAAAATAAGCCAAACTAAGTGTTGCTGATTGTTTGTTCACCAAAAAGTTTGTGATCGCGAAATGACTGTGCTTCATTCTAACCTTTCTTGAAGAGGTAGAACATAATATGGCGAATATGGATAGAATTTTCGAAACGCATTTTCATTAATTGAAAAGAGAAGATTATTTGCAACGAAATTTTCTCTGGAGAGAGACGGACTGGTAGAACTTTTAATTGAAAGTAATGGAAGACAGCCCGGGAAAAGAAAAATTAACACATATCAAATAAGATGTAATTAGTTGAATAAAAGATTTCACTATTGATGGTAACAGAATTGTTTTTATTTTAGGTTAAATAAATAAAATGAGAGATGGAGTCTTCTGTTTTTAAATAAAAATAATTTTTCATTATTTCTAGCTAAAAAAAAAAATTATTTTATTTAAAAACAGAAGACTCCATCTCTCATTTTATTTTTTAACCTAAAAGATGTAATTTATTGCAATCCTTCTTCCTTTCATTTCAAACCGACGTTTCGGAGGATTTTCCCTCCTTCTGGGTTTCAAGGGGTCAATGAAGTAAACAAATAAAATGCTTCCTTCCTCTCTCCACAGCAGTGTTTAAAACGTTTTTCTTCCTTTTCTTTAAAAAAAAAATGTTTTTCTATGCTTCTGCTAAGGAAGAAACAAGTTTTAAACACTGCTGTGGAGAGAGGAGGAAGCATTTTGTTTGTTTCCTTCATTGACCCCTTGAACCCCTGAAGAAGGAGGGTAGAATCGTCCGAAACGTCGGTTTGGAAGGAAAGGAGGAAGGATTCCAATAAATTACACCTTATTTGATATGTGTTAATTTTTTCTTTCCTCACTACCCCCTGGGCTGCCTTCCATTACTTTCAATTAAGAGAAGATTATTTTTATAAAAAAATTTAACAAAACGCCAATTTAAAAAAAAAAAAAAAAAAATCGCGAAAAAATGCCGCAATAATTATGTCAAAAATTATACAGGAAGTTTTGTTTTTCATAATGTGAGCCTGTATATTTCAAAATGGGGTCCTAGAGACTTGATCATAATAAAAACATCTTATATTGATTAATTTGTTTGTGTCAGCTTAAAAATTAAAATATTCTAAGTTCCTAGTTTAGTTATCTTAATAATTTTTCAAATTAGTATTAAGAAGTAATCAAAAATTTAAGAACCGTGCTAGCTAATCCGATTATAGTTCATTTGAATGTCAAATTCAATAGTCAAGGCCATTTTTTGACGCTCTATACATGGTGTGTTACAAAATCAGACAAACAATTCCCTAATTACAACAAGTGCAATGATAAACTTCCCTTTAGAGGAATTTCAAGCTTCATTAATCTAGATTAGGTAATCAAAGTTACGAAATTTTTTTTCTTTTTCGTCCGGCATGAATTTGATTCGTTAGGATTAAGTTCTCTTACCTTGAACTTTAATTAAAATTTAGTGTGGTCTCTACATCAACAAACCTTGATGAGGAAAACAGTTGATTCATCTTAAAAATCGGATAATTTGAAATAAATAAATCGAATTAAAATAATAATAATAATAATAATAACTTGAAATGTCTTAAGAATGTAGCAAAACGCTTAAAATACCTAAAATAAAAAGAGTTTTTCATATCTACTAATTAATTTAAACAAAAAAAACTATCTACAATTTATATAGATATCTTAAGTTTTAAATTTTATTTCCCACTAAGAATCACACAGCCAAAAACTAGGACTAGTATTTATTTCAACGTTTATTTTCATTAAATTGAAAGTTTTTTGACGAGAGTAGCAGAATTTTTATATATTAAAGGATACAATAAAAGAGTGTTTTTTGTTGGAACTATGAAGTTTATTTATAACGAGACTATAGTTTCGAGAGCTTTGCCCTCTTCATCAGTCTATTACAATTGATTCACATAAATTAATGTATTAATTTATTTTCATTCCTAATAGTAACTTGCTAATAGTTTAATGCAGTTATATATCTCGTCAGTAAGACCAAAGTACTCAAAAATTGCAGATGTGACTTTTTGCATGTTCATAATAAGCTTATGTTGATTTTTTAATTAATATCTCTTTGTTAAATGTAAATCTCATCAACCTTCTTAAGGGAGTTCGAGGCTCCTTATCTATCTTGTTGGTCTTCTAAAAAAATCTTTTGTATTTCTTCAGAGTGACAACATCTGCATACCAAATTTTTTAATAAAAAAATTGTTAATAATGAGGTTAATTTCGAATAAAAATCTTTGTTTTGATAATATTAATAAAAATAATATAGAGATAAATTTTTTCTCATTATATAAATATTTATTTAACATAAAAACGATTTCAACAAATAGAGTTACTAGTGCTTTTGTCATATTTTGTTGGCTGCAAATAACTTTTTACTTTTATAATTATGAATAACTAATTAACTAGACTGTCAAATCTATTGAAAAATGTATAATTCGATTCATAAAAGTTGAATTATTGATCTGTATAAATTTGTTGAAAATGGTATAATTTGTATAGAAGTTATAGCTCTTTTGAAAGTTCGGTTCATTTACTTCCATGTTAAAAGGACAATTTTCAATAATTTATTTCTCGGTAATGAGACAAACGATCAACTTCAAATTTCGGTAATAAATATTTAATGCATCAATGATTAGATGTTAAAAATTTGAGAATTTTCTTATAAAAATGATAAACAGTCCCGAACCTCCTGAAATGGACAGGGAAGTTGAACAGAAGCCATCAAAAAAAGGCGTCTCAACACATACATTTTTTACAAAGAACTAATATAGGTACACATTTTATAAATTATGTTCGCCCTTGACTATTAAAACTCTCTACGTATTTTATTTTATTTCTCTAATCACCTTGAGGACCCAGCAAACACTGGGGTGAGTCCTTAACGTTTCCAGTCTACCACATGTATTCTGTATTGACTTTACAAACTCTTGAAAACGACTTCAAAATTAGGAGTTAAACGTTTTTCATTTCAGATTATCCCAATAAAATTCTCTAATCATTGTGCTTTCAATTTTTATTTTGATAAACAAAAACAACTAAACCACGAAGCATCAATATATTCTTATAAATTGAAATCTCAGCATAAAAGATATTTCATTTTCTAATAATTAAAGAGACATTTAGTCATATTTCAATCCATATAAATATGGTTAGTCATTTTATTACAAATAAGGTTAAACACACTGAATCGAAAAAACCCGACCCAGAATGAAAAATTAATCATGATTAGGCAGTAAATTTTCAATATTATATTATTATATAAAGAGCTTGAAAAATCAAATTCCTTTTAATATAAATTTCAAAAACAAACCTCTAATAAAATTTTTTTTACCACCAACACGATCTATATATATAATTTATTATCATATATGTATCCTGTGTGTGCCGGCGTGTGTTTGTGTGCGTGTGGACTTGATTTCGCCACGGTCCAGTTGCTCTCTTGCATCTCAGAAATAAATAATTGATGATTATTTAACTGGATGAAATTATTCGATATACCGGAATTCGTATACAATTAGATAGATATTAACACATATCGATTCTTATCAATAAAAATATCAGGAATATTTCGGAATCAAGTAACCAGAGTTTCGGAATATTCATTGGAGACTGTCACTTAGTTTACAAAATAGTTGATTCTATTAAAAGATTATGAGACAAGTGATAAATGGATTCACAACGGATTACGATGTGAAAACTGTGTTTTTTGATATCTCAAATATTTTTTGAGTTATTTGACATTAATTTTCGATAGAATTTCACTCGTTGTTTTGACAATTATCTGAAACAATTGTATAATGAATCAATGGAGAATTTCACTCATATCACGAATATAGAAATGGGGTTTTGTTTATTTGTTGGGGTACCGTTGAAAAGTGAAAACGGACGTTAAATCCCTACATTGTCTGACAATGTTCCTTTATCAGAGAATTATAGCTTCTGGAATAAATTAGCTTTAAATTTGAAATTTACAAGTTAATATCTATTCATTTTTCCTGAAATCATTAACGTTAAAAATTTTAATCAAATAATTATATTTGTTCCGAAATTTTTGTATCGAATTATCATATGGGGGAGCTAATGTAGGTATACTGTTGTAACTAATAAGCTGAAATTCTACTCACCTGATGGTATTAATTAAACTGCAAAATTTGTCATATTTACATGATTTAAAGCATAAACCATTTGCTGATAAAAATTTCCAATCACTAAACTTTGACCGAAACGTTCTGAGTTTTGAAAAAGATTTCACCTTTTCCTCCATTATTATTTTATAACACTGAAAATTGCTACCTTTACTTGTGTGTGTTTAATCTAAATAGCTACAGGAGACAAATTATACCACTCAAATTTGTAAACATTTACTGTGTCTGTGTTTAAACTTGAGGCAGATGCAGAGCGTTCAAATGCTACATAACATAATCCGTATTTTTGCTCAACCGAGAAATCACTCATAAGTCATAAGGTTAAAATGATATATTTTTACTAAATTCCATAATATTTTTTCATATCTATATAAAATACTGATTAAAATACAAGTTTAATATTTCAAAATATACGAATTTGAGGAAGGTCGCCAAACTTGAGTAGAATTTTTCAGCTGATAAATAATATAGGTACATGAATCTCTTGATTAGTGCGGTTAATAAATCCTTGCATATACCAATTGGAATGCATAATTAAATTACAGGGAATATCAAAATTATAAACATGTATTTTTTCTCTCTCGAAACTTATCTACATGCATTAACATTATGTACCTACTTTAAACCAGGAATATGTATATATGCATATATTTAAAAGCTTATAATTAGAATTAAAATTTAATTGTCAAAAAAAAAAAAAAATATTAAATAACATACTTAAGATATATTTATTTTATCCAAAACAAAACTTAAAATTACAAAAAAAAACTCCCAAAAAACACTAAACATTTATAAATATTATACACCTTCTTTCATCGTTTCATTCTTATAAAAATTGATAAAATTCAAAATATTTTTCAGCAATTCAATTACGTATTTGATTTTTATTGCTACTACTGAAATTTCGGAATGAATAATATACGAGATGGATGAAGAATTTTACAAGGATTACGTTTCAAAACTCCATTTCTTGCTATTTCCATTATTTTCAATTTTAAATATCGTTGCTTCAATCGGTATTATAGAATTTAGTTAACAAGCATAGCTCGTTGAAAACAACTCGCTTATCTTTAGATCCAGTTTTGTAAATCTGGTTCAAAATCTATCTGACAGAATTCATTGTCGCTCGTTTTATTTATTTTTTTCCCTATCTTATGCAATTGAATTCAGTGAAAGTGAAAAATAACCATTTATTCTAGGTTAATGTTAACAGCTCAAATGTACGATGTACCTACAATTAATGAATAGGCATGGTTATGTTTTTTCTCAAGCTTTTAGAGAAATATTTTTAGGGACTTGAATGATTAAGGCGTGTATAAGTTTCGTCAATTTGGGGAAATAGTTCTAGTTATATAAATATACTATATTTAGTCGTTATATCTTTAAACTTGACACAAATTTGCCATTAACAAACACACACCTAAGGAAAAGTGTCCTACTCTTTTACACGGTGTTAATATAAAAAAATGGGTTATTTCAGATTTTCGGATTAGACAACTCAATAGTGAAAATAGAAAATAAATTGGCATATTTCTTAATTCTATGTTAATTTTAGATATCTTCATTAACGTACTATTCCTAATTTATATCATTTTTAAATACGTAATTCCTGCTTCCATCCACTGCTATAGAACAGAGTATTCCATTAGGAATGAAGTTATATTCTCAGGAAATATACCTTTTTCAACTTAGAATTGGGAATAATCCTTTTCGAATTGGGTTTAATGGATCTCAAATTGGGAATAATCGATTTCAAAATGGGACTAATTAACTAACAAATTTGAAACAATAAAATTCATTTTAAACAAGTGCTAACTGATATTATATTTTAAAATTAATTAATATCTTTTTGAAATAATCCAAATACGCCCTAGCTTTTTGTTTAAAATACAATTTTGCATTACTCTATAATTTTATTCCAAAATCAAAAGAATAATTAGAATTGGTATTTTTAAGGGCTGGAATGAAATTAAAGGATATTCTTTTAGAGTTTTATCATTTTATTTTTAAACAATACATGAAATAAATAAATTACAATGATGAATGTGAGATGTTTATTTACAAAATGTGTGTGATGGTCTAACCATGGATGCCATAGGAGAGGGCGGGGGCGGCGTGTGCGAGGAGGGGAGATGCTTGAGCATAAGAATATGCGGGACCGGCGTGGGCGAGGACGGGGGCGGCACGGGCGTAAGTGGCGATGGGGGCTTGAGCATAAGAATATGCGGGGGCGGCATGAGCGAGGACTGGGGCAGCACGGGCGTAAGTGGCGATGGGGGCTGCATGGGCGTAGGTGGCGACGGGGGCGTGAGCTACAGCGACTTGTTGGGGGTGAGCTCCAGCGGTTTTGTGGACGACGGCGTTGAATCCGTTGTGGGGGTCAGCGGTGTAGTCAACAGTGCGCACGGAACCGTCAGGTTCAACCAAGCTGTAGCTTCCTTGGACGACATCGCCGTCACGGGTTTCGTGTTGGGTCTTTTGGTCTCCGGTGTGAGCGTCGTTGACTCCGTATGAGAATTGGTACTGAGGATGGGGGTCGTATTGCTGGACTTGCACGGGGGCGGCGTGTGCAACGGCTACGGGGGCGTGAGAGAGGCCGACGGCATAGGGGGATGCATAGCCGGAGCCGATGATGCCAGCACGGGCAACAGCCATGACTGGCGGCCAAAACGAACAACTAAACAACATTTAAAAACAACAGATTAGACAGAGCTTATATATAGCCAAACAATCATTTAACATTAAATATCACGAAGTTCAAATTGCCAATTGTAGTAAACTTCAGATTTCTAAAAAAATCACTAGGGATTGTCATCTACTGATTTTGAGGGGGTGAATCCAACCCTTTGATTATATAATATAAATCTTAATTCTGTAAAAACCATCTCGAAAGATTTTATTTATTTATATAAATGCTTATTTTTGGAAACAAAAAGTTCCGAAGATTGTTGAATAATGTCTTCAAAACTTCACTTGAGAAACATAGCCTAACTGGCGAACTTTATCATTCAATTTCACATATTATCCAACAATAAGTCACAATGGATCAGAAATTTGAAATATTTATGAAAAACTATTTGAAATATTTCACGATAGTTGAATTGATGTATAATGTATATACCTTAAAGGCCATGTTTTGTTTTTGTAGGTTGATATGATATATAATAATATAGAACAAGTTAAGACTGTTTGATGACTGACCGTTGGCCGAGGCTTTTTATATATCACTTGGTGTTGCAATTGTCTCTCAATGCCTTTCCCCGTTTTACGCATGCAACAGGTTTTTGGGTGTTTCCCTACACCTTCCTCTAGATATTTGAGCACCCTATTCGTCTTTTATTACAAATAAATATTTTGAATCTCTTAAGACTACCCTTGTTTAGTAACATAGTTTTCCTTACCCGTATTTTGCTTATTTTTTCGAAATAACTATAAAACTACTAAAATAATTTGAAAATAATAATAATAATAATATCAATTGGTTAAGGATTTCAAAAAGAATATATTCCGTGAACAACGAAATAATAATATTTTTAAATATATTATTTTTTAATAGTAAACATCCAAAAATTGATATCTATTCATAAGCATATGAGTTTGAATTCTTTTGAAGGGTGCTAAAAAAAATTAAAAACTTTAATAAAAAGAACATATTATTAAATATTAAGTATATTAAATAATATAATAGAATAATACATTTTTAATTTTTAAAAAACTAAATATTTACATTTTAACAGCTAAAATAGTGAACATAAAATTAATTATTTAATACAATATTTATTTAAGAATTTTTTAAGAAAAAGACTACTTAATTATTTTTTCTATATAATTTTTCAGTACATAATCCAATTTAATGGTTTTTACTTTTCCATACCTATTAATGGAAAATATTGTTATTACACAGGAAAAATTCAGATAATAAATAGTTTTTTATATCTTTACTATGTGTCAAGGTTTCCTGGTATCGAAACTGTGTTTAATTAAAAATGTCAAATTTTACCTTTCTTCAAAACTGACAAGAATTTTAAAATGAAGTTTATTTGGTTGTTTCATAGTGAGATTAAAGCTAATTTGATTTAATTAAAATCGGATTCCGCAAACTTGACGTATACTTTTGACATTTTCCGAAGTATTCTATATTAGAATTAATGTAGGCCTTAATGTCTTGTTTTCAATTAATTATTTATTCAATTTTTGAGAATAATAAAACGCATAATTTTGATACTCTTAAAAATTTAAAAATTTATCACTCACATATTAGTCAAAACCTCTTTATCTAATATTTCATTTTTGTAATTTGTATTTTGTAATTCTGTTTGTTTTTCAATTTTTAGTGTAAAATGGTTCTATAATTTTTTAAGTAATTTAAAGAGAATGGCTCTTGTCCATAATAAAAAAATCTGGTATTTCATAAATATAGGTCCAACATTCTAGCCAGCGTAGCTCAACCCAGATGGAGACATTAAAAAAAAGTAAAAACATCAAATGAAATTTGATTTAAAAAGTTATAGTTTTTAAATCGTTATTTTAGCAATCAGAATTACAATATTTACAAAAAAATTCTATGAGCTATTGTTATGATAGTAATTATACAGAAGAGAAAAGAAGTATGAGTAATAGTTACAAAAATCTCGCATTGGGGCTAGCTGAGTATTTAGTATTTATAGAAATTTAGGTTTCTTGGAGATCTTGTGGCGATTTTCTTTTTAGTCTTCTTGCTTCAGGATACAGGGATAGAGAATTGACCGACTGATTTGGGTGAAGAGCTAGTTTCTGAAAGTGTTTTGATGCTTTTTTCTTGATGATTTCTGATACATATTGTATTTGTAGATCGTCATGGAGTGATTTGTTTCCTAGATATCATGGGGCATTTGTGATTGTTCTTAGAAAGTTTGATCGAAATGTCTGGATTTACATTCGATTTACATGAACAACCCCAGAGTTATATCTTAAACTTGATACAAATTGCTAATTAACAAACACATTCCGGATGAGTGTGGTACTGTATTACATTGTATCAATATAATGTTCCAATAAAAATAAAAATGAAAATGTCTTATTTCAGATTTTCGGATTAGATAACTCAATAGTTAAAATAGGAAATAAATTAGCATATTTCTTAATTCTATGTTAATTAATCTTCATTAAGGACAGCTTGAGTTTGAGCTGTTTACCAAAAAAGAATTTAGTCTTTTTGATTTTAAGTCGATACTTCCACGTTTTCAGTAGATTAATAGTCAATACATCAAAAATGGAATGCAATAAGGTTATTCCTCTAGTAGTAGATAAGAATCGATCGTTATTTTTGATTTTATGTTCATTCCTCCATGTCTTCAGCAATGGTTACCAACAATAATCGAAATGTCAAAAACCTAATGTAGAATTGTAATTCCTCAAGTATTAGATGAGAACCGGTCGCTATTTTTGATTTTAACTCAATTCCTCCATGTCTTCAGCAATGGTTACTAATAAAAACCGAAACGTCAAAAATCCAATGTAGAATTGTTATTCCTCAAGTATAAGATGAGAATCAATCGCTATTTTTGATTTTAAGTCAATTCCTCTATGTCTTCAGCAAAGGTAAATGATAAGAAAACAACGCAGTTGCTATGGTTACTTATAAAATTTCCTCCCAAATTTTTAGCATTTCACAGAGAAAAGCCTATCCATTCTTACTTAAGTTAGGTTAAATGAGCTATATTAAAACGATCAAATGAATAAATATTAAAGAATTTAAAAAAGTACTATCTTACTCTAGAGTAAAGTACTTTAAAATATAATTTTAATAAAAACTTTATTTAACCTTTTTTGTGGTCCCTAAGGTACTTAATAATGATATTAAATTTAATCAAAATTGGTTAAGTCATTTTTAAGATATTTAGAAAAAACTGTTTGTAGGCCAGTATGTAGCAAAAACAGCGCTTCATTTTGTTAAAAGAATGGTAGGTTTTCAATTTCATTTCATTCAGTGCAACGGTGTAGAAAAAATCGTGGAACAAAAAAACGATAACATCCATCCATCCATAAATAAGTACATCCATCCATCTGCACGCATTAAATGAAAAATTCACACTTTTTGGCCTCTCGGCGAGACCCCATGTAATTTTTGGCCAAACCGTCACTTGCTAAAATTCAACCTAATTGAATACTACAATTTGTGACATTAATTGACACCATGGGTTCCGTAGCCTTTACCTGAGGAGTAAAGTCACGCTAGCGGCGAGACCGATTATAATACTTTCCCCATGCTTCGCATTGGATAAAGTAAAAATCATCTTAAAACCATCTACCACATTGTAAAAACCACTTCAGTGTAATAAGTTTTTTTTTCTCTGATACCTACCTGTTATTTTATTATATCCATATTGTTTTAATATTGTATCCTGTATATGTTTCTCTTTCTGTATTGGACATCTTGTCCGTAAAACTAGCTAATCCAGCTAAATAAATAAATAAATAAATAAATAAATAAAAAAAAGTTCGATGTTATGATTAAAATGAAATAAAGTGTCAATATAATTTATTATATTTTTTTTAATTTCTCACAATTTTAATAAAGAAAATATAATTAATTGTATCTAGGTTGTAAGTTACAACTACAAAAATTTCTCCTGTAAGTATAACATTGGGTCTTTTTAACCGACTTCAAAAAAAGGAGGAGGATCTCTATTCGACTGATTTTTTTTTTGTGCCTATGTTACCTCATATCTCCGCCAATTGTGAACCGATTTTGAAATTTTTTTTGCATTGGGTCCAGTCTACCTTCTGATTGGTCCCATTTTTTTTCATAGGTATTAGACCTTTTTTGTTAGGTTTGTTCAGGACTAACTTCTTTGTTTATGAACCGATTTCGATGATTCTTTTTTTATTGAAAAGGGGGTATCTTAGGGATGGTGCACTATTAATTTGGTCAAGTTCTGATGATAAAATCACTATTAATAACATCACTAAAAAGAGAAAAATAAAAATAATTTTTAAAAAATAAAACCGACTTCAAAAAAATTAAATCCAACAAATAAAATACACTAAATTGTATAAAATAATTATTATCTTATTTAGTTGCAACTAAACTACGAAATATTAACATGAAATTACTTTTTTAAGTCGGTGCCAAACATATACCTTTTATGAATCGCACTCGACGGATCCTACCTACTTAGTACGTTTGGCTGGTAAGGTATATAGTTTGTTTAGCACCGACTTCAAAAAGTGATTCCATGTTAATATTTCGTCGTTTAGTTGTAACTAAATAAGATAATAATTATTTTATACCTTTTAGTGTATTTTATTTGTTGCGTTTAATTTTTTTGAAGTCGGTTTTATTTTTTTCTTAAAAATTATTTTTTACACTATAAATATACCACGCATGGGCTATCTATATATTCCATTTTTGTAATAACCTGACATTGGCCTTACTTGAAACAAGCCAGAGAATTTCTCTGGCTCAGATCATCGTATCTGGGAAATGAATAGTAAAGTAGTACCTAAATAATCTTTTGAATCATGCCAGGATCAATTATTTTCAACGTTGACATTAAAGTAAACACCCCCAGTAAGTTGATGCTTGATATCAATACGCTCTATTTATTTGTGCTAACGAACTTTGTTTAAATCTCATTTGGATTACAATACTCGCGATACCTTAAAAACGGAATTTCTTAGAATGTTTATTATAATACTAAAATGTTTGTAATTTTAAAATAAAGAACTAAATAAATTTTGAGCTTTCTAGTTTCGAAAATTCCGGTTCAAATCCAGCAAATCATGAAAAAATCTATTTATCATTTGAGAGCAATTCAGTTCAAATTTTTATATTAATAGACTATACATACATCTTTGTCAAATTTCAAAACTCTAGCTCATACCATTCGCTAACAAAAAATTCAAATCTACAAAATCTGCAAAGTGACTTTCCAAAAAAATTTACTTTTTTCTTCTATTTTGTATCATCAGATGAGAGAAAAATATCTTTTAAAATTAAACCTATACAAAATTTAAATTTTTTATGTTTGTTGTACTGAAAAAGATTAAATTTATACCTAAGATTAAATTAGATAATACCAGTATTTAAAATTTATTGATCTTGATTGTCAGGGCCGTCTTTACGAAAAGGCCTAATAGGACTCCAGGCATGTTAGGGGCCCCCGGAATGGACTAAACCAACTAAATCCACACCTAATGAGTTGTCGATAAAAATTTTCAACAAGTAACCGTAAGCCCCCAAAGTTTCAGAATCCCAGGCACAGCGAGAGGCTTTATATATATATATTTCAAGATAAATTTTTTACTTATATTTTACTTATATTACTCAAAGAAATATGGTTTTCGCGCCTAGGAGCTAGGCATAATATTGAATTCAATTGTTTTTTTCTTTTGCTCTATGTGTATAATAAAATGGTTGAATGACAAAGGTAGGGGCGGGATTTCAGAAGATATTCTTTAGTAATTTTAAGGTCATTGATGCTTTTATTCTTTGTTTCAATTTAACGACGAATAACAAAATATTGTAACCAAATAGCGCGAAAAACTAAAAATTTCAAATTTTCAAATGAGATGCGCCACCTCTTCGCGTTGTCAGATTGATCTCAAATTTTCTAAAACTTATTTTTTAATCTAGCCCTATAAATTGAGCTACTGTCCCGAAAACTTTTCCAGAAAAAAAAATTCCCCAGGTATAGCTAAGGTCCACTCTAGTGGTCTTCCATAATAATGGAATATTGTAAAGTATACCAAAAATATTAATATCATTTACAATTTATTCAAATCTTTCTTGTAATCAAGATATGGCTTGATCTAATAATGCTAAGTAATATTTTCTGTAGAAGTTTCTTTCTGGATCATTTACACATTTATCTGCTTATGTTCCTTAATAATCAAATATACGTTTACGAAATATTATTCTTACGGGTTTTAATTTGTTTGAAATAATAGTTTTTTCCGAGGAGTGAATCGAGATTGCAATTAGGTGCAGAGGTCTTTGGAATTATGTGGAATTATTTTGGAATTCATTAGATAATGCCCCTTCATCTATTGTCTTCTACTTGGAAATAAAATTGGAAGTGGAATTAGGTGTACACGATATTATGTTGCAGTTCACCTCTCGGTTTTTCACATTAATATGCTGCATCCTCTAAAGCGAGGGGCCTGGGGTGGTTGCCCCAGCTGCCTGGCCCTAGGGACGGCTTTGGCTATAGTATTATTATTAAACGGGATTGAACATCATGTATAGGTTACATATACAAATTTAATTATTTAATTTTAGATTAATGTTAGTGGTGAAATTCATCTGAAAATTAGAATTGGTATTTTCAAGGGTTGGAATAAAATTAAAGGATTTTTTTTTAGATTTTTTTCATTTTATTTTTAAACAATACATGAAATAAATAAATTACAATGATGAATGTGAAATGTTTATTTACAAAATGTGTGTGATGGTCTAACCATGGATGCCATATGAGAGGGCAGGGGCGGCGTGTGCGAGGAGGGGAGATGCTTGAGCATAAGAATATGCTGGACCAGCGTGGGCGAGGACGGGGGCGGCACGGGCATAAGTGGCAATGGGGGCTTGAGCATAAGAATATGCGGGGGCTGCATGAGCGAGGACTGGGGCAGCACGGGCGTAAGTGGCAATGGGGGCGGCATGGGCGTAGGTGGCGACGGGGGCGTGAGCTACGGCAACCTGTTGAGGGTGAGCTCCAGCATTTTTGTGGACGACGGCGTTGAATCCGTTGTGGGGGTCAGCGGTGTAGTCGACAGTGCGCACGGAACCGTCAGGTTCAACCAAGCTGTAGCTTCCTTGGACGACATCGCCGTCACGGGTTTCGTGTTGGGTCTTCTGGTCTCCGGTGTGAGCATCGTTGACTCCGTATGAGAATTGGTACTGAGGATGGGGGTCGTATTGCTGGACTTGCACGGGGGCGGCGTGTGCAACGGCTACGGGGGCGTGGGCGAGGCCGACGGCATAGGGGGATGCATAGCCGGAGCCGATGATTCCAGCACGGGCAACAGCCATGACGGCGGCCAAAACGAACAACTAAACAACATTTAAAAACAATAGATTAGACAGAGCTTATATATAGCCAAACAATCATTTCACATTAAATATCACTAAGTCCAAATTGCCAATAGTAGTAGACTTTAGATTTCTAAAGGAAACCACGAGGGATTGTCATCTACTGAAGCCGAGGGGGTGAATATAACCCTTCGGATACATAAAAAAAATCATCCTTAATTCAGTAAAAACAATATCGAGAGATTTTATTTATTTATATAAATGCATTTTTTTGAAACTAGCTCCGAAGATCGTTGAATAATGTCCTCGAAACGTCACTTGATAAACACAAAAACTTTATCATTCAATTTCACATTTTTTTCAACAATAAGTCACAAATGAATCAGAAATTTAAAATATTTATGAAAAACTCTTTGAAACATTTCACGAAAGTTGTATTGAATTGTGTATATACCTTAAAGGCCATGTTTTGTTTTTGTGGGTTGATGTGATATATAATAATATAGAACAAATTAAGACTGTTTGATGACTGACCGTTGGCCGAGGCTTTTTATATATCACTTGGTGTTGCAATGACCTCTCAATGCCTTTCCCCATTTTACGCACGCAACATGTTTTTGGGTGTTTCCCCTACACTTTTCTCCAGATATTTGAGCCCCCTATTCGAGATATCCCTTTAATATTGTATGACTTGGATAGTCTTTTATTACAAATAAATATTTTGAATCTCTTAAGACTACCCTTATTTAGTAACATAGTTTTACTTACCCGTATTTTGATTATTTTTTCGAAATAAGTAAAAAACTACTAAAATAATTCGAAAAAAAATAAAAAATCAATTGGTAAAGTATTACAAAAAGAATATATTCCATGAACAACGAAATAGTAATTTTTTAAATATATTATTTTTGAATATTAAACATCCAAAAAGGGATATCTACCTATTCATATGGGCATCTAGGTTTTTTCGTAATGTTAGTTGTTGTGTGTGTGGGGGGGGGGGGGGGTAAAAAATATGTATTAATTTGAAAGTTTATAATAAGAAAATAGGGACAAATTTTTATGTGTGACTTTTTTATTTATCAGCCAACATTTCGTCGACTTTTCCGACTTCTTTAGGGCTCCAAATAGCCATGCCACACATTCGTCTAAATTTTCTTTTTATCTTAGTTACTTACCATTGAAGACCATCAGAAACACAAATTTCAAAAAATATTTTCCACAATCACATAAACAATTTTTCTTTTTTTTATATATATTAACAATTATATTAAATATAAAACAGAAATAACATCAATAGAATGAGGCAACACTTTTTTTAAAAACAGAATAGAATATTTTCTTTTTTGATCCGTACATAAAGAAATCTCAAATTTAAATAATTCTAAAATTGGATTATCTTGCATTTGTCTACTTTATTATAAACATATGTCATTGACACTAGCCAAGTTATAAATGAAGAAGTCGGCAAAGTCGACGAAACGTTGGCTGATGAATAAAAAGTCCCACATAAAAACTTGTCCATATTTTCCTATTATAAACTTTCAATTTAATAAAATGAATATATTTTTAAATATTATATTATTAAATAATATAATAGAATAAAACATTTAAATATTAAAAAAATAAATATTTACAATTTAACAGTTAAAATAGTGAACATAAAATTAATATTTAATATAATTTGAATTATGTATTTAAGAAAAATTTTACAAAAAAGACTACTTAATTATTTTTTCTATATAATTTTTTCAGTACTTAATCCAATTTAATGGTTTTTACTTTTCCACACCTATTAATAGAAAGTATTCTTATTACACCGGAAAAATTCAGATAATACATAGTTTTTATATCTTTACTATGTTTCAAGGTGTCCTGGTATCGAAACAGTATTTAATTAAAAATGTTGAATTTTACCTTTCTTCAAAACAGATAAGAATTTTAAAACGAAGTTTATTTAGTTGTTTCATAGTGAGATTAAAAGCTAATTTGATTTTAATTAAAATCGGATTCCGCAAACTTGACGTATCTTTTTGACATTTTCCGAAATATTCTATAATAGAATTAATGTAGTCCTTAATGTCTTGTTTTTAATTAATTATTTATTTAATTTTGAGAATTGGTAAAACATATAATTTTGATACTCTTAAAAATTTAAAAATTAGACCACTCACATATTAGTCAAAACCTCTATAGCGATATTTCATTTTTGTAATTTGTATTCTTTTTCTTTTTTAAGTTTTATTGTAAAATAGTTTTATAATTTTTTTTTTAATGTAATTTAAAGAGAGCGGCCTCTGCTCATCTAATAAAAAAAATATTAATAATCTGATATTTCATAAATAAAGGTCCAACATTCTAGCTAGAAAAGCATCAACCCAGTAGCAGTCATTTAAAAAAACATTAAATGAAATTTGAAATAAAAAGTTCTATATTGAAGGAGACAATAAAAGAGTGTGTCTTCTGCTGGAATTATAAATTTTATTTATTTATAACGAGACTATAGTTTCGAGGGCTTTGCCCTCTTCATCAGTCTATTACAATGTATTCACAGGAATTAATTTATGTTTTTTTATTGTCTCCTTCAATATATAAAAATTCTGCTACTCTCGGCAAAAACTTTCAATTTAATAAAAAGTTCTAGTTATATAAAATACTATATTTAGTCGTTATATCTTAATCTTGAAGCAAATTGGTCATTAACAAACACACTCCTGATGAGTGTGCTACTGTTTTACACTGTGTAAATATCTTCCGCCAATCATAATAAAAAAAAATGTCTTATTTCAGATTTTCGGATTAAATAACTCAATAGTGAAAATTGAAAATAAATTAGCATATTTCTTAATTCTGTGTTAATTTCAGATATCTTTATTAAGGACACTATTTGTAATTTATGTCATTTTTAAATACGTAATTCTGCTTCTATCCACTGCTAGAGTACACAGTTATCTAAAGGAATGAAGAAATTATTCGGAAATATACTCTTTTCAACATAAAATTGGACCCAAAATGGGGGGGAGTAGTATATGGTCAAAAAATGAAAATCTAGGTTTTTGTATCAAACTCAAACAAATTTTGTATACATAATCAGTGGGACCACAGTAATCTAAAAATGCAAAAACTTACCTCTCAAAATGTGTGTGGGGGTGGGGGGAGGGGGAAATGAAAATATAGGATCTTGTACCAAACTCAATCACATTTTGTATATGAGTCTAAAAATGCAAAAACTAATCCCCCTCCCCTACATGATTATAAATAATTTTATTAAATATTAAATATAAGTGAGGGGCCAGGTTGTATGGTAAAGTCAAGTCGATGACCACATCAGAACACGTCTATGCAATGTTTAACACGAAGAAATATTTAGGTCCGCTCAGTTTCGTGTTAGGCGATTTTCACTAATAAGCTATTAACTAATAAAGTATGCAAACACAAAAGCTTTAATCACATTAATTAATTTAATTTCATCATTGATTATTCCCAATTTGAAATTGATTATTCGCATTTTGAAATTTATTCAGGTCCAACTATTTCTATTTTTAAAAAATTTCAAGAACCGAAGCCAAGAATTAGCAAACAAAAATTTATACCAGGAATTAAAGATGCGTATGTCCGCCAGTCAATTCAGAGTAGAAACGATATACTTTAGTTTGCAAACCAAACTTTACAGAAAGTCAAGCAGCCGCGCGAAGATTACCTCGATTTCGTCATCATTTTCTTAGGCGGAACACCTCCCAGAGGTATTTCTTTTCGAGGTTCAGGGTCGTTTCACCACGCTCAATGGATGGCGAAGGCACTATATAGTTTAAATTGAAAAAATTATTTACTATTCCGGGGCTTGTTCATATTGACCAAGTAGGAAAAAATTGGGATTCTGGATATTTGCATCTTCCTTTCCAAAGTGTATCTTAAAGTTTGAATTCAAGCTGCTCCAATGTCTGCAAAATCTTCTCGACTGGTCTAAGAATTTTTTAAAAATTTGTATGCCTATCGCCAAGTTGATGAGAAAATAAGCCGTACATAAATTATGTAACCACTTGTGGTATCTACCACCAGAAACAGCAACCCTAGCATTTTTTGACAAACAAATTGGATGTGACACCAAGAAACTCAGCGAAGAAATGTCTCTGCCCTTTCCCTTTTCTATAGATACTATCACGGCAGGTGCTCTGATGAGATAAAATCAATAATTCCCCCCAAAGCATGCTTTGCTTTAGCACGCGTTTTGCCGACTCCCAACACTCTTTCGCGGTCAAATTAGAAAAGTGCCGGACCACTTCATTCGCCAATACGTATATCCATCCAGCCTCCATCTTTCCCAGCACTTATAATCTTCAAACCTTCAAAACCCGAGTGCATAAACACCTACGTCTCCACCCTCTCACTTAATAAACTTTTCCTTCTCTTTGGTAATGCAAGGGTCTTTCGAGATCCATAGGGACTGCATCTTTACTGGTGCACCTCTTCTTGCATTCGATTGCATTAAAAAAAATAATAATAAACGAATGGTGGAGGCAGGGCCGTCCATATAGAGAGGACTAATAGGCCGGGGACTAGGGCCCTAGTGACTAATAAAATTGAATCGTGCAGCACTAGTTTTACTAGTATGCCTGGGCCTAAGGCCTCATTCTCATAAAGACGGCCCTTAGTGGAGGGACTGAATAAAATTGATAGCAGCGGGAACAGTGGGAACAAATTCGAAATTTTTCCGAATGTTGTGGAAAGTTTTTTAACAAAAGGCATAGAGAGAATTTCATTTCACAAAATACAAGAGGATTTTTTATGAGATTTTCAATCCCAATGGATTTTTCCCATAAAGATCCTCTTAAATGGAAGATGATAGCAGTTTACAAATGAGCCTGGAAATTGTAGAAAAACTTCAAGTTGTAAACGACACCGCTGAACGAGGAATGAAACTCATCAATACAATAAAATCCTTTCAAGCAGTAAAGAAAAGAAACAATTTTTCATGTAAATTGTTTCAAAATATAAAAAAAATACCCCGACAATAGGAAATCAACATTGGCAGTGGATTTGTAAAACTCCACATTTGATTAAATAAAATTTATTTTGAGACTATAATCGTATTTCTGTTAATCTACTTTGTGACTGTTAAATCCTTTCTTTAAATATACCGGGTGAGTTTTTTTATCTTGAAACAGTTTTATAATTCAAAAACAGTGCATTATATGAAAAAAAGTTTCAAATAAAAGTTTATTTATATCGAGGGAAACTAATCTACGCTATTGTTTGTCGGCCTAGAACAAGCTTTCATGGGTATTTCGAGGTCAACTTCTGTTTTTTAAATGGAACCCTATATGTTTCTGTACATATTCTGAATCTACAAAAAAACTGAACAACTTTTATTAGAACTTTTTTTATACGACATCAAATAATAAAAAATATTAAAAAAATCTTAATAATTATTTTTAACAATTATTCAACTTAATTATCTAATAATAATGATCAAATAATTAATTATTAAATAAATAATCATTAAATCGAAAAGTCACAACAATGAAAATAAGTATTTATAATGAGATTAAAACTTCGTTATACTCAGATTTAAGAGATTATTTTCTACTTAATAGAACTACTTAAAATTCTTGAGCTTAAAAAAGTTTATTTCTCATGTCAATCCAGTAGATAGTTATATTGTATTACCATAATAAAAATGGAGCATTTTTTGTTGAAGACAAATTGAAATGGTCTTAATTTATGGTGAATGTGGAAGAAGTGTTATGTGCGGCTGCCAATGACATGGATGCTGAGCATTTTCCTGATAAGAATACACCCTCACAAGTTTCATTTCATCGTGTTGTAAATCTGTTAAAAAAAACAAGAAATGTAAAGGCTATGAAGGAACTGGAACAGGCCAAAATAACGAAATTGGAACTGGAATTGATCCAGAAGACTTGCAATACACTCTCTGGAATGTCTCAGAACAGTGTTGAAAAATTATTAAATTATTAATTGTTATTAAATTAGTTATTTAATAATTAAATATTTAATCATTACTATTTGATAATTAAGTTAAATAATTGTTAAAAATAATTATTAAGAATTTTTTTGAGATCTAATTGATTTAATATTTTTTATTATTTGATGTCGGATAAAAAAATAGTTCTAATGAAAATTGTTAGGTTTTTTTTTAGATTCAGAATATGTACAAAAACATATAGGTTTCCATTTAAAAACAGAAGTTGACCTCGAAATACCCATGAAAGCTTGTTCTAGGTCGACAAACAATAGCGTAGTTTAGTTTCCCCCTCGATATAAATAAACTTTTATTTGAAACTTTTTTCATATAATGCACTGTTTTTGAATTATAAGACTGTCTCAAGATAAAAAAACTCACCCGGTATATAAAACAATAATTTTTTTTATTTTTATTTTATTTAATATTACTCAAATAAATCTGTTTTTCGGTGTGCGCCTAGGAGGTAGGCATAATATTGAATTCACTTGTTTTTTTCTTTTGCTCTATGTGTATAATAATTGTGGAATGACGAAGGTAGGGATTTCAGAAGATAAGGTTTAGTATTTCATGCTCATTGATGTTTTTATTCTTTGTTTCAATTAAACGAGGTATAATAAAATATAGGCAAATAGCGGGAAATTCTAAAAATTAAAAATTATTAAATAAGATGCGACACCGCTTCGCGTTGTCCGATCGATCTCAAATTTTGTACAAAAATTTTTTTCCCTAACCCCCTAATTCGAGCTTCTGTCCAGAAAACTTTTCCGGAAAAAAATTTCTGAAGTCCATTCTACTGTTCTTCCATAATAGCGGAATATTGTAAAGAAAATCGAAAATATTAATATCATTTACAATTGATTCAAATCTTTCTTGTAATGAAGATATGGCTTGATTTATTATTGATAAAAAATAATTTCTGTATAAATCTTTTTCTGGATCATTTACACATCTGCTTCTGTTCCTTCATAATCAAATCAACATTTATGATTTCTTATTATTACGGGTTTTAAATTTGTTTGAAATTATAGTTTTTCACATTAATATGCTGCATCCTCTAAAGCACGGGGCCTAGGGTGGTTGCACCTGTTGCCCGGCCCTAGGGGCGGCTCTGCCTATAGTAATTAAACGGTATTGAACATCATATATAGGTACATAACAATTTTGAATAAAGCCCATCAAATATTATTTAAATTTATTTATTATTTACATTTTTTATTTAATTAATTAATTTTCGATTAATGCTAGTGGGGAAATTCATCTGAAAAGTCAGTTCAAAAGTGTAAAAACAAAAGTTACCAATAAATCTTCTTTTATTGGGAATCATCTTTTTATTTATTCTTATCCTGACTTCAAATCAATGCTAAGTTTTAAATCTATCAGCCCCTCATCTTATGCATTTAATATATTTAAAAGCTAATATCAAAAAAATATTATTAAAACACCTAAACACCTCTTAAGAGCTGGCAAATTGAGCCCTAGCTAATCCTTTTGTCTTAAATAAAAATTTTCATTACTCTATAATTAATTTGAATTCAATATCAAAAAAATAATTAGAATTGGTATTTTCAAGGGTTGGAATGAAATTAAAGGATATATATATATTTTTTAGAGTTTTATCATTTTATTTTTAAACAATACATGAAATAAATAAATTACAATGATGAATGTGAGATGTTTATTTACAAAATATGTGTGATGCTCTAACCATGGATGCCATAGGAGAGAGCAGGGGCAGCGTGTGCGAGGAGGGGAGATGCTTGAGCATAAGAATATGCGGGACCAGCGTGGGCGAGGACGGGAGCGGCACGGGCATAAGTGGCGATGGGGGCTTGAGCATAAGAATATGCGGGAGCTGCATGTGAGAGGACTGGGGCAGCACGGGCGTAAGTGGCGATGGGGGCGGCATGGGCATAAGTTGCGATGGGGGCGTGAGCTACGGCAACCTGTTGAGGGTGAGCTCCAGCATTTTTGTGGACGACGGCGTTGAATCCGTTGTGGGGGTCAGCGGTGTAGTCGACAGTGCGCACGGAACCGTCAGGTTCAACCAAGCTGTAGCTTCCTTGGACGACATCGCCGTCACGGGTTTCGTGTTGGGTCTTCTGGTCACCGGTGTGAGCATCGTTGACTCCGTATGAGAATTGGTACTGAGGATGGGGGTCGTATTGCTGGACTTGCACGGGGGCGGCGTGTGCTACGGCTACGGGGGCGTGAGAGAGGCCGACGGCATAAGGGGATGCATAGCCGGAGCCGATGATTCCAGCACGGGCAACAGCCATGACGGCGGCCAAAACGAACAACTAAACAACATTAAAAAACAACAGATTAGAGAGAGCTTATATATAGCCAAACAATCATTTTACATTAAATATCACGAAGCTCAAATTGCGAATAGTAGTAAAATTGAGATTTTTATAGGAAATCACGACGGATTGTCATCTACTGAATCCAAGGAGGTAAATACAACCCTTCGGATATGTAAAAAAAATCATCCTTAATTGAGTAAAAACAATCTCGAGGGATTTTATTTATTTATATAAATCCTTATTTTTTTGAAACAAACTCCGAAGATGGTTGAATAATGTCCTCGAAACGTCACTTGATAAACACAATAACTGGCGAACTTTATTATTCAATTTCACATATTTTCCAACAATAAGTCACAAATGAATCAGAAATTTAAAATATTTATGAAAAACTATTTGAAAAATTTCACGAAAGTTGTAGTGAATTGTGTATATACCTTAAAGGCCATGTTTTGTTTTTGTGGGTTGATGTGATATATAATAATATAAAACAAATTAAGACTGTTTGATAACTGACCGTTGGCCGAGGCTTTTTATATATCACTTGGTGTTGCAATGACCTCTCAATGCCTTTCCCCATTTTACGCCCGCAACAGGTTTTTGGGTGTTTCCTTATACCTTCCTCTAGATATTTGAGCACCCTATTCGAGATATCCCTTTACCCCTTTAGTATTGTATGACTTGGATACTCTTTTCTTACAAATAAATCTTTTGAATCTCTTAAGACTATCCTAATTTAATAACATAGTTTTACTTACCCATAATGCAGAAAAAATTGTTTATTTTTTAACTAAAAAACTACTAAAATTATTTGAAAAATATTTGAAAAAAAAAGAAAGTAAAATAAGTTGGTTAAGGATTAAAAAATGAATATATTCCTTGAACAACGAAATAGTAATATTATTATTGGTATATTATTTTTGAATAATATACATCCAAAAATAGATATCTATTCATAGGCGTCAGAGTTGGAATTTTGTTTGTGGAGGGGCCAAAAAAATAAAATGGATATATTTTTAAATTTATATTAGATAATTCAATGATAGAATAATTCATTTAAATATTAAAAAAATAAATATTTACAATTTAACAGTTAAAATAGTGAATATAAAATTAATATTTAATATAATTACAATTACTTATTTAAAAATATTTTACAGAAAAGACTACTTAATTATTTTTTTCTATATAATTTTTTCAGTAGATATTTAATCCAATTTAATGGTTTTTACTTTTCCATATCTATTAATAGAAAGTATTAATATTACATAGGAAAAATTCAGATAATACATAGTTTTTTTTTATATCTTTACTATGTATCAAGGTTTCCTGGTATCGAAACAGTAGTTATTTAATTAAAAATGTTGAATTTTACCTTTCTGCAGTCCATGTTGACTTAAATTCAAAAATAGTGATCGAATCTCATCTAACACTCGAGGAATCACCATTCTACAAACATTAGATTTTTGACGTTTCGGTTATTGAAATTTTTATTAAATTTTTTTAGAAAACTTTTTAAAATTTAAAATATAAAATGCTAGGTAGGTTTCACATAAATAAAAGATGAGATTCTTGTTTTGAACAACTTTATATATATTTCGGGGAAAAGACATAAATTAAAAAAAAAATTCTTTACTTCATTTAAAATAATTCACCAAGAACCTACACTATTCTCCCTTAACAAACGTTTTGCTTCTTATTGGTAACCATTGGTGAAGACATGGAGGAATCGACTTAAAATCAAAAATAGCCATCGATTCTCATCTAATCTGAGGAATAACAATTCTATGGAAATAGTTTATTTTTGAATTTTATTACCATTACCCAACTAAACGAAGGTGGACATATTATACTCTTATCAAAGTTTGACATTTTTACAGATTTTTAATTTACCACAATCCTACTAATAAGTATGAAATCTTGAATGAGAAAGTGATTTTTTTTTTAATTTCTCATAAATAAACACCTGGGTAGATAAAAAGTTTTTGTTAAAAAAAAAATTGCAAACTACGAGATTTACAAAAAACACCCCATGATAAATATTGTATTGTAATATCGTCTATCGGTGCTGCTTCGGCTTTACTTTACCAATATTCTGGCCAGACTTTTAAATAGATAATAAGTTAGATGATATGATTAAAATGAAATAAAGTCTCGAGGTAATTTAATTATTTTTTATTTTTTTTTTAATTTGTCACAATTTTATTGAACAAAATAACATTAATTTTATCTTGGTTGTAAGGTACAATTACAAAAATTTCTCCTGTAAGTATAACATTGGGTCTTATTGAACTAAAAATATACCAAGCCTGCCTATATATATACTCGAGTTATCCAATTTTTGTAATAACCTGACATTGGCCTTACTTGAAACAAATCACGGAATTTGTCTGCCTCAGATCATGCTATATGGCAAATAAATAGTAAAGTCGTCTTTTGAATAATGCCAGGATCAATTATTTTCATTGCTGACAATAAAGTAAACACGCCCCAGTAAGTTGATGCTTGATATCAATACACTCTATTTATTAGTGCTTTGTTTAAATCTAATTTTGATTACAATACTCGCCATAACCTAAAAACGAAATTTCTTAGATTGTTCATTATAATCTAGAAAGAATTTAATTTTAAGTACAGAATCTAAGATATTAATAGAAATATTATTAAATTGCGATATCAGAGGGGATTCATCCCCCCAGGAGTCGAACCTGAGAACCAACTTGCTTTCCGGGCAGTTGGCTCACACCCTCGAGACAAAAAACTCCTCTGAATCCTGGGGGATGAATCCCTCTGATATCGCAATTTAATAATATTTCTATTAATATCTTGGATTCTGTCCTTAAAATTAAATTCTTTCTAGTTTAAAATTGATTTGATAATCTGAACCCGAGCTCATTTTTGAAAAACATTCCAACTCTTTTCAAAAATAAGATGCTCAAATCTTTACGTTCATTATAATACTAAAATCTTTGTAATTTTTAAATAAAGAAATAAATAAATATTTAGCTTTCTAGCTTCAAAAATTCCGGTTCAAAAATGCAGCAAATCAGGAAAAAATCCAATTATCATTTGAGAGCTATAAGTGCAATTAATTCAGTTCAAATGTTTATATTAATAGACTATACATCATTGTCAAATTTCAAAACTCTTGTTCAAACCATTCGCTAACAAAAAATTCAAATCTACAAAATTTGCAAAGCCACTCTTAAAAAATGTTTTCTTTTTTCTTCTATTTTGTATTATCAGATGAGAGAAAAAATATATTTTAAAATTAAACCTATACAAAATTTAAATTTGTTATGTTCTTGTACCTACTGAAAAAGATTAAATTTATACCTAAGCTTAAATTAGATAATATTTAAAATTTATTAATCTTGATTGACAGGGCCCTCTTTACGCCGGGGCCTAATATGTTTAAATTTATTTATTGGCATCATTATATATATAACAAGAACAATTTTTTACTTTTATTTTACTTGTATTACTCAAATAAATCTGTTTTTCGATGTGCGCCTAGGAGGTAGCCATAATATTGAATTCACTTTAATTTTTTTCTTTTGCTCTATGTGTATAATAATGGTTGAATGACGAAGGTATAGGGGTGAGATTTCAGAAGATATTGTTTAGTAATTTCATTTTCATGGATATTTTTATTCTATGTATCAATTTAACGACGTTTAACAAAATATAGTAACCAAATATCGTGAAATAGTAAAAATATGTCCGATCGATCTCAAATTTTATACAAATTATTCTATACCTAACCCCCTAATTTGAGCTTCTGTCGCGAAAGCGTGGTCTTCCATAATAATGGAATATTGTAAGGAAAACCGAAAATATTAATATCATTTACAATTTATTCAAATTTTTCTTGAAATGAAGATATGGCTTGAACTAATATTACTAAGAAATGATTTCTGTAGAAGTTTCTTTTTGGATCATTTACACATTTATCTGCTTCTGTTCCTTCATAATTAAATAAACGTTTACGATTTCTTATTCTTATGGTTTTTAATTTGTTTGTAATAATAGTTTTTCCGAGGGGTGAATCTAGATTGGAATTAGGTGTACAGGTCTTTGGAATTATTTTGGAATTCATTATATAATGCCTTTCCTCTATCTATTGTCTTCTAAATGGAAATGAGAGTGGAAGTAGGTGTAAACGATATTAAGTCGCGGTTCACCCCTCGGTTTTTCACATTAATATTCTGCATCCTCTTAAGTGCGGTGCCTGGGGTGGTCGCCCCAGTTGCCCGGCCCTAGGGGCGGTTTTGACTAAACTAATTAAACGGGATTGAATATCATATATAGGTACATATACACTTTTGAATGAAGCCCAATCAAATATTATTTACAGGTATTAATTATTGAGTGTCCTAAGACACTAGCTAAGTCTCTTAAGACATAGATATATTTTTTTTACTTATGGAAAGTGGTGTAGGTTTTAGGTGAAACATGATGTTAGTTAATAGAGTAAAGGGTGTGTGGTTTCACAGTGAATGAAATGGAACTCAAAGAGGTTTATACAAACTCAATATATTTCGGATTATTAGTCCATCATCAGGAGTTTACAAGTTAATACAATTAAAGAAATATATTGAGTTTGTATAAACCTCTTTGAGTTTTATTTCATTCACTGTGAAACTACACACCCTTTACTCTATTAACTAACATAGATATATTATTTAAACATATAAATATATAAATATATCTTCTACATCCCTGTGGGCCGTCTGAGTTTCTTCAACCGGTGGGATGTCTACAATATTATTTACAGTTTCCTAGCTCAAACAATTTCCTATGAATACTCCTTTAATTTAATTATTTTGAGAAATGTTTTTTTCTTCATTTTTTTATAAAATGTTTTTGTTATCCTATTATTTTCTCGAAATTTTTTTTAATTAGAATATTCAGGATTTGACTTTTTAATACATCTTTTTACATTCATTCATGAATGTAATGGTCAACTCTCAGATTGAGAGATGGGAAATAAGCTCTTTTACTTTTTATTTTCCGCTTTTTCTGTATGATGTGATTTAAATCCTTCAGAAAGCTCATTTTTTAGCCATTTGGCCATCTGTTGATTAATTTTAAAGTTTAGCCGAAGCTAATCGAAGACCGTTTGACCTTGCGGAGGGAGTAACCTTAGGGGGAGAATGGGGAAGTATTGCGATTCAATACCCCTGGGGTAGTAATATTGGTTTATTTGGATTAAATGTCATGTGTGTTTCTATGAACCTTAATCTCTGGGCTGATTCTATTAAAATCACCAAGCCCAATCTACCTTCACAATGGGATGAAGCTAGGAATACAATTCTGAAAAAAATTATTCCCTTGCTTAAGACTAATCCCTAACTCATTCAAATAAATAGACCTTAGACCGTAAACTCTAAGCTCAACAAAGTGGTTAATGCATGTTTATAATTTTAATTTATTTATTATTTAAATTTTTTATTTAATTATTTAATTTTAGATTAATGTTAGTGGGGAAATTAATCTGAAAAGACAGTTCAAAATTGTAAAACCAAAAGTTTCCAATGGTCTTCTTTTAGTTGGAATAATTTTTTGTTATTTAACTTTGGCCTGCCTTCCATTCATTATAAGTTTTAAATCTTTGAACCCCTCATCTTATGCATTTAATATATTTAAAAGCTAATATGAAAAAAAAAATATTATTAAAACACCTAAACACCTCTCAAGAACTGGCAAATTGAGCCCTAGCTAATCCTTTTGTCTTATATAAGATTTTTCATTATTCTATAATTTTAATTCAATATCAAAAAAAAAATTAAAATTGGTATTTTCTAGGGTTGGAATGAAATTAAAAGATAAATATTTTTTTTAGAGTTTTATCATTTTATTTTTAAACAATACGTGAAATAAATAAATTACAATGATGAATGTGAGATGTTTATTTACAAAATATGTGTGATGCTCTAACCATGGATGCCATAGGAGAGGGCAGGGGTGGCGTGTGCGAGGAGGGGAGATGCTTGAGCATAAGAATATGCGGGACCAGCGTGGGCGAGGACGGGGGCAGCACGGGCATAAGTGGCGATGGGGGCTTGAGCATAAGAATATGCGGGGGCTGCATGGGCGAGGACTGGGGCAGCACGGGCGTAAGTGGCGATGGGGGCTTGAGCATAAGAATATGCGGGGGCTGCATGAGCGAGGACTGGGGCAGCACGGGCGTAAGTGGCGATGGGGGCAGCATGGGCGTAGGTGGCGACGGGTGCGTGAGCTACGGCAACCTGTTGAGGGTGAGCTCCAGCAGTTTTGTGAACGACGGCGTTGAATCCGTTGTGGGGATCAGCGGTGTAGTCGACAGTGCGCACGGAACCGTCAGGTTCAACCAAGCTGTAGCTTCCTTGGACGACATCGCCGTCACGGGTTTCGTGTTGGGTCTTCTGGTCACCGGTGTGAGCATCGTTGACTCCATATGAGAATTGGTACTGAGGATGGGGGTCGTATTGCTGGACTTGCACGGGGGCGGCGTGTGCTACGGCTACGGGGGCGTGGGCGAGGCCGACGGCATAGGGGGATGCATAGCCGGAGCCGATGATGCCACCAGCACGAGCAACAGACAGGACGGCGGCCAAAACGAACAACTAAACAACATTTAAAATCAACAGATTAGACAGAGATTATATTTATATAGCCAAACAATAATTTAACATTAAATATCAGGTATCTAAAACATTTTATATAAATTAAAAATCTATTCCAAATATTTTATTGGCTCATTCTCATTTACGATATAAACGTTCTACCGATGTAATTAGATGTAAATTTGACTAAACACCCGGTGATATTCTTTAAAATCGATCAATAAATTATGATTTTTTTTTTATTTGATTCATGATAATGAATAAGTCACAAATGAATGAGAAATTTTAAATATTAATGAAAAACTATCATGCATTTTTATGCTGTAGAAACCTATAAACTATAATATATTGTTTATGTCCAAATTCCTAAGCATTTATATAAATATTCGAATTTCCAATAGTAGCTCGTTGAAATTTTTAAAGAAATTCACGAGGGATTGTGAGCTACTGAATTCGAGGGAGTAAATAAAACCCTTCGGACAAATATAAAATAATCATGCTTAATTCAGTAAAAACAATCTCGAGGGATTTTATTTATTAATATAAATCGTTATTTTTTGAAGGAGACAATAAAGAGTATGTCTTCTGCCGAATTATACATTTTATTTATAACGAGACTATAGTTTCGAGGTTTTGTTCTCTTCATCAGTCTATAACAATTGATTCACAAGAATTAATGTATGAAAGCCATTCATACATTAATTCCTGTGAATCAATTTTAATAGACTGATGAAGAGGGCAAAACGCTCGAAACTATAGTCTCGTTATAAATAAAATTTATAATTCCAGCAGAAGACATACTCTTTTATTGTCTCCTTCAATATATAAAAATTCTGCTACCCTCGGCACAAAAATCTTTCAATTTAGGTTATTTTTTTGAAACAACAAGCTCCGAAGATGGTTAAATAATGTCCTCCCTTGATGAACACATTAACTCGCGATTTTTTTTTCAATTTCACATTTTTTTAACAATAAATCACAAATGAATCAGAAATTTAAAATATTTATAAAAAACTATTTGAAACATTTCACGAAAGTTGTATTGAATTGTGTATATACCTTAAAGGCCATGTTTTGTTTTTGTGGGTTGATATGATATATAATAATATAGAACAAGTTAAGACTGTTTGATGACTGACCGTTGGCCGAGACTTTTATATATCACTTGGTGTTGCAATTGTCTCTCAATTCCTTTCCCCGTTTTACGCACGCGACAGGTTTTTGGGTGTTTCCCTACACCTGCCTCTAGATATTTGAGCCCCCTATTCGGAATACCCCTTTAGTATTGTATGACTTGGATAGTCTTTTATTACAAATAAATATTTTGAATTTCTTAAGACTACCCTTATTCATTAACATAGTTTTACTTACCATAATGCAGAAAAAATTGTACTTTTCTTATTTTTTTCGAAATATCTAAATAATAACGTTGTTTGTTGTTAGAGCTCGTGCCAGTGATAAAACTGAATTAGATGAAGGAGGAGATATCAGTCAATTTTTGATGCGCTGGGTTCAATAAAACACCCTGAATAAATTGAATTTATTTGGCCATCTTTTGTTATCTGGGAGCTATACACAAAATGAGGTACACATATGTGATCGAATTGATATTGAACTCAGGGCATCCAATTTTGGCTGCATCTAATACATAATCTAAATAAAAACTAATAATTATTTGATAAAAAAAAGTAAAATCAATGAGTTAATTGTAAGAAAAAATTATATTCCGTGAACAACGAAATAGTAATATTTTTAAATATATTATTTTTGAATAGTAAACATCCAAAAATTGATATGTATTCATAAGCATCTGAGTTTGATTTTTTTGAAGGGGGCTAAAAAAATCAAAAACTTTAATAAAGTGAACACATTATTAAATATTATATTAGATAATATAATTAAATAATACATTTAAATATTAAAAAAATAAATATTTACATTTTAACAGTTAAAATAGTGAACATAAAATTAATATATAATAAAATAATTATTTAAGAATTTTTTTAAAGAAAAGACGACTTAATTATTTTTTTCTATATAATTTTTTCAGTACTTAATCCAATTTAATGGTTTTTACTTTTCCATACCTATTAATGGAAAGTATTGTTATTACACAGGAAAAATTCAGATAATACATAGTTTTTTATATCTTTACTATGTTTCAAGGTTTCCTGATATCAAAACTGTATTTAATTAAAAATTTCGAATTTTACCTTTCTTCAAAACCGACAAGAATTTTAAAACGAAGTTTATTTAGTAGTTTCTTAGTGAGATTAAAAGCTAATTTGATTTTAATTAAACTCTGTTCTGATGTATACTTTTGACATTTTCCGAAGTATTCTATAATAGAATTAATGTAAGCCTAAATGTCTTGATTTTAATTAATTATTTATTTAATTTTCGAGAATTGAAAAAACGCATAATTTTGATACTCTTAATTTTAAAATCAAACCACTTACATATTAGTCAAAACCTCTATATCTGATATTTCATTTTTGTAATTCTTTTTGTTTTTTAATTTTTAGTGTAAACTGGTTTTATAATTTTTTTTATGTAATTTAAAGAGAATGTCTCTAATAAAAAATCTGATATTTCATAAATAAAGGTCCAACATTCTAGCCAGAAAAGCATCAACCTAGTAGCAGTCATTTAAAAAAACAAAACATCAAATGAAATTTGAAATAAAAAATTCTAGTTATATAAAATACTATATTTAGTCGTTATATCTTAAACTTGAAACAAATTGGTCATTACCAAACACCCTCCTGAAGAGTGGGCGTATTTAAAGGGGGGGGGGCAAGTGTGGTATAGCCCCCCCCCTAGAAAAGTCACCTTATATCAGAAGAGAACTCCATTTTTACGAGGCATCACCTATGTATTTCTCATTAAATTATTTTCTTACTTCCAAAGTCAAGTCTTCTAATCGGATTACCAAAATTGAAACCTTCTGGTGGCTAATCAGCTAGCCGACTGTCCATTGGCGGCGCCAGATTTTTCTTTTCGATCGGGCGGCACCAACATTTGGATGGTGGTCAGAGAAAATGTGAATTATTTCGAGTAATTCAGATTTTTGTATAATTTATATATTATTTTTTAATTCTTTAGGTATAATGTATAATTATTATTATTATTGTATAAGGTATATAATATTGAAAGCGATTTACATTTTTTTAATTTTTCAATATTTTTGATATAATGCTCAATTTAATAGGTTGGGTGGATGGTTGGGCGAGAACAATTTGGGTTGGGCGATCGTCATACCTCGCTCAACCCTAGCGCCGTCACTGTGGCCGCCCCCCCCCCCCCCCCCCCTAGAAAAATTTCCTAACTACGCCAATGATGAGTGTGCTACTGTTTTACACTGTGTCGATATAATTCTCTAATAAAAATAAAAATGATAATATCTTATTTCACATTTTCGGATTAGATAACTCATTAATGAAAATAGAAAATAAATTAGCATATTTCTTAATTCTAAGTTAATTTTAGATATCTTCATTAAGGATACTATTTCTAATTTATATGATTTTTAAATACGTAATTCTGCTTCCATCCACTACTAGAGTACAGAGTTATCCATCAAGAATTAAGGTATTGTCCGGAAATATACCCCTTTCAACATAAAATTGGGAATAATCCTTTTCGAATTGGGATTAGCGGATCTCAAATTGGCAATAATCGATTTCAAATGGAGAATTATCAATATCAAAATAGGCGATTAATCAAGTTCAAAATGGGATAAATAAACTTTAAATTGGGAACAATAAATTCCATTTTAAACAAGGGCTAGGCATAATTGATAATCCATTTTGATATTCATTAATGTTTTTTTGAAATAATCCACATTATTCAATGTCTAAAATATTTATTAAAACCCAACAAATATTTACAATACAAACATCGATCCCAGATTAAGGTTGAAACATGTTGTATTTGTTTTTTATATATAGTGGAAATCGTATAACGCAAAAACTCTTAGCATGAAAAATCGGGCGACACGAAATAATGCGTCCCGACAAAATACTAGCTATTTTTATACATTTTTTTACTTTATCCAATGCGAAGCATGGGAGAAAGTATTGCAATCGGTCGCGCGGCAAGCGCGACTTCAAAGGGTCCTCAGGTAAAGACTACGGAACCCATGGACTCAATTAAGGTCACAAATTAAAGTATTCAATGAGATTGAATTTTAGCACGTGACGGTTTTGCCAAAAATTACCTGGAATCTCGTCGAGAGGCCAAAAAGTGCCATTTTTTTTGGAAGTGCGTGGGGATGGATGGATGTATGTGTGTTATCGTTTTTTTCGTCCACGATTTTTTCCACACCTTTGCACCGATTGAAATGAAATTGAAAACCTACCATTAGTTTAACAAAATGAAGCGCTGATTAGTTTTTGGTACATATCGGCCCACAAACATTAGTATTATACAACATTATTTATTTCAGTACTTTTTTAGTTTTTTCTAAATATCTTTAAAATGACTTAACCAATTTTGATGAAATTTAATATCCTAATTAAGTACCTTGGGGCCGACAAAAAGGTTAAATAAAGTTTTTAGTAAAATTATATTTTAAAGTACTTTACTCTAAAGTAAGATTTTTAAATTCTTTAAAATTTATTCATTTGATCGTTTTAAGATAGCTCATTTAACCTAACTAAGTAAGAGTGGATAGGCTTCTCTCTGTGAAATGCTACAAATTTGGGAGGAAAGTTTATAAGCAACCATAGCAACTGCGTTCTTTTCTTATCCGTTACTCAAGTTTGAGTTGTTTGCCATAAAAGAATTTAGTCTTTTTGATTTTAAGTCGATTCTTCCACGTTTTCAGTAGAGGTTGCCATTAATAGTCAAAACATCAAAAATGGAATGCAATAAGGTTATTCCTCTAGTATTAGATAAGAATCGATCGTTATTTTTGATTTTAAGCCGTTTCCTCCATGTCTTCAGCAATGGTTACCAATAATTATCGAAGCGTCAAAAATCTAATGTAAAATTGTTATTCCTCGAGTATTCTATGAGAATCGATGGCTATTTTTGATTTTAAGTCGATTCCTCCATGTCTTCAGAAATGGTTACTAATAATAACCGAAACGTCAATCCAATGTAGAATGGTTATTCCTCGACTATTGAATGAGAGTCGATCATTATTTTTGAATTAAAGTCAATATGAACTGCAAATTGTAAGTGATATCTGATTGATAATAAAGGAATAAACATATTATTTTTTTATTGTTAAAGGATAAATAATTAATATATCCAGTACACACCAAGCCAAAACATATTAATATTTCAAATGAATTTGGATAAAGTTTAGCAACGATCCGTTGCAGTTTATTTCTTTTAACACGAAACAAAAATCGCTTAACACAAAAAGATTTCGATTCTCAGAATGAACAAAATATTTTTTTTTTATTAATGAACAAAATATGTTATTTTCCAAAAAATCAATAAATCTTTATTTTTATAAAAATAAACTGAAACGGATCGTTGCTAAACTTTATCCAAGGTTATTTGAAATATTAATATGTTTATTCCTTTATTATTAATCAGATGTTACTTGGAATTTGCAGTCCATGTTGACTTAAATTCAAAAATAGTGTTCGAATCTCATCTAATACTCGAGGAATATCCATTCTACATACTTTGGATTTTTGACTTTTCCGGTATTGAAAATTTTTTAAATTTCTTTTTTAGAAAACTTTTTAAAATTTAAAATATAAAATTACTAGGTAGGTTTCACATAAATAAAATATCAGATGCTTGTTTAGCACGACTATATAAATTTCGGGGTATAAGCCCATCTTCAGGAGTTCACAAAGGACATAAATTTTCAAAAATTATCTTTACTTTTATACTTATATTACTCAAATAAATCTGTTTTTCGATGGACGCCTAGGAGGTAGGCATTATATTGAATTTACTTGAATTTTTTTCTTACTCCCTGACTATAGGTAGTAATTAAACGGGATTGAACATCATATATAGGTACATATACAATTTTGAATGAGGACCAATCAAGTATTATTTATAGTTTAATTTTAATTGATTTATTATTTACAATTTTTATTTAATTATTTAATTTTCGATTAATGTTAGAGGTGAAATTCGTCTGGAAAGTCCGTTCAAAACTATAAAAAGAAAAGTTTCCAATAAATCTTCTTTTATTGGGAATCGTATTTTTATTTATTCTTAGCCTGCCTTCCATTCAATGCTAAGTTTTAAATCCATCAGCCCGTCATCTTATCCATTTAATATATTTAAGGTAGTTCTTTCACAAATGCAAAAATTCAAGAAGTAAACTTGGAATATAAGTCATTAAAAGTATAATACACATACTCTAAAATTTGAAGACGATTTATCGCCCCAAACATGAAATAATTGCAATTAAAAATGACATTTTTAACATAGGGTAGATAGGGAATGGGTGGGGATATGATCATTATTTTATTTTTTTCATTGAAGGACTTTTACAGTCTTGATAATGAAAAACTAATATTTGTTAGAATAATATGTATATTCGGAGTAACTTAAAAAAAAATTGAAATGATTTACCACGTAGTTTTGATAAAAAAATAAAAAAAACATATTTGGGCGATTATTTTTAGTGGATGGGATATAAGCACAATGGCTTGGAAACGATCCGGCAAGTATGGGTGTATCCATATAGATATTTCGTAGTATAAGTGGACAGTCACGTTAAAAAACATAATCTAAAATTGTAGTTCCGTTCATATTTATAGAGTGGTTACGAGGCTCAAAATTTTTGTGTGGATTGTTGCGAAAGAACCTCCTTAAAAGTTAATATCAAAAAAATATTATTAAAACACCTAAACACCTCAAGACCTCGCAAATTGAGCCCTAGTTAATCCATTTGTCTTACATAAAATTTTTCGTTATTCTATAATCTTAATTCAAAATCAAAAAAATAATTAGAATTGGTATTTTCAAGGGTTGGAATGAAATTAAAGGTTTTTTTTTAGAGTTTTATGATTTTATTTTTAAACAATTCATGAAATAAATAAATTACAATGATGAATGTGAGATGTTTATTTACAAAATGTGTGTGATGGTCTAACCATGGATGCCATAGGAAAGGGCAGGGGCGGCGTGTGCGAGGAGGGGAGATGCTTGAGCATAAGAATATGCGGGACCGGCGTGGGCGAGGACGGGGGCAGCACGGGCGTAAGTGGCAATGGGGGCTTGAGCATAAGAATATGCGGGGGCGGCATGTGCGAGGACTGGGGCAGCACGTGCGTAAGTGGCGATGGGGGCGGCATGGGCGTAGGTGGCGACGGGGGCGGCATGGGCGTAGGTGGCGACGGGGGCGTGAGCTACGGCAACCTGTTGAGGGTGAGCTCCAGCGGATTTGTGGACGACGGCGTTGAATCCGTTGTGGGGGTCAGCGGTGTAGTCGACAGTGCGCACGGAACCGTCAGGTTCAACCAAGCTGTAGCTTCCTTGGACGACATCGCCGTCACGGGTTTCGTGTTGGGTCTTCTGGTCACCGGTGTGAGCATCGTTGACTCCGTATGAGAATTGGTACTGAGGATGGGGGTCGTATTGCTGGACTTGCACGGGGGCGGCGTGTGCTACGGCTACGGGGGCGTGAGAGAGGCCGACGGCATAAGGGGATGCATAGCCGGAGCCGATGATTCCAGCACGGGCAACAGCCATGACGGCGGCCAAAACGAACAACTAAACAACATTTAAAAACAACAGATTAGACAGAGCTTATATATAGTCAAACAATCATGGTTTCCAAAACATATTATATAAATTAAAAATCTATTCAAAATATTTAATGGGTCCATTCTGATATACAATATAAAAGCTTTACCAGTGTAACTAGATGTAAATTTGACTAGACATCCGATGATATTCTTTAAAATCGACCCATAAATTATGGGTTTTTTATTTGATACACGATAATTAATAAGTCACAAATAAATGAGAAATTTTAAATATTTATGAAAAACTATATCATTCATTGTTATGCTGTAGAAAGTTACAACAAAGACGTACTGTCTTATTATAAATTTTTTTATTGATTATATCCAAATTCCTAAGCATTTATATAAATATTCAAGTTCAAATTTTCAATAGTAGCAGACTTGAGATTCCTAAAGAAAAGAGAGATTGTCATCGACTGAATCCGAGGAAGTAAATACAACCCTTCGGATATATAAAAAAAATCATCCTTAATGGAGTAAAAACAAACTCGAGAGATTTTATTTATTAATATAAATGCCTATTTTTTGAAACAACAAGCTCCGAATATGGTTGAATAATGTCCTCAAAACGTCACTTGAAGAACAGAATAACTGGCGAATTTTTTATTCAATTTCACATTTTTACAACAATAAGTCACAAATGAATCAGAAATTTAAAATATTTATGAAAAACTATTTAAAACATTTCACGAAAGTTGTGTTGAATTATGTATATGTATACCTTAAAGGCCATGTTTTGTTTTTGTTGGTTGATGTGATATATAATAATATAGAACAAATTAAGACTGTTTGATGACTGAACGTTGGCCGAGGCTTTTTATATATCACTTGGTGTCGCAATGACCTCTCAATGCCTTTCCCCGTTTTACGCACGTAATAGATTTTTGGGTGTTCCTTACACCTTCCTCCTGATATTTGAGCACCCTATTCGAGATATCCCTTTAGTATTGTATGACTTGGATAATCTTTATTACAAATAAATATCTTGAATCTCTTAAGGCTACCCTTATTCATTAACATAGTCTTACTTAACCATAATTTAGAAAAAATTGGTATTTTGCTAAATATTTAAATAATAACTAATAATAATTTGATAAAAAAAAGTAAAATCAATGAGTTAAGGGTTAGAAAAATGTTATATTCCGTGAACAACGAAATAGTAATATTTTTAGACATTGATATTATTTTTGAATAACTAACATCCAAACATTGATATCTATTTATTAACATTTAATGCTGAATTTTGATAACGATCAAAATAGAAAATAGGAAAATATTTGATTATTTTTTCTCTATACTTTTTTCAGTAGGCACTTTAATCCAATTTAATTGTTTTTATTTTTCCATACATATTAATGGTAATTAATGTTATTACAGATGAAAAATTCAGATAGTAGTAGTTTTTTAGATCTTTACTATGTTTCAAGGTTTCCTGAATCCTAACAGTATTTTTTTAAAAATGTCGAATTTGCCCTTACTTCAAAACCGACATGTATTTAAAATCTAATTTGATTTTAATTAAAATCGACTCCCGCAAACTTGACCTATACTTTTGTCACTGTAGGCTCTTCAGTCTTGTTTTTATTTATTTATTTATTTAATTTTTGAGAAATAAAAAAACGCATAATTTTGGTACTTTAAAAATCAGACCACTTATTTATTAGTCAAAACATCTATATACGTTATTTAATAAATATTGGTCCAACATTTTAGCCACAGAAGCAACAACACAGATGCATTCATTTAAAAAAAACAACAAAATTTTTTAGATTTGGAGAAAAGTCGAAGAGTGAACATTTCTTGTTATAATTTTTTTTCTGAAATAGCTACAATATTTCTTTCTTTTAATTCAGATATTTATTTGTTTTGTGGTACTAGAAATAAAATTATACACATATAAAAGAAGGCAGGTGTATGGTGAAATTATATGGCGTGCATAAATCACGCCAGCTTTTTAAAATATTTTTTATAGTATCAAAAAAATTATTCATATTTTAATACTATTTAATAACTTCAGACATAAAGTGTTGATTTTTCTTGTTAAGATCTATTATTAATAGAAACTTGTTTATACGGTTGCAGCCCAGAAAGCACGAAGTGAGGCTTGGAGTTGGATAAATTAAAAACAAACATTTGTTTGTTTCTTTACAAATGATTAATTTACTACCGGTTTTAGGACATTCCACTTAACTAGTGTCAGCATCATTATTAAAGAAAAATGGTTAACCTTCTGTTAAGATAATACATGATATATCAAGAATTTAACTATATGATTTGAAATATTAATTTAAAACTTGACAAAAAAAAAAACAATAACAAAAAACTATTTAAATCTTTTACCCAATAACTTATTATTCAATATTTGCCAACAAACTTTATTTGTATTCATATTAAATCCCAATCATAGTGGGAAAGAGAGGGTGATATAATGCTTTCCACCTCTTTTCTAACTTTATTAGCAAATAAACTGTATACATGCGTAATAATTAAAAGAAGCCATCGAAGGATATTTTTGTTTTTACTTTATCCAATGCGAAGCATGGGTAAAGTATTGTAATCGGGCACGACTTCAAAGGGTCCTCAGGTAAAGACTACGGAAACCATAGCCTTAAATTAAGTCACAAATTGTAATGTTCAATTAGCTTGAATTTAAGCACGTGTCGCTTTTGCCAAAAATTACATGGAGTCTCGTCCAGAGGCCAAAAAGTGCGATTTTTTCATTTAGTCTGTTCGGATGTATGTTATCGTTTTATTCGTCCACGATTTTTTCCACACCGTTGCACCGATTGAAATGAAATTGAAAGCCTACCATTATTTTATGAAGCACTGATTAGTTTTTGGTACATATCGGTCTATAATCATTAGTACTTTATATCAGTACTTTTTTAGTTTTTTCTAAATATCTTGAAAATGACTAAACCAATTTTGATGAAATTTTATATCCTAATTAACTACCTTGGCGACCACAAAAAAGGTTAAATAAAGTTTTGTGTAAAATTATATTTTAAAGTACTTTACCTTAGAATAATATAGCACATTTGATAAAGTTTAGCCGAAAATTGGTTCGCAAATATGTATTTTCACATTTCAATTCACCAAATTTTTATCTTATACCTGAGAACGTTTCCTGAAAATACAAAATGCCAATGTTGAATGGTTTTAGTTAATGAGCTGAAAATTAGTACGCAACTATGTTACAATGCACTAAATTTTAGCTTTTTACATGAAAACGTTTCCTGAAAGAATTAAATGCCAATCTTGAATGATTTTAGTTAATGAGCTGAAAATTGGTAGACAACTATTTTACAATCCATCAAATTTTAACTATATATCTGAAAATCTTTCACGAGAATATGAATTGTCAATATAGAATGGTTTTATTTAAAAAGCCGAAACTTGGTACTCAACTATGTACTGCGCCAAATTTTAGCTTTATATCTCAAAACGTTTCCTGTGAGTACAAATTGCCAATCTTAAATAATTTTATCTAATGAAAATCGATTCGAATCTATGTATTTTCACATTATACTGTACTAAATTTTAGCTTTACTTATTCTTGAAAACATTTTACGAAAATATATACATTTTTTGCATGATTGTAATATTTTTCTTGGTTACTTTTAATATTTTTTATATTTGATTGAACAGTAAACAAAGATATGATTATAAAATGGACCGAAGAAATAAATTCATTTGATAAACACAAAAAGATTTTCTTATAGGACAGGCTGATTCATTGTGGAAGATGGTCGATTTCCATCTCAGTGACTGTAGAGTTTAAGTCACAAGATTTAATTTCTGACTCCTAACCTCACTCACACAAAGCAGTATTCGTTCGGGGTGAAAATCCCATAAAATATTATTAAAAAAAATCTAATGTTAAATTTGAAAAATAATTAAAATGCTGCTGTTTTATGTATTAGTATTATTATTATTATGTATTATTATTATTATTCCCGTATTGTGTATTCGATGAAATTTGCAAAAAAAAGAGATGATTAATATAAAATTTCAAAAAATGAAGAATACTTTTTTGGGCAGCATCCTCTGGTTGAAAAGTCACTAACCGCCACATATATAGTACATACATAGACTTTCATTCTGAAACTTTTGGGTCCAGGCACGTTATAAATTCGCATGAAGCTAAAATAAATTTTTATTTTTGACAAGGCTTGGTTCAATCACATATGTGTACCGCATTTTGTGTATAACTCCTAATTGACTGAAGATGGCCAAATAAAATTCAGGCCGAAACGTCTCATTAAAGGTGTTTTATTGAACCCAGTGATTCCATCTTTGGCTGATACCTCCTCCTTCATCTAATACAGTTTCATCACAGCCACGAACTCTTACAATATTCATACATAGTTAGTCCTTAATCAATAAGTTTTTGAGATTTTTTCAGAAAAAGCTTTAACAAAGTGTTATAAATTATTATTCGCCTAATTAATTAGAATAATTTACATGTCCTTTGTTATATACAGATACAGTTTATCCCGATTTAAATAAGTTGTCTATAGTCTGGTTCCTAACATCTCTAAATCTTGATAAAATTAGCATACTTCATACCTACTAGCTAAATATATTTTAGTATCCATGGCCTAAAAAATAATAAGTTGTGGATTATTATTATTATTGTAATTTTAAGGCTCTAATGCTAAAATCCAAGAGATAAATTTTTTTTTTTTAATATAATTTTAAAATGTTCATCAAGCCTTATAGCCTGGTAGATCTTACAATTTATTACTTTTTGTTGTGATGATATTTCATAGGGTAGATTAAACCCTAAGTATATTAATTAATACGTAATGGCACATGTGTATAGAAATTGTAAAAAAAAAATGAGATACCTTTCCAAAAAAAAATAAACTGCAACGGATCGTTGCTAAACTTTATCCAAATTCATTTGAAATATTAATATGTTTGTTCCTTTATTATTAATCAGATATCACTTGCAATTTGTAGTTCATATTGACATTAATTCAAAAATAATTCTCATTTAAGAGTCGAGGAATAACCATTCCACATTGGATTTTTGACATTTCGGTTATTATTGTAACCATTGCTGAAGACATAGAGGAATCGACTTAAAATCAAAAATAGCCATCGATTCTCATCTAATACTCAAGCTTGAGTTGTTTACCAAAAAAGAATTTAGTCTTTTTGATTTTAAGTCGATTCTTCTACATTTTCAGTAGAGGTTTCCATTAATAGTCAAAACATCAAAAATGGAATGCAATAAGGTTATTCCTCTAGTATTAGATAAGAATCGATCGTTATTTTAGATTTTAAGTCGATTCCTCCATGTCTTCAGCAATGGTTACCAATAATAATCGAAACGTCAAATACCTAATGTAGAATTGTTATTCCTCAAGTATTAGATGAGAATCAATCGCTATTTTTGATTTTAAGTCGATTCCTCTATGTCTTCAGCAATGGTTACCAATAAAAACCGAAACGTCAAAAATCCAATATAGAATGATTATTCCTCAAGTACTAGATGAGAATAAATCGCTATTTTTGGTTTAAAGTCGATTTCTCTATGTCTTCAGCAATGGTTACTAATAAAAACCGAAACGTCAAAAATCCAATATAGAATGACTATTCCTCAAGTATTAGATGAGAATCAATCGCTATTTTTTATTTTAAGTCGATTCCTCTATGTCTTTAGCAATGGTTACCAATAAAAACCGAAACGTCAAAAATCCAATATAGAATGACTATTCCTCAAGTACTAGATGAGAATCAATCGCTATTTTTTATTTTAAGTCGATTCCTCTATGTCTTCAGCAATGGTTACCAATAAAAACCGAAACGTCAAAAATCCAATATAGAATGATTATTCCTCAAGTACTAGATGAGAATCAATCGCTATTTTTGATTTTAAGTCGATTCCTCTATGTCTTCAGCAATGGTTACTAATAAAAACCGAAACGTCAAAAATCCAATATAGAATGATTATTCCTCAAGTATTAGATGAGAATCAATCGCTATTTTTCGTTTAAAATCGATTTCTCTATGTCTTCAGCAATGGTTACTAATAAAAACCGAAACGTCAAAAATCCAATATAGAATGATTATTCCTCAAATACTAGATGAGAATCAATCGCTATTTTTGGTTTAAAATCGATTTCTCTGTCTTCAGCAAAGGTAACGGATAAGAAAACAACGCAGTTGCTATGGTTACTCATAAAAATTCCTCCCAAATTTTTAGCATTTCACAGAGAGAAGCCTATCCATTCTTACTTAAGCAAGGCTAAATGAGCTATATTAAAACTTTCAAATGAATAAATTTTAAAGAATTAAAAAAATTAAAAAAAGTACCATCTTACTCTAGAGTAAAGTACTTTAAAATATAATTTTACTAAAAACTTTATTTAACCTTTTTTGTGGTCCCCAAGGTACTTAATTAGGATATTAAATTTCATCAAAATTGGTTAAGTCATTTTCAAGATATTTAGAAAAAACTAAAAAGTACTGTAATAAAGTACTAATGTTTGTGGGCCGATATGTACCAAAAACTAATCAGCGCTTCATTTTGTTAAAAGAATGCCAGGTTTTCAATTTCATTTCAATCGGTGCAACGGTGTGGAAAAAATCGTGGGCCAAAAAAACGATAACATACATCCATCCATACATACATACATACATACATACCGCACGCACTAAATGAAAAAATCGCACTTTTTGGCCTCTCGACGAGACCCCTTGTAATTTTTGGCAAAACCGTCACGTGCTAAAATTCAACCTAATTGAATACTACAATTTGTGACTTTAATTGAGTCCATGGGTTCCGTAGTCTTTACCTGAGGACCCTTTGAAGCCACGCTTGCCCCGAGAGCGATTACAATACTTTGCCCATGCTTTGCATTGGATAAAGTAAAAATTGTAGTTGCAATTCGAGCTGAATAGATCTATTAATTAAATTTTTATCTAACATTTATTTTGTAAATTTTCTTTTGACACCACATTCGCCTTTTTAGCCTACGAATTCGTCTCGCAATGTGTCTCAGATAACTTTGACACTTTGAATTGAAGTTCTCTGAAAAATTTTCATAAAAAATTTTATTTCAAAGACAGATGGATAAAACTACGAAACAATTGGTATGTAGGCCCCACTCTCCCTCGGGAGTAGAATTTTGATTCGATCCAAAATTATTATAAATTTGGGCTGAGTAAAAATTAAAAATACTCAAATTTATTTGAATTGCCACCTTAATAAGTCACAATTTGTTACCATGTTAAAATTAAATTAATTTTCATTTATATTTTGCATAGTCTAAAAAGAACTCAGAAACTGCAAATGAAAATTAATCGGGCCAAATCCCTCTCTTTCACTCTTTATATCATTTCTAATTAACTCTAGCATTTGTAAAATTCTCCATTTATTTTTGTTCTATTAATTACTCTTGCTACAACTATTCTTCTGATGTTATCTTTTGGACACCTGGCCCGATACTATACATCAACCAATTAACTTTTTTCTCAACCTGTTTATTATGAGGGCACACAATAAAATTTGTATCGAATTCCACAACAGCAGGTCGCCCTCTCTTTAATAGAAAGATCGAAAAAAAATAATGAAAATAAAATCTAATATCGACTTAATTCTTGTGCGCGGATATAAAATGTAAATTGGAAACTCGTTTTGCTGCTTTATTAACCATTTATGACTATCCGAGTATATATAGGTATATATATAAATACTATTGAAATAAACGGTCAGTCAAAGAAAATGGATCAACCAAAAAATTGCTTAACCCGACTTCACTCCTGAAATTGAACGACCTTCTAATTAATTACTACTTTCCATATCAAAAATCAGAACAAAGAATTAAACATTCTTATGATTCTTAATAATTAATTAGATATTATAATAATCAAGTTAGATATATTATTCAATATTAAATTAGGAAATAGTTAGAACTTTTTAATTCTGAAGGAGACAATAAAGAGTGTGTCTTCTGCTGCAATTATAAATTTTATTTATTTATAACGAGACTATAGTTTCGAGGGCTTTGCCCTCTTCATCAGTCTATTACAATGGATTCACAGGAATTAATTTATGAAGGAAGAGATTTTAACCTTTCATTCATAAATTAATTCCTGTGAATCCATTGTAATAGACTGATGAAGAGGGCAAAGCCTCTGAAACATAGTCTCGTTATAAATAAATAAAATTTATAATTCCAGCAGAAGACACACTCTTTTATTCTCTCCTTCAATGTATAAAAATTATGCTACTCTCGGCAAAAACTTTCAATTTAAATTTTTAATTCTTTCAAAACTCGATATGGTGTCCACAAATTTTGGTATTTTTTTTTTGTCATCGGATGCTATAAAATAGAAACTTTGCGGGGATGTGAAATTTATTAATACAACATGTTTTAGTTATTATAACCGTTAGCTCTCTATAGGACAATGCATTCTTCTTTATATAGTATATATTTTATTCAATCAATCACAAATATTTACAAATTAGTTAATTACAAGAATATTTATTGGAAAATTTTGTTTTTACACTTTTTTGAAACCGATCTTCGGTGGATCTTCCCTCCTTCGGGGTTCAAAGGGTTAATGAAGGAAGCATATAGTATTTTTTCCTTCTTGTCTTCTTTTTCAGTGCTCGATGGTATAGAGAAAATATTTTTAATCTTTCCATCATCCATAGAATAGACCAGAGTTTCTCAACCTTTTTTGGTGGACGGCACACTAAAAATATCCGGAATCATTTGCGGCACACCTGAATATAAAAAAATGTAAAATTTGTATGATACAAAAAAAAATGAAGTAATTACAAATACTATTTCAAAGCTACAAAACCCATGCAATTTTAATTATTTGTCAAAAACGCTCGCGGCACACATGTTGAGAAACACTGGCTTAGACAGCCCAAAATCTAAACGCAGTTCTCCGCATTGAAAAGACAAAAATTTTGTTACAGAACAAACTTTCTAAGACGATTTCTTTTTATGAATTTAATTTTTCTATTGAACGATAAAAATGAAGAAAAAAGTAAAACTTTTTCACAACCCAGTTTTTTTTTGTCTGAATTTTATTGAAGTTCAATTAAATATTTTATTTCTGTATAACGAGTATAATTTTGATCCAAGAGCAAAAGGCAATTCCTATAATAATAGAAATTTAAAATTGAATCTTTAATAGTCTGAACAGGTAATGACTTGATTTGGAATCCTTGTATTTCCTTCGCTATAAAGGAAGAAGTTATACATTCTATCCAAGACCTTTTTAGTTATTTTCCTCAATCAGATTCTAATGAAAGAATCGCTCACCCGCAAATTTATTAATTAAGAAAAAAAGTGAAAATTTTTCCAAGACTCGGGTCGCTAGATATGCCGTATTAATTAATAATGAACTTAAATATATGGAAAATTGTTTATTTATGCTTACAATATATTATGAGTTTGCATTAAAATCTCAATAAAATTTTTTCTTTTTAATTTTTTTGAACCGGAACTTTTAAAGCTAGAGCAGTGTTTCTCAATCTTTTTTGGTTGACGGGACACTAAAAAATCCGGAATCATTTGCGGCACACCTGAATATAAAAAAATGTTAAAGTTGTATGATACAAAAAAAATGAAGTAATTTGAATTACTATTTCAAAGTTACAAAACCCTTGCAATTTTAATTATTTGTCAAAAAGCCTCGGGGCACATTTGACAATCTTTCGAGGCACACTGGTTTACCGTGGCACACAGGTTTAGAAACACTGGAATAGACGTTGAGTTATAAATCTACCAGTGCATCTCCGAAGAAAAACATCTAAAGAATTAGTCTTTTTTTTTTAATTTAATTAACTTTAAAATAACGATATGAGAGAGCTCCAAAGTAGCCATTTTTAGCTGATTTTTGTAAATGTTGGCGTTCGGAAGTGAAATCACTTAAAATTATAAAATTCATTAATTTTCTTCTCATTAACCATTAATATCTCAATTATTTTAGAAAATATAATATATGGAACCCAAGGTATGCGTGTCGGCCTATTTCCCAGACTATAGACTAAAACTAAATTAATTAATTAATTAATTAATTTTTAATTAATCCCTTTTTCTAAACTGTATATAGGTATATTATATTCTTCTATTTTTTTAAATGGTTTCCAACAAAGAAATATCATTGGAACAAATAATAATTTAAGCATATTTATCAATCTTTTGTTTCTAAATTTCTATCTATTCCAGTTTCATTTTTATCCATAATCTTATAGATATAATTAATTCAAAAATAAATTAAGTCCTGAATATTAATCAAAATTTTCGAAAGATTTCACTCAACTCTATCTTTCTCTCTCTTTCTCTCTACTCTGGTAGAAATAATCAAATTAATTTATTATTGATAATAAATCAGACACGATTAATAAAAAAGTGATTGATTCGTTTTTTCCTTTAAGAAATATACTCATGTGGGTCGTTTTGAAATTAATTGGAGCATTATCAAAAATTTATAATACTTGTACTGTAATAGAAATCACATTGCTCAAATAATGTAAAATACAACCTTGGCGTAATAATAATAAAAATTATTCAATGCATGAGGCTTTTCACTGACTCGATATTTAGAATATATAGACAAAAATTAATTATAAATAGGTGTAGGCCATTGTTCTCAATCTTTTTGTTTTTGCGCCCTTCTTTTTTATATCGAATTCAGCAGCCCTCTTTCTATAAATCCTACTAACATAGCCATAAATAGCAATTCCCAAGGAGGTCATTAATCATCATTAATATTATTGTAGCCACTTGAATTTGTTAGATAGATATTTATGCCTATGTACCTAAATTCGTAGCCTTTTATTATTACCTATAACCAATTTATTATTCTTGTGAGTTGTATTTTTTTTACTTTATCCAATGCAAAGCATGGGTAAAGTATTGTAATCGCTCTCGGGGCAAGCGTGGCTTCAAAGAGTCCTCAGGTAAAGACTACGGAACCCATGGACTCAATTAAAGTCACAAATTGTAGTATTCAATTAGGGTGAATTTTAGCACGTGACGGTTTTGCCAAAAATTACATGGGGTCTCGTCGAGAGGCCAAAAAGTGCGATTTTTTCATTTAGTGCGTGTGGATGTATGTATGTATGTATGTATGTGGTGATGTATGTATGTATGTTATCGTTTTTTTGGCCCACGATTTTTTCCACACCGTTGCACAGATTGAAATGAAATTGAAAACCTAGCATTCTTTTAACAAAATGAAGCGCTGATTAGTTTTTGGTACATATCGGCCCACAAACATTAGTACTTTATAGTTTTTTCTAAATATCTTCAAGCTTGAGTTGTTTGCCATAAAAGAATATAGTCTTTTTGATTTTAAGTCTATTCTTCCACGTTTTCAGTAGAGGTTGCCATTATTAGTCAAAACATCAAAAATGGAATGCAATAAGGTTATTCCTCTAGTATTAGATGAGAATCGATCGTTATTTTTGATTTTAAGTCGATTTATCCATGCTTCAGCAATGGTTACCAATAATAATCGAAACGTCAAAAACCTAATGTAGAGCTGTTATTCTTCAAGTATTAGATGAGAATTGATGTCTATTTTTGATTTTAAGTCGATTCCTCCTTGTCTTCAGCAATGGTTACAATAATAACCGAAATGTCAAAAATCCAATGTAGGATGGTTATTCCTCGACTATTAAATGAGAATTATTTTTGAATTAATGTCAATATGAACTACAAATTGCAAGTGATATCTGATTAATAATAAAGGAACACACATATTAATATTTCAAATGAATTTGGATAAAGTTTAGCAACGATCCGTTGCAGTTTATTTTTATTGTTTTCATATACCATAAAAAGTTATTTCGACTTTTGTACATACTATTGCTTCCACCCCTCTTTCAGCTATTTCGCAACCCTTGTTTTACGATTAAAATTTATTTAGTAAAGATGGTGTTTTTTATTGAATCTTAGCTGTTAAGAATAATTTTTGTTACATTTGAATTCACTGAGATTGGCATGTAACAAAAATTATCTATGGCAACTCTGATCCAATAGAAGTGGAAGAAGGCACCCTTCTGATTTTCCAAATTTATCTTCTATAATTTTACGAAACGAAGCAGTCTTCCGGATTTCTCTTCTTCAATCTAAGTCCTGTTACTTTTTGATAAAATAAATATGTCTAATTTCTTCTTCCAAAACTTATGTATGTAGATTTAATATGTTTGAAATTTCGATGGTTGCTATTCACAAATAAAATAATAATTTAGTAAATTAAGATTATTTATTATTCTTTATTCCCTATATAGTTTCGGTCACCAATATCTGTCCCTCTTCAGTAGTTCTGCATATATGAATAATATTTTTTTATAAAAACCTCATTCAGTATATAAAACAAATTACATCAATTAAATTAATATGTACAATGTCGTTTTAATTTTTGAAGATTGTCAATTATATACATTTTATAAAATTTTCTACTCAATGTTGACTCATAATATAGATAGGTAGGTATAGCTGTTAGCTCCAGCCGTTTTTATGCTAATTGCGGGCAAAATTTGCGCTGACACCAGAAAACAGACGGACATTTTCTTGAAGGTAGTTTTCTTTCAAAATTTTCCTTGAAACTTGTACATTCAAAATTTGGGGCGATTTGGATCAATGTACAGACAAAACCTTAATTTTACATAGGTATATATTAGTATAGATAATTGGACGGAGAGAAAAAGTCTGTATCGACACTAATATAGTTTCCTTTTACTTTTGAACGGAACTCTAAAAATTAATGAAATTTGAAACAAACATTGTTTCGAAAGATTTGATTCCTATTTGTTTTTTGTTTTTTTATTTTTTAATTTATTTTTTTAATTTCATAACTGTAAAAGGATTAACATTTTTTATACCTACGCTTTAATTAAAATTAAATAACTCGAACAAAGTTTGAAATACCTAAACGTAGCTTATACATTCCTTATCTGCGAGTTATTCTTTATGAAGTGCTTTAAATTACTTTTCTCTTGCAATTGCCGTAAGTGGGATTATAATTTGTACATCCAGCTTTATTGTATAGACTATTTTTTTCTACCCCCTTGGCCTCGGGAACTAAATGCCCATTTATCTAAAGTATAGATTGAAGAAAAAAAGTTATTGAAAAGTCGTTTCAAAATTAATAATCTGAATATACGAGTAACTTTGCATAGATTTAATAATTACTAATTATAACCGGAAACAGGGGAGGCTATATAGATAGATATTCTTCATTCTATAGATATTCTATAGATATTCTTCAAATTCAAAGATTATTTATTATATAAATGAAATTAATTAGTTTGTCTAAATTTTATTTATTGAATATTTTTCAGTTAATTTGTGCCGAAGATTATGAAATTAGTCTAGGTCTCTAGATCATTGTTTGATAGTTTCGAGATTTTTAAAATTTTATAAATTACTAGCTGCAAGGCCCGCTTTCGGCGGCCCTCTTGCTAGCCAGGGGCATGTCCCCTGGACCCCCAGCCCCTCGAAACCCCCCCCCACACACACCACCACCACACTCCATTCCCGCACCCCCAACCCACTAACCCCCCTCACCCCCACCCCGCACCATGCACCCGTTCTCAACCCCCGCCCGCACCCCACCCCGTGCCCTTCAACCCTGCGCACCACACCCCCGTCTAGACCCCTTGACCCCACACCGCACCACCCCCTGTACCCCCACCCTGCTCCGCCTCACTCCTCACCCCACCCCCATTCCACCCCCTCACCCACCCTCCGCACCCAGTTTCTGCATTTCTAGCCTTCTAGTGACCCACAGATTATGTATACAAAATTTGGTTGAGTTTGGCCCAAGAGAAAGAATTTTCATTTTTTGACTCCCCCCCCATTTTGGGTGGTTAGTTTTTGCATTTCTAGCTCTCTAGAGGTCCAGAGATTATGTGTACAAAATTTGTTTGAGTTTGCTCCAAGGGCAAGAATTTACAATTTTTCGCCCCCCCCCCTTTTTGGGTGGTTTTTTGGGGAATTTTTTTAAACAAAAGTTGTCATAAATCACATCCCCTACAACTTTGTTTATCATAAAATTTACCGTAGGGTTAATAGTTTAGGAGTTATTTGATAATTATCATTCGTGCGCCTCCCCAAACCCCCTTCTGGGGTCAAAATATCAAAACGTTATATAGCTAAAAACGTAAGTTAGAAGACATCTGATGTAAATATGAAATTTCATAATAATCCCTTCAGCCGTTTTTACGTGAATCGTGAGCAACTTTTCGGAAACCACTGAAACAGACAGACATACATACATACAGACAGGAATTTTGTAGAGGGTGTTTTCGTTCATAACTTTGCTTGAAACGTGTGCAACCAAAATTTGGCGTGATTTGGAGCAATGTACAGACAAAACCTTAATTTTATATATATAGATAAAGAGGATTTGAATTCTGTATGTATAAAAAAACTCACTACAAATCTATTTAACACTTTAATTTTAGCCGATTTTGCAAAACAGGCACTTCATTAATATGCTTTTTAAATAGTCGAAACACAAAATTTAAACAAACTCATTTTTTTATTTATTTTTTACTTTGACCTCACCAGCACATCTAGGGAATAAAATATCTTTAATTTTTTATTTAATCACTTACCTAATAATCCCAGCAAAACACTTCTGTAAAAAAGCCGATTAATAAAAATCGTTTGCTAAAAAAGCAGTGAGATCTAAGTTGCCAAGTTCAACATCATCAGTTTAGTAAATGAGTCGAGAATATATATAATAGTAGCTGGAATTAAAACACATGTTTTTTTATTTTAAATGTCTATCTCTATTTATTGATTTTATATTTTTAGTTGTAATTATTTTCCTGAAACTTGGCATTTTCTTATTGTTATTGTTTTTAGGGCCTCCACCTCTCCCCCTTTATCCCTTCGATCCTTCCACTATTCATGTAGTAACTTAATTCAATGACATACATAACAATGCGTAAATGCGTAAAGCGAGCTAACCAGGGGACCCGGGTTCGAATCCGACTCGAGGCATCCAGCTAAAATCTGACCCCTGAAAAATATAACTAGTATCGTAATTAGGCTTATGGCTAGAAAGGCCGAAAAGCAAAAAAAAAAAAAAAAATTAAACTAAAAATGCGAAATGAAAAAACATGAGTTTTAATTGAAGTTACTATATTCTCGACTTTAATTGATGATTTTGAACTTGGTAGCACATAAGATCTCACTACTTTTTTGACAAACGGTTTTTATTAATTGAACTTGACCCTTTTTTTTACAGAATTGTTTTTGCTGGGATGTCAGTTCTTTTTATAAGTTAGATGCGTAGGTATTTAGCCTGCAAGCTTCACCCATTTATATTATTTAAGGGCTAATGAAGGATAAGATCTTTTTTTCGATTTCTCATTATGCCGAATTTCAGCATTCTAGAATCATTGTATTTTCACTACATATTAATTTAAGCTATTAATTTCATCCCTACATTGTATGTCCTGAATAAGGGAATTTTTCGGTTTTGCGATTTCACTCTTTGTTAATTCACCAAACTCTACCAAGTTGCCAAGTTTTAGCATTTCAGATTCAATATATTTTCGCCATATGTATATATTAAGCCTATAAATTTAAACCTTTCATTTTAGGTTCTAAAGAAGATAAAGTATAGCTTTTTCGATTTTTCTCTTTGATTGTACATCAAACTCTACGATTATGTCAAATTTCAGCACTAGGATCAGCGAATTTTGATGAGTTATTGAGTCAGTGACGAAAAAGTCTATCTTTCTAACTTGGACGATATAAGCAATAGAAAAATATGAAATTTCGTAATTTTGTTAAGCTTATGGAGCAGTAGTAAGAAAAAAATTAGCCATGTACATGTACAGGTTTCTATTGCGAAGTTACAGTGGCTTCAAAATGGCTAGAGTTGCTTCCTGTAAAGGGTAATCTGGCAGTGCACGCCCTCTCGAATCGAATTTGCCTGGGTACTACCGTGCTCCCAAATATTGTATAATAATTATTCATATAAAAAAAAGGATTGAGATAGAATCTAAGAAATTTTCAGAATTTTTAATTAAAAATACTTTTTTTATTTTTTTAATTTTGTGCTAGTGGTTTTATCAAGTTTTTACTAATTAAGACAAGTATTTAAAATAGTGAATATTTCTCAATATAATATACGGGTTTTGCACTGCAAATTCAACTTTTTGAAAATCAATTTTATCTACAATTGTTTTTTTAACTTTTCCAATATAAAGTAATTGTTCAGAAATATGGGGACTGTTCCTAGCTTGTAGAGGTAAGATCTACAACAGAGCCATTAATTACATCTATAGTACCAAATTTCTATGATTTGAAGAATGACTTAGCATATTTCTTTTACATATTTTTTATTTTTGAAAATACTTTTTTATAAGATCATTATAGGAGAATATGGTGGTAAAAAAAGTAAAGTAAGACTTGTCTAATGAATAAGATCATAAACTTCCTGGATCTAATGGAAAGTTTTACAAAACTAATCACACTACCACCAGATTATGGGCTTCCTACTTCTGAAGTAATCTCCTAAAAATGTAATGTATAAATAATGGAATGTTGTAGAAAAACATGATTTTCAAAAGTTTAATTTAATTTGCAAAAAGTTGAATTTGGAGTGAAAAACCTTTATAATCAATGATATATGATTTCTCCTGAAAAATTTAGATTTTTAATACAAGTTTTGAAATTATCTTTATAAAAGAATTATATATATACAGTCGACTCTCGATAATTCGAACTCTTCAGATGTTAACTTCGGTAAATCGAAAAAATCCTGTGTATTTTGATATGCTCGATAACTCGAAATCCTTTTCGTGACAAGAGGGGGAGACAACGTTCTATAATTCGAGCTAGGCCACTTCCCCTCTTGATAATTCGATTTCCTAGCAATGTTTATCTCCTTTCTATTGCAATATTAATACATATGTAATTTTATGTTCTTTTTTGTCGTTTTCATTATTTTTACTTTTTTACTTGAGGCTATATATAAAATTTATATAAGCTCATACATATTTTCAAAAATATAATAAAAATTCTTAATAATTCGATTTTTTTTCTTTCCTCATGATAATTATAAGTCTCAATAATTCGAATTTTTCTTGTAGTCCCTTGGATTTTGAATTATCGAGCGTCGACTGTATATGTAGGTATATCTCCTTCACGTTAACCAAATAATAAAATGCTTTAATTAATTCTTTATAAAATGGGTTGAGATGAAATGAAAGAAATTTTTAAGGTTTTTATATTTTTATTTTTAATTGATTGATGACATAGAATACAATGATGTGAAATGAGAAATGTTTATATACAAGATGGTGGTGACTATCTAACCATGGATTCCATAGGAAAGAGCTGGGGCGGCGTGGGCGTAAGTGGCGATGGGGGCCGCATGGGCGTAAGTGGCGACGGGGGCGGCATGTGCGAGGACAGGGGCGGCATGGGCGTAGGTGGCGACGGGGGCGTGAGCTACGGCAACCTGTTGAGGGTGAGCTCCAGCAGATTTGTGGACGACGGCGTTGAATCCGTTGTGGGGGTCAGCGGTGTAGTCGACAGTGCGCACGGAACCGTCAGGTTCAACCAAGCTGTAGCTTCCTTTGACTACATCTCCGTCACGGACTTCGTGTTGGGTTTTCTGGTCACCGGTGTGAGCATCCTGGACACCATATGAGAATTGGTACTGAGGATGGGGATCGTATTGCTCGACTTGCACGGGGGCGGCGTGTGCTACGGCTACGGGGGCGTGTGCTACGGCTACGGGAGCGTGGGCAAGGCCGACGGCATAGGGGGATGCATATCCGGAGCCGATGATGCCAGCGCGGGCAACAGTCAGGACAGCGGCCAAAATGCACAGCTGAAAGAATAAACAGAATGATTAGAAGGATTAGAAAGAAAAACTACTTTATCTTTCAAACATTTAAGTTAACTATTCCAAATTTGCTCAGGTGAGCCCCAGGCACGAGAGTGCCAGGAAAGTGTGACAGATGGAATAAATGAACGTCTATTTCAATTTTTTCAAAATTTTAAATATTAAAATGCAATACAAAACAGTTATGAAGTTTTCTCCAGAAATATTATTAGAATGTATGTATAATATAAGTATAAATATACCTTGAATGCCATGTTTTGTTTCTGTGTCTGTTGGATATTAAAGTTATTTAATAAAGTGAGCTAAACTCGTTGAATGTTGACTGACCGTTGGCCGAGGCTTTTTATATATACCGGTGTTTAGTGTCGCAATCTCTGCTCGGGATAAAGAAAAAGGCTGTGTGGCAATTAAGAGAGACAGCCGATCCCTTGCAGTCGTTTAGATTACAACTTGTTCGAATGGGATCCGAAAGGGTGGCATTGAGCTCACCAGCAACCCTTACTCTTTGCATATATGTATACACGAATAAGGAATAAATTAAAACATCTGTTTTCCGTTTAATTTAATGAAATACTTATATATTAGTGTGTCATTTTAAAGGAATTTTTTTTCAAACATTTACCTGAAAATACTTCCAAATTCGAGCTTAATGTTTCATACAGGGACGGTTACATAGTAAAACATATTTGTAGTCCCAATGCTTTTGAATGAAGCGTCAAAATAATAATCCGAGTCAGGCTCGTATACTGAGATTTCTCTACCTATTGAAGGTACTATATATAATTGATTATGATTAACATATTCTTATTGAAACTAAGTTAAAAAGTTTTAGCAGAAATTTGTATGATACTCTCTGTAAAATAGCGAATTAATTATTTAATTATATCAAATTTATGAAAAATATTTAAGCCTTTATATATTGTAAAGATTGTATTTTAGGGGAAAATTCCTGGCTGGATTTGAACCAGTCTTTCAGCTATCGAATTGGCTTTATCTAGTGGGCTATGGAACTAGTGTTAAAACTTAAAAATCAAAGATAAGCACATAAATTTTTTGTATAAATAAGAAAAATATTATATTTTTGAAAGTACTAGAGATATCGAATTCGATCTTATTTGACGTTCCTAATTAGGCAATAAACGAATTAGTATTTTTTTTTTATAATTTTAGGTCAAGCCATTTGTGAACGCCTACAGGCACAAAAATCGTCTTAAAATAGCAATTTTAGAGTTTAATGAGATCTTTACAGGGCTAACATTCCACAAAAAATCGACTCCCCCCACCCAAACTACACTAAAATTTCAAACATTTAAGAGTATTTTCATAAATATATAAAGTCGACTTCAAAATTTCAGGAGATCTTTAAATTTTCAAATTATTATCACTTATTTCAAATATTTCTATAAAAAACATTTTTGTTTTGAAAAGTATATTAGTTCTCGAAATGAAATAAAATTATTATTGCATAGTTTCAAGGGGCAATTAAAATGAAGAAGGGTGCTGATAGAAGGCTTGAAGTTCCTGCCTGGTATATCATCCACCATGTCAAAGACAAGTCCAGACGAGTTTTAGTCGAATAAAAATTGTTCTCGCTGAGGAACCATTAAATAGTAATAATACAAAAAATGAATAAATAAAGATGATTCGAGAATTTTTAGACTAATCCATTTCTAAGAACTCTCATTATATAAGATCGGAAATAACCAAGAGTGCTATAGAGTATATAGACAATCCATAGCTTGCTTATAGTAAAGTGATCAGACATCCACATTAGGTGGGACTGTCCCCCATTTGGGTTTCTTGTCCCACCTAGAAAATGCTTCACAAAGTGTCCCACATTGGAAAATATTTTGACTTTTGGATTAAAAAATTTATATTTATTAATTATTTATATTTTAACAAAGTCGATGTTGGGATTTAGTGACACTAGAGCCCGTCTTGAATGACTTTTGTGATCATGCTCATGTGGAATATATGCGCTTACTAGGCTACAACAAAACCAGATGGTTAGCATTACTGCCTTCAATTGAAAGTGTTCTAAAACTAAATTCCTTTTTAACCGACTTTCAAAAAAGTAGGAGGTTATTTATTTCTCCTTACCATGTGGACCGATTTCGAAGATATTTTTTTGCATTGGGTTCAATCTAGTTCCCGATTGGTCTCGAATAAATTTCATTGGTATTGGACCTTTTTTGTTATGTATGTTCAAGCATAACTTCTTTGATCATGACCGATTTCAATGATTTTTTTTTTATTAGAAAGGGGGTACTTTAGAGGTGATACCATATTAATTTGGTCAAGTTCTGATCATATGATCAATGACAAAATAACGGAAATCTCTAATTCTTATGTGCAAATAATTGAAATTATAATAAATAAAATCTTTTATAAAAAAAACAATCTTAAAACCTTCATCTAAAACCCGCTAACGTTTCGAGATATTAAATTGAAAGTTTTTATGCCGAGGGTAGCAGAATTTTTATATATTGAAGGAGACAATAAAAAAGTGTGTCTTGAATTTTATTATCAATTTCTGATTCCTTCGCCCGAATACTTACTCTTACGAGATGCATGCAAGGTATTATCATAAGTCGCTATACTTAATATCACTAAAAAGAGAAAAATAAAAATAATTTTTAGAAAAAAAAACGACTTCAAAAAAATTAAATGCAATAATAAGAACTCAAAAATAAAATAAAATGCATTAAAATGTATAAAATAATTATCTAATTTAGTTACAACTAAACGATGAAATTGTTACATGAAATTACTTTTTAGAAGTCGGTGCCAAATAAACTATATAAGCGAGCTTACGCGATGTTGTCTTCATTGCCCGCCATACGTACTAAGTAAGATCCATCGAATGTATATGTTTGGCACCGACTTCAAAAAGTGATTTCATGTAACAATTTCATCGTTTAGTTGTAACTAAATTAGATAATTATTTTATACCTTTTAGTCCATTTTATTTTATTTTTGAGTTCTTATTATTTTATTGTTGCATTTAATTTATTTTGAAGTCGGTTTTTTTTCTAAAAAAAAATTTTTTTTAGTCATATTTTTTGTCTACTGATAACTCTCCGAATGTCGACATATCATCTGCTTCGCAATGAATAAAGTAAAAATGGGTAAATGGCTTGAGCCTTTTTTTCGCAGGGTAGTCATATCCTTAACAGATCTGCTAAGGTAGTTGTCTAAATATCAGGGGCTCCGATTATACGAGATGTGTTGCTATTAAATGTCGGGACTGTGTTTAGAAACATTGAAGACTATATTCAAAGTGAAGCGCAATTTCTATAATACTTGTGAGGAGTTTTGTAACAACATATCACAAAATGTTGAATTATTGTGAAAAATTTATATTCCGTCGGAAAAGTACGAGTGATTATATCTTTATTTGTTAGGCTAGGCACACACAGTCGATTTTCAGTCGACCCAACAATTTAGTTGGGTTGGTTTGAAATCGTGATGAATTATCAATTTATAACCAACTCTAATTAACTAACTAAGCTCGATTTTTTTATCATAAGTGCTCATCGATCGCTTTTGATTAAATAATCGAGTTGATCTGCAGTTGTGTTGTGTATGCACCTACATTAAACTTAATATATTTATGTCCATCAACTAAATCGCTGGACTGAAAATCGACTGTGTGTGCCTAGCCTTATATTGATGTTTTAATTTTATCTATGAGTGCTCTTATTCCATTATGGTTAAATAAATAATACGGTTACGGTTATACTTATACGATACAATAGATATATGATAATAAAATAATTATATACATACCGATTCATGACATTTTCTCACAATAAAGAGGCTGTTTTTTTACCAATTTTTTACCGAATCCTACGAAATTAGATCAAGGTGGTCTAATTTTAAAAGGTCTCTCAATTAATTAAAAGCTCTTTTATTTAATTAACAGAGAAAATTGTATAGGTATTTTGAGGTTTAGTTGTTTTACTACGATTTAAGTTGATTTTTTCTGAAAATTAATCTTTAATCCCCTATAATGACTAAGCTATTGGTTTCTCAGTGGAAACTTAATTGAAATGCAAATTTTAGTGTTCACCTAAATATTTAATTTAGCAAATTTTGAGGCACATTGATTTTTAATTTATGGGTGTTTATAAATGTTTAAATAAAAAATAGCCCTTTTAAACTTATAAAGTAAAGTTCCATTATTTTTTTCTTGATTGATGGACTTTTTTTATCTCGAAAATAATTATGGGTGTATTTTGATACCTAAATTATTTCAACATGTGTTGTGCTTTTCGGAAGATATTCACTTCTCTACTTAACAGTAAAATATCACTAGATAGTAAAAATCCGAAACATGTATGATTGTTGTTATAAAAAAAATGTTAAATTGACTTTGTGATAAAAAAAAAGTTTTTGTTTTTTATAAAGTAAACATTATACTTTAACTCGACCTACTTCTGTAATTTTTCGTATCCGGAGAACTCGATTCCCACGGTGGTTGTAAAATAATTCAACTTTTTTTAAATGAATTTAACTTTAAAGGACATCATAGATATTAGTTGAAATATTTTTACATTGCATATCAGAGAGGTTCGTCCCCTTAGGAATCGAACCCAAGCGCTAACTAAGCTTGCCGGGCCAGTAGCCAAACCCTTAAGACAAATCTCTCTCTGACATGCAACATATATAAGTATTATAGCTAGATTTTTCACTCCCTTCAACTCAAAGGGAATAGTGAAAATTCCTGCTAAACTGAAAAAAGTTTTCAGTGACGGACCCATGGATTTTACAGTGAAAACAAAGATTTAAGTATCTTTTTGGGTGTCTTTTTTTGAAAAAAGATGGAAATTATTTCAAAAATCAACCCAGTATATAATATTATTAAATGAATTTAACTTTAAAGGACATCATAGATATTAGTTGAAATATTTTTACATTGCATATCAGAGAGGTTCGTCCCCTTAGGAATCGAACCCAAGCGCTAACTAAGCTTGCCGGGCCAGTAGCCAAACCCTTAAGACAAATCTCTCTGACATGCAACATATATAAGTATTATAGCTAGATTTTTCACTCCCTTCAACTCAAAGGGAATAGTGAAAATTCCTGCTAAACTGAAAAAAGTTTTCAGTGACGGACCCATGGATTTTACAGTGAAAACAAAGATTTAAGTATCTTTTTGGGTGTCTTTTTTTGAAAAAAAGATGGAAATTATTTCAAAAATCAACCCAGTATATAATATTATTAAATGAATTTAACTTTAAAGGACATCATAGATATTAGTTGAAATATTTTTACATTGCATATCAGAGAGGTTCGTCCCCTTAGGAATCGAACCCAAGCGCTAACTAAGCTTGCCGGGCCAGTAGCCAAACCCTTAAGACAAAACTCTCTCTGACATGCAACATATATAAGTATTATAGCTAGATTTTTCACTCCCTTCAACTCAAAGGGAATAGTGAAAATTCCTGCTAAACTGAAAAAGTTTTCAGTGACGGACCCATGGATTTTACAGTGAAAACAAAGATTTAAGTATCTTTTTGGGTGTCTTTTTTGAAAAAAGATGGAAATTATTTCAAAAATCAACCCAGTATATAATATTATTAAATGAATTTAACTTTAAAGGACATCATAGATATTAGTTGAAATATTTTTACATTGCATATCAGAGAGTTCGTCCCCTTAGGAATCGAACCCAAGCGCTAACTAAGCTTGCCGGGCCAGTAGCCAAATTTTTTTTATTTTAACATCTAGAATTTCTTATGAATATTTTTGATTCGCTTAATTTATGAACTTCAAGTCTCTATACATTTTTTTTTCAATATTTTCAATCTATCAAATGAAGTTATAACAAAAGATTTATAGATATAAATATATCCACTCATAAGAATAATTTTATTTATTTGAGACTAAAGTTTCAAAGGCCTTGCAAGGTCATGCCGTTCACCGAACTCTTCCATTCTTTCCTATAGGAAATTTAATTATAACTAACCTTCTATTATCCTTGTGAAATATATAGGTATTGGATGATTTGAAGGTATGCCTTTCAAAAATACATTCTCAAATAAAAAACAAACAAATACATTTAAATTATTTCATGCTTTCTAAGATTCATAATAATAATAATTATTATTATTATTATTGGTGGTTTAAAGGAGCATTGACTGCTAAAGATTCATAATATAAAGCTGATTTGATTAGTGAAACATGATACACCCATCCCTGATATTTGCTCGCTCTCTAGAAGATATCTTCTGGACACCAATATAACTTCTAGAATCTAGAGAACTTAAAAACATATTTTAAAAACAATAAGAGCTAAATAAGATATCTTCTAGATCAGGGTTCCGCAAACTTTTTGTGTTCAAGGTACACCTACCAAATCAAGAAATTTTAAAGGCACACCAAAGTAAAAACGCGGTTTTCAAACGCTCAGCACCCCTTCGCTGTCAAATTGGTTAAAAGTCGAACAAGCGCTTTCGCCAACTCTTTTGTCCCTATGACCTCCAGAGACTGGAACTCGCTCCCTGTCACCATCTTTCCCGCGACTTATAACCTTCAGCTATTTAAGACCCGTATCCACAGATACCTTCGACCCCCGCCCAACCCATAAAATTCTTTCTTCTTTTCACGATGGAGGGGCCAACCCAGGCCTTTAGGGGTTGCACCTTTTTGGTGTAACTACTTCTCTCATCATTATCATAAAAAAACCAATGTTTATTTAATATTTATTTATTATTAAAATCAATATAATATGAAAATATGTTTAATATGAAATGTAAGCCTGCTTAACTGAGCACAGGCGATCAAAATTTGAAGTAATCGTTGATAAGGCTGCTCGCATAACTCTCAGATATGTGTGAGTGCATTATCTTCATAAAACTTGACATTTTTCCGCGGTACATCAATTAATGCCCACGGTACACAATTGTGCTACGGCACACATTTTGCGGAACACTGTTGTAGAGCGAGTGTGCTAATTATCTGGAATATTATAAATATTTATCAAAAATAAAAAATTAATAAAAAATTAATAATAATAAAACTTGTAGAAAAGTCTGAGGAAGAGAAGACCTCAGATGATCGGACACACATTAAATTAGAATATTTCGCTCAAATAATTAAGAGTATGGGATGTGGATTATTTAGAGAGGTCAAAGAATTGCCATGGGACAGATCTGAGTTGAGACGGTTGATTGTGTCAAACCAGTCTTAGGACCATGTACTCAATGATAATGAATAAATAAATAGAACATTTTAGAGAAACAAGTAAACTTGTCTGTTTGCAAAAGTTTGTGGAATTTAACACCATTTTCGTGATAGAAAGAATAATAATTATGTCGATTATTTTTCAGCCTTAAGTCGATCTCTAATGCGTCCGTCATCTGAAAATGCACCCTTTTAGTTAAGCCATAACATCTTATGAAATAAATCTTCAACTTAAACTTTATGTTTCAAATATGAATAAACTTATTATAGAACCGACAAAAACTATTAAATTATTTGAATCACGAAAGGGCTATCCAAATTTGTTCGAAAAGAATCTAAAGCTTAGTCAATTTTTAGAGCCGGATCTAGGTTTTTTGTCAGGAGGGGCAAGCTTTAATTTGCCGCTGGTTCCCCCTCCCCCAGCATGCTATATAAAACAAGTAACGTTGATAAAAAATACTAAATGGGTTATAATAAACAGCCATATGGTTTTATAGACGCCAATAATAAATCATTTAAATTTTATTATATTATTTTTTTATTAAAAAATTAAAACTCTCCATAATTTATCCCGAGGGGTGATCCGTGATTGAAATTAGGTGTACACGTCTTTGGAATTATGTGGAATTATTTTGGAATTCGTTAGATAATGCTACTTCATCTATTGTCTTCTACTTGAAAATGAAAGTGGAAGTGGAAGTAGGTGTACACGATATTAGGTCGCGCTTCACCCTTAGGTTTATCCCTATGATTTTTTGAAATTCCCTTTCTGCATTCATTCTTCCAGTGACATAAATATATAATCTTCAGTCTTTCAAGAAACGTAAGCACTGAAACATTCAATTGAAAAGTTTTTGTTTTGCCGAGAGTAGCAGAGTTGTTGATTCACAAAGAGAAACAAAGAGGTTGTCCTCTGCTTGATGCAAATAAACATCAAAATCAAAATCAATATATTCACAAAAGAATGAAAAAGAAAAAGAAAATCCTAGGATAGTTCTCCCACATTATGGACAAATTTCCGAAAAATTAAAACAAAAAAATGAAAAAATTTGCCTTCAAAACAGTATTCAAAACTCCAATTACTCTAGGAAAAGATTTAGGTTCAAATAAAAAAAGACAAATTACCAAATATAGAAAAAGAAGGGGTTTATAGTTTGAAATGCAAAGATTGCTGGGAAAACAGAAAGAAATCTGAAAATTAAATGAACATATTAGGGAATTTAAAAATAAAAAGAGTGAAAACTCTTTTGAGGAACATTTAAATTCAAAAAATCACTCTTTCCCAGAAAGAACCGGTATTAGATTAATAAAAGGAGAATAAAACCCAAATTTAATTAGCGCAATCGAATCTTTAGAAATTTTGAAATCATTCAATAGAAATTCAAAATTTTGTTTGAACAACCAAATCGAATTATCAAATAGCAATCTGCTTAAGATGTTTGCTAACAAAAGATAAAAGAAAAAAAGAAAAACCCTTCCATTGTCAGCCTTTCTCTTTGTAAAACAAGGAGAAAGGGAAACATATTGTTATATTTGAATGTGAACCAGAAGAATGTCTTTATTAGTTCTAAGGTGACCACCAGAGAAGAAAGAACACCAAATTTTCAATATCCATACGATATTGACTCCATGAAAAACATTTATAATTAAAAAAAAGACTGATGATGAAGACCAAGTCTTCGAAACTATAGTCTCAAACAAATAAATAATATATATATATATATACAGATATATCATCTCGATATATATGTGTGTATGTTTATTTGCATCAAGCAGAGGACAACCTCTTTGTTTCTCTTTGTGAACTGAAACATTCCACTACTATTCCACTCTTGAAGTTTTTTCCTCTTATTCTTGTTACGATGCAAGTTCTTAATACAAACTTGTCTGCAAAATTCAGATCATTAGCACGAAAACTTAGTATAAATCAATTTATTTCGTTTTAGACATGAGATATGAAAAGTGCTGTCTTCAACATTTCAATTTACATTGATCGATTATTTAATAATTATTGTATAGTTTGTAATTATCTTAATAATTTGGGTTATTTTTTTAGAGCCGATATCAACCAATCAGTAGGCTAAATTTAGTTAAATTAGATTGTATAATGTTGATAATAAGAAATTGATTATACTCGAATAGCTTCTTTAAGTAATGTACTTAAATACGAAATATATTATATTTTGAGTAGTTTCTTTAATCAAAGTAATAATCAAACATTTTTTTTAAAATTCAAAAAATAATAATCATTTTGAATACTATACGTATACCTACTACAAATTTTTGGGATATACTTACAATATACCTATACATGTTTTAATAGGTTATTTAAAGCTATTAATAGGTTTGAAAATAATTTTAATCGTAAGAAATACTTACTTTGTTTTACGTTATAATGGATCTGCTTCGCGGTGGTGTTAACTCAGTGTAACTTTGTCTTAAATTGGCTATTGTGAATTTACTGATTTTAAATTTATATATATGGATATTATCAAAAATAAAAAAATATGAAAAAAAAATATTAAAAAAATAAGAAAATAAAGAATAAAATAATAATTGAAATACTAAAGGGGTTGAAGGGATTTTGGGAAGGGTAGGTAAGGGGATTTAACTATTAAAGGAGAGGAATTAAATTTTTCTTTAAGGTTGTACTCGAAAGAATGATAGAACCAGAGATTAAATATTTTACAATTTATTTATATCAGCAAGAAGAAAATTAATATATAAAAAAATGAAATGGATAAATTAGAAGTGTTTCAGTTACAATTAGACTTGCTCTGATATTAAGATCGTAAGCAGATATTATTCACAATGGTGCGAATCCAATCAGAGGCAGATAAAAAGGTCTTGCTCGTCTTACGATAGTGTAGACAAGGCAGGAGATGGCCACGTAGGTGTCTAGCTGTAATTCCAATCCGGCTTCAAGATGACGACGCCGGTCCACCACGTGTAGATCACAACAATGGCACTCTCATAGGCGTAGAATGTGAAGAATGAGTAATATATTATATTAATATATAATGAGAGTAGTAAGAGTAATAATATTCAATGATATAATATGTAATATATAATGAATAGTAATGTTATATCATAGTAATGTATATCATAATGATTATTGAATAGTAGTATATATCATAATGTAATGTTATATCATAGTATAATGTTTATCATATGTATAATGTTTTTGATATGAGCTCTGATCTTCTTTTTACGAGATTTCTCCCTCCGTCTTCTTTGAGATCATGTGCTCTGATCTGATATCCTGATTGGTGGATCGATTTATCCTCTTTCTCCTTCATTCGCTTATTGACCGGCTCTGCTTTAAATCTTAATTTATTCCAATTGTCATTTCTTGAAACCTTTCTTAAAATATACATTTTATTGTGAATTTAAATGAAAAAAAATTAAATTTTATTAATAATATATTTTTCTCTGTTTTATGGATTAACATTGATTAAATTAGACTTTCTTTTTTTTTGAATTTAAATCCCAAAAAAAATAACTCCGTTCATGAATTGTGTTTCTGCTTTTAAATTTATTTTGCCTACAATGTAGGATACATTGTAATGTCTAAACTACCTGAACAGCACCTAATCATGCGATTTTGACAGATTAATATAATCTAAATCACCAAGCCATTCATACTTTTTACTTGGAATTTTCCAATTTTTTTCTCAACTTGCTTAGAAATGTCTGAACGCGAAGAAAAATAATTTTCAAACATCTTTATCTTGATTACGATGGATATAGAGTAACAGAAGATCGGAAGTTCATAGAAAGTTCAGCTTAAATATTTATATTTTTCTTAAAGGATCAATTAAATTTTGGACTTTTTAGCTTCAATACTATGGTTGAAAAATACTGAAAAAAGTAAAAATTGAACAGATAGTTATAATAAGCTGAAATTTGGCTTAAAAATGTATATTACTAAGTTGCACTTTATGACTAGTTTCAGCTTCAAGCTCAACCATTGTCTAAAAAAAATGCCAAAATCACCAAAAACTGTATCCAAACAACTCTTAAAAAAGTTTTCACCCTTTTCTTTAATTTAAGCCTAAATTTAAGTTTACTGACACTCTTTATCAATAAAAAAAAGCACCTGATAATTTTGATAATTTAAATTTGAGAGTAATGAAATTAAGAATTTTTGAAGATAATTAAATTATATTTCAAATTTTTTCCAGTGAGTGCTATATTTACTCGTAGGTATTTTGTAATTTGAAATTAACAAGGAATGCTATAGTTTTTTCAAGAAATTATAGAAATATAACCTAATAATATTTAAATGCTTATCATATTACTTATGATTACGAAGTATCGATACTTTTTGTATTATCTACTACTAAACGAATTATACCTTAGTATAAATTCAATTACTCAGATCGTATTACTCAGAATGATTTATCGTATTATTTATGATTATGAAGTATCGGTACTTTTTGTTTTACCTACTACTAAACGAATTATACCTTAGTATAAATTCAATATGAGAATAATAATTTGTAGAAAATTAAATTGTCTTAAAAAATTCTTAATTTCATTACTCTAAAGTTTAAATTATCAAATTTAACAAGTGCTTAGGTACTCTTTTGCTATCGAAGTATAACACGATAATATCGAAGTAGTAACTTATCATGTTACTATGACTAAATAAACTATTATAAATTAATTCTAAAAATCCTCTTGTTCTGTCTTTATCTTTTGATCTTTTTAATATTTAAATTGAATAATTACAAAAGATTGATTTAATAGACAAAAATGCTAATATAACTAGATTTAATTTGAATAGTGAAAGTGAATGAATATATAGCGAAATAACATTAGTATAGCAATGACATTCATTTATTAAGGGCACTCACTACTAATTATGTTAATGAATGCAAATATTTGTGAAAATTAAAAAAATAAAAGAGATAAAAAATTTTCTAATGAATTTGATAGTGACCTAAAGAGAATCCCATTAACATTAACATTCACCTAATTATATGATTATTATATAATTTTGGCAAATATTGCTTCTTCTTTTTACTTTATTTTTTCAGTTTTACTTTAAAATTAAGAAATTAATTTTGATTACGTTACCAGATATGAAATTTATTAGATGAAATGCAAATTTCAAATTTGCCAATATACGTGTCAGGTTAAGAGATTAGTTGATTGTCATTTACAATAAATCGCCAACTGGAAAACAGATTATGTGTTTCAAGAAACCAGTTTACTAGATAAGACCAATTCGAATTGACAATCATCGATATATTGCGAAAATTGCAAAATAACAAAAGTAGAATAAAGACATAAATATTTAATATGGAAAGGTATGATAGAAAGAATCAAATGATCTCTAAGGTTTATTGGGTTGGACCACTCTTGGTGGAATTACCATAGTCTAAATCGAATAATTCATCCACCTGATCACCAAAACTGTATTGAAAAGAAAAAAATTCATCTTCATCTCTTGCCATCGTTAATGCAAAAGTCTTGTAAGACCTATAGTTGGATCTTGTTGGTGCCATTTATTCTTACATAATTGCATCAATCTATATATTTATATAAAATCTATATATATAATATTAAGGTTTTGTCTATACATTGCTCCAAATCACGCCAAATTTTGGTTGCACACGTTTCAAGCAAAGTTATGGACAAAAACACCCTCAACAAAATTCCTGTCTGTCTGTCTGTCTGTTTCCGTCGTTTCCGAAAAGTTGCTCACGATTCACGTAAAAACGGCTGAAGGGATTATTATGAAATTTCATATTTGTATCAGATGTCTTCTAACTTACGTTTTTGATATTTTGACCCCAGAAGGGGGTTTGGGGGGGGGGGGCGCACGAATGAAAATTATCCAATAACTCCTAAAGTATTAACTCTACGGCAAGTTTTATAATGAGCAAAGTTGTAGGGGATATTATTTCTGACAGCTTTTGTTTAAAAAAATACCCCCAAAAAGGGGGGGAGGGTCAAAATATGAAAATTCTTGCTCTTGGACCAAACTCAACCAAATTTTGTATACATAATCTGTGGGTCATTAGAAGGCTAGAAATGCAAAAACTAACCACCCAAAATGGGGGGGGTCAAAAAATGAAAATTCTTACCCTTAGAGCCAACTTAACCAAATTTTGTATACATAATCTGTGGGTCACTAGAAGGATAGAAATAAAAAAACTGGGTCCGAGGGGTGGAGGGCACGGGCCTTGCAGCTAGTATAAAATAAAAACAAAATACATTTCCTACAGGTTTTTAAATCTTATTAAAATAACTTTTATAACTATACTTGTATAAAAATAATAAACAACAACGAACATATAACTGCTCATTGAAATTTGATTTTATAAATATTATAGACAACAAAGAACTTCAAAAAATAAATATTTTTGAATTTTTTTAGACCTAGACGTCAAATCAAAAAAAAAAAAAAAAATTGTTTTATTAATATGATTTTTAAACACCCTTTATTTTTATTTGGTAATGATGACGTTTTGATAGCTCTCTGACTTCTAATGATAAACGGCTTCTAATTTACAACATTTTCGATCCTAGTAAAATTTTGATTGAAATTCATTAAATACAAAGTTTTTACTGATTACAAAATATTTAAATAAATAAATTTCTTTTGAACAATATCGAAGAGAGAATTTTTCTTAATTGAAATGTCAATTATGAAATTTCTTATGTTAATTGTCTCTAATAATGTTAGATAAATATCATTGTGTAATTCCCAGGATAATAAATTCCAAATTGAATTCCAAACATTTTGATTTCCTTAAGATAATAGAAAACAATAGCTTTAGAATCGATTCTGTTTTCGATTTTTTAATTATATATTGATAACTTCTTGATAATACCATAACATCGTTAACAATGCCAAGTGTATTTTATGGGCAAAAATAATAGCAAATGAAACAATAATATTGTATTTGTTGACCCTTTGTTAATCTAAGCAAGAATTTCGCCTCACATGTTCTTCTAAAACTGAATTGACCCTCTCTTAACATTTCTCTTTTACCTACCCTAAGTTGAATTTCGCGTTAAACGCTGCCTATTTCCCTGTCGAGCGAGTCGAAGTATTTTATTCTTTTCAATTTTTCAGCTTTAGAAAAGTCATTTTCAAGTATGATATTTTTCCGTCTACCAGTCTGTGTGATTGTTTGGATTAAAATACCCACAATAATTTAAATACCAAAAGTCCGAGTAAGCTCCTTCTGCTACCAAGATGTTAATATTTTCAAAAGAAAGAAAAATGTTGGGCTTTCTAGCTTCAAAATTTAAAGTTCTGAAATGCAGAAATTCAGGATGAAATCGAATTCCATTCGGAGCTTTAAATCAGCTATAACTAATGAGGTAATGAGTTAAAATTTGGCACACCCCTTTTTATAAATAAACTGTGTTTCAACTTTCTATCTGAAACAGTTCGCTAATAAAAAATTGCCAAAAAATAAAATTTGTAGACATCTTAACGGGTATTCAAATAGTTTTCGTTATTCTTCATTTTTTTTTTTAGTTATTTTAGTTTAATTTTATCTAGTAAAATTTTTGAAATGTTTATTATGTTCGAGTCTACGTTTTTGGTTGTGTGAAAATTTTACTATTTTTTAAGATTCCTGATATGTAGAATTAACAAGTTAAAAAGTATTCGAAGAATTTTTTCTTCTTGATGATTTCTAGATTATTATTTTTAAATCTTTCAGCTCTGCTGGAATGTGGTCTCTTACCGTTTTCTTTTTCTTTAAGTATTTTTCTTTTTATTAATACATCGTTTTTTCTTAATAGTTTTATTAAATATTCTTTCTCTCTATATTTTCCATTGTCTAACCAAATTCGCTCTTCTCCGTCGTTTAGTATTTTTGCATTTGGCTTTAGATTTTTTTTATTCATTAATATGGTGGCTTTTGATATGTTGATTTTGGTCAAAATCTAAGAATTTACAAGCTTAAGCACTGGTCCGGTGGACTGAGGGTCCATTACGTCAGTGCTAATGAACCAATTTTCGAAATATTAATAATAAAACAAATAAATAAATTTTATAATTAAAATTATAGTTGCTATAATGTATGGTCAAATTTTTGAACATCTTCAAAATATGAAAAAAATATTGATAATTGTTAGTGGAATTTCAAATGCAATTTTGCATAAGATTCAGTGGATTTAATTTATTAGCTAAAATCTTTACTGTGATTACCAATGTATATTATTTTAATATTAGTATAGAACAATGTTGATACTTATCAACCTATTAAATCAAGAGCCCACGAGGGCCAGACCTTCGTTATTTTATAAAAGCTGAAAGTTTTTCTGTGCTTGTCCCCTATACAGGTAAGAACGACCAGCGACTATAGAGCTTGGGTTGTGGTTACTTTGGCAGGTAACATGTAATAAAGGTGTATAAAATAGTACTTTAAATTCGTTAAAGTATAAAGCTCAATTTTTTTATGTTTTCTTCAGGATAACTTTAGAAATCTCGTCATCCATTGCCGGACACTTATGACAGACACCCCTGAACTCAAGCTTGAGTTGTTTAACAAAAAAGAATTTAGTCTTTTTGATTTTAAGTCGATTCTTCCACGTTTTCAGTAGAGGTTGCCATTAATAGCCAAAACAACAAAAATGGAATGCAATAAGGTTATTACTCTAGTATTAGATAAGAATCTATCGTTATTTTTGATTTTAAGCCGATTCCTCCATGTCTTCACCAATGGTTATCAATAATAACCGAAATGTCAAAAATCTATGTAAAAACCATTAAAACTGTCCGCCTATTGAGGTAACATTTTTTATAGGTCGCCAAGTAACATATATAAAATTTATCTTTTATATTATAACGAAAGTATAATTATAATTTATTAAAGTTTAGGGGTGTCTGGCAGGGGGTAGCAACTGTCATAAGTGTCCGGCAATGGATGACGAGATTTCTAAAGTTATCCTGAAGAAAATATAAAAAAATTGAGCTTTATATTTTAACGAATTTAAAGTACTATTTTATACACCTTTATAACCTGTTACCTGCAAAAGTAACCACAACCCAAACTCTATAGTCGCTGGTCGTTCTTACCTGTATAGGGGACATGCACAGAAAAACTTTCAGCTTTTATAAAATAGGATTAGGAGGACAATATAAACAAAAATTTTAACTGTAATATGTTTTATTAATATTATTATTTATACTAGTATATTTCATATACACATACAAAAACATTCATATACACATTCGTTTCATTGTACAATGCTCATGTAATAACAGTCTATTGAAAAGTGAGATGAAAAGAGATTCGTTAAATTTCTGATTAAGAGATAAAAAGAGTCCGATGATGTTTTGTGGAGAAAGAAGAAGGTATATACAGAATAGAATTAAATAAATTAACCATGGATTCCGTAGGAGAGGGCTGGGGCAGCATGCGCGTAAGTGGCGATGGGGGCGGCATGGGCGTAAGTGGCGATGGGGGCAGCATGGGCGTAGGTGGCGATGGGGGCAGCATGGGCGTAAGTGGCGACGGGGGCATGGGCAACGGCGACTTGTTGAGGATGAGCTCCAGCGGTTTTGTGGACGACGGCGTTGAATCCGTTGTGGGGGTCAGCGGTGTAGTCGACAGTGCGCACGGAACCGTCAGGTTCAACCAAGCTATAGCTTCCTTGGACGACATCGCCGTCACGGGTTTCGTGTTGGGTCTTCTGGTCACCGGTGTGAGCATCGTTGACTCCGTATGAGAATTGGTACTGAGGATGGGGGTCGTATTGCTCGACTTGAACGGGAGCGGCGTGTGCTACGGCTACGGGGGCGTGGGCGAGGCCGACAGCATAGGGGGATGCATAGCCGGAGCCGATGATGCCAGCACGGGCAACAGACAAGACGGTGGCCAAAACGAACAACTGAAACAACAAATAAAAACAATAGATTAGAAAGAGTTATTTTCAAAATTATTATTATTTGATTTTGGGAAGTGACATTAATGATAATAACTAAATTATTTTCTAGTTGGATCGAATTAATTACCATCACACCATTTGCACATTATTATTTTAATAATCTTTTTATTATTTACTCAAGGTGCATCTTCTCAGAGGGAGGTTAGGGGAACTTACGCTAGGGAACTAGCCTGTCATTGCTGGTTTGGGGTTGCAGCTTGGATGGGGCTATCTCACTCAGCTGTATAGTCTTAATCAAAACTCGCCTTTACTGATATTACTTGCATCTATTCTATGAGACCTTTATTGCAATTAAATATTTAAATAAATAAATTATTTATTTGCTAAAAATACTGTAATTGCATCGGAGACATTTAAATTAGTTGCAGAAGAAGTTATAATTGATTAAAGCAAGGATTTCTATACTATTTTGATCACTCCGAAAATTTTTTCATAGATCGCAGAATCCTTTGTATTTATTGAATAACAGCTACCTCAAATGAATAAGAATGCATGTTGTTTAGAACTATCGATTAAATTCAAAAATTCTTAAAGAAAACAACAGCTAATTGAAAACAATATTTAGGGGTGAAGTTTGCGTTTTTTGTGAATTTGTTATGAATTAGTTTTCGAACTGTTCACTCCTCTTGAAAACAATCACACGATTCGTATTCTTTATTTGAGACATTTTCAAGCTCTTAAATTTATTGTTTCATGTTTGTTATGAACCAATTTCGATCGGTAAACTAGGTTCATTTGTCATCAACGAATTTTTAATAGAACATAAATGAATCTGAATTTATAACCATGAGAGAATGTTTTAATCAGAGAAAACAAAACGTTGCATTTACATTAATATTAATTTGATTAACCTAAAGTCGAAAATACTTGTTAATCTATTCATTTATATTTTAAAATATATAATCAAAATATAAATTAATTTTTTGATTGATCAACTACAGTGTAATTTTCACCAAAGAATTTTTAATAAAACAAACGATGAAATTAAAAGCTTGAAAAATCCCAAATTTAAGGAAAAGAAACAAAGTTAATTAATTTGAAGTTAAAACTATTTTTTGAATCCAGTTACGAGTATATATAATTTAAATATATACTTAAAATCTACAAATTCTTAAATCGATGAAATTTTTTGTCAATTTTGTTTCTTGTTGTAATAGATTGTGTGTTTACTCCTGTTTTACTGTTTGATACTCACTTTGAATGCCATGGTTGTTGTGTTTGTTGGATTACAAGAAACGAATGCTGACTGACCGTCCGACGAGTGCTTATATATTCGTGGTGAAGAGATGGCATTTCGCAATGGGACAGGGCCCACCTTGCCTCGCACCTTTCTTTCCCTCTTGGGGGACTGGGGGACGCAGCCAAGACTCCCTGTCCGCCCTCACCATCTGCTCCACTTCTATTATCAGACAATTGTCATTTGACACAGTACATATCGAATTTGTTGGGAAACCCTGTTAGCACATAACCTGGTCCGCTGCTGCTGCCTTATTATTCCACTAAAGAGTGGGGATTAGAGAATTGACTGCTTTTACCTGCAAGTCGGTCTGGACTATTAGTATCAACGCGTGCCATTGATCAAGGTGGTCCCCAGTACCTCATTCATTCACTTTTATCAAATTCAAATGATAAATTGAAGTGAAAAGTGAAAAAATTTTAAGACTCGAAATGCTTAGTCTCCGCGAATTTTAGTGATTTGGCAATATTTTGTCAGCGAACGGTTGGAGCTGAAAAGCTGAATATTGGCAAAAAAGTGTAGTTTATTAATACAAACGTTTTTGACAAATTTCAGCTCAATAACTAGAACCGTTCGATTAATGTGCCGGTGATTATGAAAGTGCTCTGAATATATAAGTTTTCGATGGTAGGAGACGTAAAATTTCAAAAGAAATCACGAAAGATTGTTTACTACTAAATAAACTCTTTTGATATATAATAAAAATTATCATTGAAAGCACGAATTTAGCAGACGACAGAAAGTGCTCTAAGTCAAAAATCAACAAAATTAATATATAGTATTTTAGATTGCATCCGTTTAAATTACTTTAATACGAAGTAGCTTCTGCTAATTGAATTGTTAGATAGCTTATTCTAGCTGCGTCGTCATTCAAAGTTCTTGTTTATTTTCCAAAACATTAAATAACTCGAAACCAATATATATTATTAATTATGTCACTTTCATATTCTCTGGTAACGATTCGATTTTTTTCAGATTTTCTCTAGTTTTCATTCGTAGTTATGAATTTGGCTAGAATGTAAAAATCTAATCCATCCTTTGTTTTGGAAAAGCAATCATTTTGGCAACGAAACGAACTTTCTTTTCATGATACATGGAGTTTATTGGAATCTAGATAGATATGAAAAAAATCATCCTTGAAAATAATTTAATAAATTAAATCTAAAACACAAATAAGCAAATAAAAATTTTAAAATTCTTGCGTGATTTCAATACACTAGTCTTAAATAAATGCATAAGAGAGTGGGAGGGTAACAAAACAGATTTATGCTGTTTGATTAAAGCTTTGGTGGTTGAATAGTTTATTAGAACTTTTTAAAATAAACCATATTATCCATTGTTTACATGCAATATACACATCACAAATAAAGTGATCGAAACGTTGGTTATTTGTTAGTATTTTTAACCGACTTCAAAAAAAGGAGGAGTTTCTCAATTCGACTGATTATTTTTGTGTCTATGTTACTCAATTTCTTCGCCAATTGTGAACCGATTTGGATGAATTTTTTTGCATTGGGTTCAGTATAGTTTCTGATTGGTATCATATTAATTTGGTCAAGTTCTGATGATATGATCAATGACAAAATAGTGGAATCTCCAATTCATATGAGCAAATAATCAAAATTATAATAAAAAATCTTTTATATAAAAAAAAACAATCTTAAAACGTTAATTTAAAACCCGCTAACGTTTCGAGATAATTCCTCTATTTATAAATTGAATTTTATTATCATTTTGTGATTCATTCACACGAATCATTCTCTTACGAGATGCATGCAAGGTAATATCTTAATCTCACTATTGTCAACATCACTAAAAAGAGAAAAATAAAAATAATTAAAAAAAATAAATAAAACCGAATTCAAAAATAATTAAATTCAACAAATAAATTAATAAGAACTCAAAAATCAAATAAAATGCACTAATTGGTATAAAATAATTATCTAATTTAGTTACAACCGAGGTTACAACTAAATGACGAAATTTTTACATGAAATCACTTTTTGAAGTCGGTGCTAAACATAAACATTTTATGAATCGCACTCAACGGATGATACCTAGTACGTTTGGCGGGTAATGAAGACAACATCGCGTAATCTCGCTTATATAGTTTATTTAGCACCGACTTCAAAAAGTGATTTCATATAAAAATTTCGTCTTTTAGTTGTAACTAAATTAGATAATTATTTTATAGCTTTTAGTGCATTTTATTTTATTTTTGAGTTCTTATTATTTTATTTGTTGAATTTAATTTTTTTGAAGTCGGTATTATTTTTTCTAAAAATTATAATAAATATGTGGTTTATTTCAAAAAATTCTAATAGATTTATACATAATTAAGGGCCCCTAAATGGTGAACTCTATTTTTTTACTACTTAGGTACATAGTTTTATTTTTGTGGTTTTAAACGTTTCTGCAGGGAAGCCTTTATCTTTCCCTTGAATTGAATTTAGGTGTGCATAGTGTTAGCTGGTGGTTGAAAATCAACATTAGAAATTTGATTTCATACAAATAATTACTACTATAAATATATTACAACAAATATTTTTATATAACCTCTTTATGTGGAGATTGTGATTATTTGTAAAATATTTATTTATAATTTATTTGCAACGAAATTTTCTCCGGATAGAGACGGACTGGTAGAACTTTTAATTGATAATTAAGAAAAAGAAGAAAAAAAATTGTTTTTCTATGCTTCTGCTAAGGAAGAAAAAAGTTTTAAACACTGCTGTGGAGAGAGGAAGGAAGCATTTTATTTGTTTCCTTCATTGACCATTTGAAACCCTGAAGAAGGAGGGAGGAATCCTCCGAAACGTCGGTTTGAAAGGAAGGAAAGGAGGACGGATTCCAATAAATTACACCTTATTTGGATATGTGTTATTTTTTTCTTTCCTCACTATTCCGCGCTGCCTTCCATCATTTTCAATTAATTTATTTATGGTTCCGCTAAAATTTCCACTTTTCACTGGTATCCAAATGCGAGCTCTTTCAAATGCATTTACAGAAATATCAGACCATATTTAAACTATATATATTTTTCTTTTGCGTATTGCTCTTTAATTATCCAAAAGAAGTTTATTTGTTCGCAAAGACCTTCTTCTTCGAAGGTAACCACTAATTGTGGATCGGAAGGGCGTTTTGTTTCTGACAAAAGTTAGTTTGTGGGTCATCAAGGGTGGCCGATTTCGAGGAACGCGGTGAAAGATAAGCCAAGGTCTATGCCAACAAGGGAACCTGAACAATTAAAAAACGATGAGTGTAGCAACAAGAGCTGGGCGTTTTCAAAAATAATTGCAAGGTTCAAATAAAGCACCTTTACTTAAATGTTGGGTATTTTGTATTTATTATAAAAGTTAGAGCGAATACAATATATAAAAGTTAATTTTCGGCCACCCTGTATTATGTATTTGTTAATGAAAAGCTGATAGGACAGAGGATTATTTATAATAACTTTTGAGGAGTTCGGTGTTGGTTCTAGGTGAAACATTTTAATATAATAATAAAACTAAGATACGAGGTAGGTTTCACAAAAAAGAAATAAAACAAAATTGAGTTTTGAGTTCGATATATTTCGGGGGTTAGCCCATCATCAGGAGTCTAAGAAAACTGATTACATATTGGAAAAATAGTTTTACAAGTAAGAATTTTTAAAATTTTTTAAAAAATGCATATGGTGGGGGGAATGTAGGGGAAGAGGGGGGGGGGTAGTTGTTGTTCTAAGGATTAATATTTTCTATTGAGATTTGAGCTGGGTGAAAGGGATCTATCTATACCTGATATTATAATAGATAGATAGATATTATAATAGAGGAGATTATTTCCTGAGCCTGCACAGAAAGATCACTATTTCGCATGCTGAACCATGGTTGAATGAGTAAATTATTTAATACATTTCAAATAATCTATATATTTAAAATTAAGGTTTTGTCTGTACATTGCTCCAAATCACGCCAAACTTTGGTTGCACACGTTTCAAGCAAAGTTACGAACGAAAACACCCTCAACAAAATTCCTGTATGTCTGTCTGTATGTATGTATGTATGTATGTATGTATGTATGTATGTCCGTCTCTCTGTATGTCTGTATGTTTCCGTCGTTTCCGAAAAGTTGCTCACGATTCACGTAAAAACGGCTAAAGGAATTATTATGAAATTTCATATTTGCATCAGATGTCTTCTAACTTACGTTTATAGCTATATAACGTTTTGATATTTTGACACCAGAAAGAGGTTGGGGGGGGGGGGGCGAACGATTGAAAATTATCAAATAACTCCTAAACTATTAACTCTACGGCAAATTTTATTATGAGCAAAGGGCTAGGCGGGGTGTGTGGTTCGCTAGGCTGGAAGGCACGGGGCGGGGTGCGGGGTGGTGGTGCAGGGTTGGTGGAGTGGGCGGTTACGGTGAGGGTCCAGAGATTTTCAATCTTAATAATAATTAAAGGAAATTTGCATTACATAAATGGTTATCTCTTAAATTAGTTCAGTATTTTGTTTTAATAATGATCGTTCCAGAAACGACCTTTCACCCGAATATGTAAAACCAAAACAAGCTTAAAATTGTTGCCATAATACCTATTTCGACGAAATATGGCTACTATTCATATTGTGATACTAATTAATTAAATATTACATTGAAAAATAAATAATCAACACAAAACAAACGAGCAAGTTGACTCTAAGCTTCATTTGAATTCAAGCAATATTTAATTATTTGTGAGACTTGTCTCACTATATTTAGTTTTGAAATAAAGTTTTTTAGATCACTCTTTCTCTCTATCTCATTTTGGTCATTTTATTAGTATATTTAACTTTTTACAACCACCGATTTCATAACTACGAGTATAATATAATATAATATTGTCTGATCTAGTTCTTGATTAAATATAGGTATAGACACATTTCCTTAAATCCCATCCATCAAATGCTATTTTACACCTCAAATTTTCTCCTTCAGAAATAAAGTTTGCCTCTTTAGGATAATCAATAATTCAAAAAAAATATTAGTGACAATTGTAATTTTATAAAATGTATTCTAATATAAGTAGAGGCTAAATAAACGTCCACATATTCTCTTAATTCCTTACCTGCAAGTAGACCAGAGATTCCCAAACTTTTTTGTCTCATAGACCCCTTGCCATGTTTTTCTGTTTTGGGTAGACCCCATTCTTAAGAAAATAAAGTTTTACTTTTCAAGAAATTTCAATTTATTCTAATATTATATTATACTAGCTGCAAGGCCCACCTTTGGCGGCCCTCTTGCTAGCCAGGGGGCACGCGTTCCCAACCCCCGCCCCCACACCACCACCCGCACCCCACCCACCTCAGACCCCGGACCCCACCCCGTGCCCTCCAACCCTGCGCACCACACCCCCGCCTAGCCCCCTGGACTCCACTCCGCACCACCCCTGCACCCCCACTCTATTCCGCCTCACTCCTCACCCCACCCTCATTCCACCCACACCCAGTTTTTGCATTTCTAGACTTCTAGTGACCCACAGATTATGTATACAAAATTTGGTTGAGTTTGGCCCAAGAGAAACAATTTTCATTTTTTGACCCCCCCCCCCTTTTGGATCGTTAGTTTTTGAATTTCTAGCTCTCTAGAGGCCCAGAGATTATGTATGCAAAATTTGGTTGAGTTTGCTCCAAGGGCAAGAATTTACATTTTTTCACTCTCCTCCCTTTTTGGGTTGTTTTTTGGGGAAATTTTTTTAAACAAAAGTTGTCTGAAATCACATCCCCCTACAACTTTGTTTATCATAAAATTTGCAGTAGGGTTAATAATTTAGTAGTTATTTGATAATTTTCATTCGTGCGCCCCCCCCCAAACCCCCTTCTGGGGTCAAAATATCAAAACGTTAAATAGCTAAAAACGTAAGTTAGAAGACATCTGATGTAAATATTAAATTTCATAATAATCCCTTCAGCCGTTTTTACGTGAATCGTGAGTAACTTTTCGGAAACCACTAAAACATACATACATACAGACAGACAGACATACATACAGACAGACAGGAATTTTGTTGAGGGTGTTTTCGTTCATAACCTTGCTTGAAGCGTGTGCAACCAAAATTTGGGGTTATTTGGAGCAATGTACAGACAAAACCTTAATTATATATATATATATATATATATATATATATATATAATAGATGTATACAGAGCTCGAATATAATATTTATTTTTATATCTCTACTAAAAATAAAATTCATGAACCATTCCATAAATGGTGAAGTGATACAAAGGGTTCCCCCTTACCTCTCATTTTCGGATTTTTTTAAGAAAATAAAGTTTTACTTTTCAAGAAATTTTAATTTATTCTAAAATTATATTATATACAGAGCTCGAATATAATATTTATTTTTATATCTCTTCTAAAAATAAAATTTATGAACCACTCCAAAAATGGTGGTGGCCAACCTCTGGGCTAAACGTTCACATATCTTTCTTGTTAATGTGTATGTACAATGTATTACATGTTCATATATCTTTAATGACAAAATGCCTTGTTTTGTTTATTAATATTATTATTATTATTAGGGATCTTGTCGAAATGAAAATAAACCCTGTGCTCCGGGCTGCTGATAAACAGGGGCTAGGAAAATGTGCAATGTGCATAGATACCATGTAGAAAAGAATCATTGTTTTTTTGTTAACCAATACATTATACAAAGTTAATTATGAAATGTTTTAAGTTAGCTTCCCTCAAAGCCAAAAGTACGTTTTTTTATATTAAATAAATATATATTTCAATTTTTAAATACTCAAATTTTTAATTTAGTATTTGAAAATATAAATTGGTCTATACCTTTCCTCTTCAAATTTGGGCTAAATAATTTCAAATTGAAATAGTCTTTTTGAAATTTAATTAATTCTATTTTGAAATTGATTTTTCACAATTTGAAGTTATTCTTCAATAAACTCAATTTATAATTATATTTTCCAATAAACAAATATACCTTTGACTGAAATATAGTTACTGATTATATATGTCAGAAGGATTCTTCTCACAGGATTGCTAATTGCCTAGATCAGGGCTGTCCAACCCGCGGGCCCCATAGGGCCTAGCCCTGTAATGAATGCGGCGCGAAATAAAATTATAAACTTCCTTAAAGATTTTTATGTACTTACTGGAAAACATATCTGATTCAATTTTACCTTATATAATTTTTTTTTCTTTCTATAATAAAAAGAAATGGAAACGCGATTAAATATACAAAAAAATAAAAACTTTTTCAAGACTCGGTACGCTTTCTAGTTAAAGCCGCAACAAGTAATTTCTTTTGTAGATTTTTGTCTGAATTTTAATGAAGTCCAATTTAATATTCTCCCTCTCTTTAAACGAGTATCGTTTTGGTCCGAGTGCAAAAGGCCATTCCTAGAATAATAGAAATTAAGAAATTAATCTCTAATAGTCTGAAACAGGTCTATTCTTGTATGTGGCATCCACTTACAAGTCCAAGTCTGTTTCAGGCATCCTTGCAATACACCTTAGCTCTAAAGAAAGAGAGATCATTCTATTCGCGCCCTTTGTAATTATTTTTATCCATCAGATTCTAAAGAATCGCTCATCCGCACATTAAATAATAAAAAATTAAAAACTATTTCAATACTCGGTACACAGAGCTACCCTAATAACTATTAATAAACATAAATATAAATTGTTCATTTATGGCTATACTATAACATTCAGAAAAATATTTTCTGCCTTTTGAACCAGATATCCCAAAATCTAATCAGTATTACAGGGCTCTTTCTAAAATAATAAGAAATGGAAAATCTCCCCAAAAGTTTTTTAAGAATAAAGACTGAATTTCAATTTCTGAATGTGAAAAAATTTATCAAGATTTTCTAAAAAATAATCACAATTTTGGCATATTTTGAATAAATTTTTATTAGAAATAAATATTTTACCTGGAGACTTTCTTATGGAACTGCAATCAGACATTTAACTGAAAGAAAAATTTAAAAAATGTCTCATTATTAGAATTATACAAAAATTATTTACCCAGAAACAAATTCTCCTGGATTCACAATATTTATTCCCCTTTTAGAAATATGTATTTACATATAGGTACGTACGTGAAGGTATTTTTAAGAATTAAATTCACTAAAAGCAAAATTATAAGCTCAACCATCAAGTAAAAATATATTGAAGTCTCGAATATTTAAAAATTATTCTTCATCTCATATTTCCATTTACTAAAATACTCGTATTTATTAGATCAGTAATTAAAAATTTTTAAGTGCTAATTGATTTAAAAACAAAATCCTGATAGAAAATAACTCAAAGATTGTTATGCCATGCCATTTTTGCCTCTTTGTCATGAGTGAATATCATTATTCTACATTATTAACTTTCTTTTTTTGATTAACAAATATCAATAGAATTAGTATATGTCTGCGACCCGAAACAATTTTATTTCTTCAAATGTGGCCCGTGTAGGCCAAAAGGTTGGACACCCTTGGCCTAGATAATAACATAAAACTTGACAAATGGGTTCGATTCCTGACTGAGACGATAGCTCTTCTGGAATTTAAGCAAACTTATCTAGATAACTAGAAGACTATTTTATTGATTTTTTTTACAAATAAATAAATAACTCCATTGATGGGGGGTTGGGGTGGCCGAGAGGATAACGTATAGGCTGCTAATCAAGTAGACCCGGGTTCGAATCAGAAGAAAATCTAATCCCTAGATAGAAGACAAAATTTAAAAATAATATAGTATCCTAAATTGGCTGATGGCTAGCAAAGGCCGAAAAGCCAAAATAAAAACTCCATTGATGGTCTCGTACTGCTCTCAGTACTAACTTTACCCATAACTAGAGACCGGATTTTTATGCAGTAAAGACTGACAAAATATGCCATAAAATATGCAGTTAAAAATGCTGAAATATGCATGTAATATGCAACAAAAGATGGCAAAATAAATTTTTTTATGCACTAAAAAATTAAAATTGAAGACAAAAATACTATAATATTTAAAGGAGTGCTATGAAAGGAATAAATTGATTAAGTTTGCTATAGACACCAAGTGTCAAATATGTATAATTTTTTGCTTAAAACATTGGACAAAATTCTCATAGATTAGAAAATCTTTAAGCTCAAAGAAATATTAGGTGCACTTGAATAAAATCAACATAATAAATATAATAATGTTTCAAAAATGTGATCGAAAACATTTGACAATAATTTTTCTTTTGCAGGTCATATTCTTGGTTGTCAGCTAAACAATTTTGGGGTGCTCTCACTGATCAAGCCTGGCTAGATGAGACCCTTCCTGAAGGAGTCACTCTGCTTGAGGCAGTGGGATCCTGGCTTGCCCAAGACAAAATTCCTGTGGTCACCCTTACAAGAGATTATGAGAACGGAGCCGCCAATGTTGAACAGGTAAAAAAGAGTTTAGCAATTTTTGTATATAATTCTTTATTATTTATTTTATTTATTGAAACTTTAGCGGCATTATTTCCTTGAGTGACGATAGATATCGCCAACCCAAGCCACTTACCATCTAATTCTGATTTTCCTGGACTAGCCATTGCAATTTTTAAATTTATCATTAGATAAAGTAAATTAGGGCTCTGTTTTTGAAGACCATAAAAGCTGGTTCATAACAAAATTCTAACAGAGAGTAAATCTAAAATATTTAGTATCAAAAGAAGAAGTTTAATCTATTAGTTTTATTTTTGACTTTTTTGTCTCCATTATTTTTATATTATGTTAAGCTATATTATTTTCGGAAAATTCTGATTTTTGTTAAAAAAAAATGGTCCTCACCAAAATCTGGGTTACTACTATCCCACTTTTGGGTAAATCAATTTTAATGTCAGCTAAAAGAGGTTGCCATCGACTAGATTCGAGATGGAATGGATTATTTTTAATTATACTTACCATATGACAGAGAGGGTTCTCTTCACGGGGTATTCCATTCGGCGCAGACTTAGCACTCAGGTTCGATTTCCCAGAGCAGCGGTCGGCAATGTTTTAGATATTGCCTACCACTAAATTCGCAATTTAAAATTTCGCTGACCACTAACGTAATTTTTAAAGGTACGAGTTGTTTACTAGCAATGACTATGATATACATAGGTATATATTTATTTATATATTAAAAATTTTAAAATCATTTATTTGACGAAAATACAAAAAGAGTAATATACATGGTGTCCCGTATCACAACGATAAACCGTGAACAGGCGATAGGTCAGAACCTAAACATTCTTTTTAATAAAAGTCTCATAGTTTTCGAGTTATGGGCATTTTTTTTAAGATTAAAGACTAGCTGCAAGGCCCGCCTTCGGCGGCCCTCTTGCTAGCCGGGGGACTCGCCCCCTGGACCCCAACCCCGAAGTCTACTCAGCACCCCCACCCACCCCACCACCCCAACGTACAGACAAATCCTTAATTTTATATATATAGATTTAATTTAAATTAGTAACCATGACGATCCCACCTCTCGAACCACACTCCCACGAAACCCACCCAGCATTCCCACCCACACCACCACCCCAATGTACATACAAAGCCTTAATTTTATATATATAGATAGATAATTTCATTTAAATTGGTAACCATGACGGCTGTTTTTGTTAGGGGACTGACATAGATACATAGATAGATAGGTACATACAGAGGAAGGCACAAATGCGCTCAAAAAATTTTTAAAACATAAGTCCGGCAACAATATTTTTTTTCTCTTAAAGTAAAGTACTTATGGTTTTATTTTGAATTCTGGCCAATATTTAGGATTGCGTAACAAAAATTAGATTAATTAAATATGTCAATTTGTAGCCACAGCATCTTGATATTTAGGTCATGGTGGCGATTGTCACCATTTTCAAAAAAGTATAACTCGGAAACTATGAGACTTTTATTAAAAACAAATTTTAGGGTCTGGATCGTCATAAACTGCCCTATCTCGTGTTTACCGTTTATTGTTGTGATACGGGCCACACCTGTATAATAAAAATTAGATATTTTCATAATTAAATAATATTTGCATTTCTTTATGGATCATTATTATTATGTCTCGGGGCACCAGTTGCCGACCGCTGCTTTGGAGTATGAAAACAACCCTTCTAACATATAATTAAAAACATTAATTCCATTTCATCTTAGATCCAGTAAATAGCAGCCTCTTGTGAATTCCTTAAAACGTGACGCATAAGTCTTCTGAGGAAAACCCTTTAAATTATTTTACTTCATTACTCATAGAACTATATGTATATTATACTGTATAATTATATAAAATGAACAATATATTTTATCATAATTTCTCTTTGTTGTTTGTTATTAAAGCATGAATTTATTCTCGATCGAGGCAATAATTTGACATCGCTAGAATTAACCTCGACATGTAATACGGATGGATCGAAAGGAGATTGCAACGATCAAACTTCCTCTGAATCTTCATCATCGGCCTCTAATCAAGTTCTCTGGCATATTCCTTTGATGTATGTGACTGGTGAAGAGCCACGATTGCCAAGAGGGCCTTTTCTTTGGGCACGGGAGCGTGAAACACGACTCGAAGGACTACCGCCTCCGGATAAATATGTTGTCATTAATCCTGAAAATATAGGTATTTCATTCAGAAATTATTATTAAACCTTTCATTTTTTTTCAAGCATTCATTCTTCTCATTTAATAAATCTCATTTCTGAAATTATTTGATTAATTTTCTAAACCAGGATCAACAAAATTTCGTGTTCAGTTTTTTTTTTTAATAAATTAACCAATCAAAATGTAACTTTTAAACAAATATACCATACAATTTAAAATTCATCTAACATAAAATTAAAATATTAATATTATTAAATTTAAATAACCAAATTAGAAGTAATTTTTAATAAAAAAACAAAAAAAAACAAGTTTTTTAAAAAATTAAAAAAATAAATAAACTTATCAAAACTATTAAAACTTAAAAGACCAGAAAACATGAAAAACTTGATTAATAACACATGTCTGCTTTGAAAAACTTGTTTGAATAATTGTGATTCATATAAATTTTTGGCTGCTGAATCCGAAAATAAATTTCTATTTTGCGAATAAAAACATAATGTTATTTTTTCACAAAACAAGAAAACACTTCGGTGACTAGTACTTATGTGGGCTCACTCTATTTGGCCAGTAAAAATACTTCGAAGTAGTTTTTTTAGAATTTTTTTTAAATCACATCTACTTATCGACTCATTGAAAAAAAAATAATCTTTTAATATGTTATGTGAGTTTAAAAAGTGGAAAACCAGTAGAAGGGAGCTTCCTTTATTTTGGCTTATAAAAATACTTCTAAGTGTATTTTTTAGATTTTTTTAAAAACTATTTCTTCTGCTTGTTATTGATATTAACACGTAGAATTATCTGTTGATGTCACTGGTAAATTATAATCCCAGAAATGCACATGGACAAGAAGGAAGTGGTTACAAGCTTCGTTCCTTGACCCTTTGAAACTCTGAAGAAGGAGGCGAGAGATCCTCAGAAACGTCGGTTTTTGAGGGAATGAAAATGATGTTCCATAAAAAAAATATTCGAAATTTGTAGTTTTCTTTATCCATGGGCTGCCTTTCCATCATTTCTCCATTGAATCCTACCAATCCATTTTCAAAAGAAAATACCAACACAAAATGTATGTAATGGAAATTCGTCCTTTGCTAGAGACCACATTTTTTTTAATTTTTATTAAATATGTATCGAAAATCTTAAAAATCGACTTTTGAATATAAATTTTTATAATGATCCATAAATTATACAAAACTTTCGAAATATAAGCTTCTTTTTTTATTTATTATTAAATCGAACTAGCTCTTGTATTCTCGATATCGTACTTCAAATCTGATGACGCTTGAGCAACAAAATGTGATTAATTATTATTAGCATATCTTATGTTAGATTTTTTCTGTTTATTTCGTATTCATATAGTTTGAATTGAATTGAAATTTACCAAATTATAATTATATAATATAATATTAGGAGAAGGAATTTCTAAAGAAGTTTAGGAGGCCGGATATGATTACAAACTTCAGTTACGTTCTATCCATTCAACTGGAAAAATAGAATTCATATATGTAATCCCCGTCAATCAAATTGATGGCGACATATCTTTTCAATCCGTTCTTAAACAAAGAATTGCATAAATTCATTAATTAATTAATAACGTCCCATTGCACTTTAAAATGCACATTTTTATTTTATTATTTTTAGTTATTAAGCATGATTTCTGTTCGGGACAATCATCGATTATTCTGGATAGAAAATGAATCTAGAAAGATTAGCAAATAATAGAAAAGTACCTCTTATATAATTTTTTTAAGTATGTTCGCATTTGTTTGTAAATTTTCAAATATAAAAGATAAAATTACCTATACTTATTAAAATGTTGTTCGTTTCGGTAAATACCTATTCTAAATTCATTTTAAAGGGTCTCCGTATATACTAAGTTCCATGGGCCCTCACTTAAGCCGGCCATGAATGCAAAAGGTATAATTGTGTAAAATTTTAAGCTTCCAGATTGTTAGGAAGTCCTGTTGAGAAATTTCGATCTAGAAAGTCTACAAACAAATGGAATTAATTAAAAGGGAAAGGGCGCAAATTGTTCTGCGAAGGACCAAGAGATCAAGGGAATTAACGAAGGCCGGAATTTTATTAATTTACATTCTTAAAGTCAAATAAGAATAGATCGATTATGAAAGTTTTCTCGTGATCCTTCAGGGAGTTTCATAAAATTACCGCTACCGAGTTAGTTATATGTAGTTCTGAAGTTGATCTAATAAAAGATCAAAAGCTTCGAAATAAACGATTAAGCTGTATTATTTATTAAACTAAAAGGCAATATATATTCTCATAAATTGGATAATTTTAAAACAACATTTAAAAACTTAAAAGTTCTGTATTTTATATTTGCATGTTTGTTATTCATTAATAAATGCTGCAATACCTCAAAATTCGATATGGAATAAAGAATAATTTATAGAATAAAAAATTTCGGCTATAAAAACTCCAAGAAGGAAGGTTGGAGTTTTCAATGAAAGCTTAGCTATATTAAAAACAACCAAACGGGCCTTATGACCTAGTTTTTTTTGAAAAGGAAGAAAAATAAGATATATTTTACAGGAAGGGTTAGAACCCCCCCCCAAGGGCAGTGCTCATGGGAAGGCTAACGGCAGCGACTAACCGTAATTAAATATATTTCATACGTTTAATCAAGAATTATGTTATTTTTTAATTTCTTGAAGTACCTACCTATTTAATTTAATAAAAAAAAAATCCCACTAAATATTTTGCTTTATGGATTGACCCCCCCCCCTACGCCACTGCTCTCATTTATAATATAAACTATGTTTATTATATAACTGCAAATATTCCATTCCTCTCTTGAGGTCTTCACACTTAGTCGTTTCTATCTCTAATATTATTATAATATTTACTTTGAAAGTAAACGTTATTCTTTATTGAAATACAAAAAAAATAATATAGAAAGAAATAGGATTTGTTGTCACTATAGCCCAAAAAATACCTGAAAATCTATTGATCGTTTGTTTCCTGTATTTGATTCGATAGAGAATCGAAAGCAGGTGATTTTTGCCAAATATTAAGTAAAAATAATATCCGAATTTAGATATTTCTACCTTGAAATAATGAAGTTAAATATATTTATAATTTTTCTCATTAATATATTAAAGAATAATTAACACATTAACGAGAATTGTTTTGATTGCGCTTTTTAAATAAGATATATATCCAGACTTAAGACTCAGCAGACTCCAATAGCTTCAACCAGCTGTAGTCTCGCGATATATATCTTGTTTAAAAAGCGCGATCAAAACAATTCTCGTTAATGTATTAATTATTCTTTAATATATTAATGAGAAAATTATAAATATATTGAAAATCTATTGGTCTGTGTTTGTATATCTATGTGAATAGCCCCTTAATTTCAGCGACACTAATTAACAGAAATTCGAAACTTAATCTAGGTACTGGTTTGAAGGAATTCAGCAAGGTTTTGGTTAAAATTGGTCCACCGGAAGTTCTTCATTACTTATGGCGCTTTTAATTCTCTGAGAACTAATATAAAGGTGGAAAATTGGTAGAATGATATCAAAAAAATTAGGTTATAAGTGAAAGTCGTGTGGAACAGATTTCTCAAAATTTATACAGTTGGGAGATCCTAGAAGTTAAGTTTCAAAGATCATTGACGAAATAGAAAGAATATTAATAAATAATTAAATATATGTTGCAACGCTCTAATTCTGTTCTCTTATAATATTGATAGCAAACCATTCTTATAAAAAGTAAACTATGTATTATGTTAAATGAACTTGAACTACTTTCTTCCCAAAAATAAAGAAAGACAAGGCCGTTGATTTTGTTATGGAATAAAAAATGTTAATAACACACCTGCGCTCAAATATTCAAAAATTCCATTAAGTATTTCGATAAGCTATTGGAAAAAAATGAAAGTAAAATCAAAGCATTGAATTATGAAAAAGTAATTAATTTTTTGTTCCTATTCAGAAATTAACTTTATAGAATTTTTTAATTTCTCCTATATAGAATAGATGAAGTGGAATGACATCTCCGGAAATGAACTTTTCGATCTCTTTTAATTCTAATATTATGAAATTAATCTTTGAATCTTTTTAGCAAAAATTTGTATTTAGTGGTTTTCTCTTCCTAGAACCGAAAAAGTACCCCTAAATCCATTGGTCACTTTGTGACAACTCAAAAACGATAAACGAAGAATACCTGTTAAAAATTATTTTTTTGTTCTAAAGAATATTAAACTATATATATTATACTAACAGACATTTTGAAAAAACAATTATTATATCGAAAAATATAATTTTTTCGATGTTTACTTATTAGTGCTTTTTTGTAGACCGAAATGCTATGGTTTCGCCCAATTTTTTTAATCTAAATGGTTTCAGCCGTTTTTTATATATTTCGAAAAAATGAAGCAAAAAACACTTATTTCTTGCACGATTACAATACTTGACCCTGTATGGTAAAGTAAAAATTTGGTTGAGTTTGGTACAAGAGTCTAGATTTCCATTTTCCGACCCTAAATCGCCCCCCCCATTTCGGGGGTTATTTTTTGCATTTTTAGACTTCTGGGGGTCCACTGACTATGTATACAAAATTTGGTTGAGTTTGGTCAAATGGCCTAGATTTTTAATTTTTAACCCCCCATAATTTTGGATCGATATGCACCAAAATCTAATCAGCTCTTAATCTCAATGGACCAAAACTATGGGTGAAATTTAGTTTTGATATTTACACTAATTTTTGAGCTAGCTCGTCCACAAAAATTTGGTAACTCACGTACTAACTAACGTACTAACTAACAAACTAATTAATAGATATTTTGAAAAAACAATTATTATATCGAAAAATATAATTTTTTCGATGTTTACTTATCAGTGCTTTTTTGTAGACCGAAATGCCCTGGTTTCGCTCAATTTTTTTAATCAAAATAGTTTCAGCCGTTTTTGAGATATTTCGAAAAAAGAAGCAAAAAACCATCTTTTTCGATACCCTTAATGGTAAAGTAAAAATATAAATACTTACTTAAAATTAACTAATAAAAAGAGAATGAATATTAACCTCGCAGTTTCCTCGTGGTTCTGCCCCCCCCCCCAACTAACCAAAACTGGGTACGCCCATGCCCTTGTTTAATGCTAAATTTGTGCGATTTGAAAATCACCATTAAACAAGAACATCTTACAAGAGACGAAAGTCAATATATTTTTAATGTGGATCTTTTTAATTTAATGCACTCTTAAAAATACTTTTAATTATTTTATTTTAATGTTGGTTTGCTATCAACGTGGAGTAGGCGAAAGTCATGTTATATTCATTAAAAACGTAACAATATATATATTTCGTTTCAGGAATGTATCTCGTGAATTACGATAATGAAAATTGGAATCTCCTGGCCACGGCTATTTGTTCGAGTGATGTTTCGCTCCATCCTTCTGGTGGTACTCGTGCAAAACTCATGCGCGATGCCTGGACATTAGCCGATGCTGGTGAAATACCAGGCTACAAGGTGCCACTTGAACTCACTCGGTGCCTTCAAAATGAATCTGATCCTGAAGTGTGGTATGCTGTTCTTGAAGCCTGGACTCATACTCATGCCCGGATTGCGGGCACCGAAGCATGTCAACTTCTTGAGGTAACTTATAAACTATTATATCTAGTAGTAAATTGAAGTATTAGGTTGTTTAAAAAATTATAATTACCTATAATTTTTTTTTATTTTTTTTTATTTTCTCTTCTCTTAATGACCTCGGAATGAATTCCATTGTAGCCAGTCTACCATGAGTCTAAAATTTTCACAGCCAAATATAAATTATGCATAACAATTATATAATTGTGTACAATCAAATATACAATAAATAAGTAATTAATTACAAACAATCAAATAGTATCACAGACAATGAAAATAATACATAATGAATAAAAATAACAAATAAATAAATAAAACAATAAAATAATAAATAAATAGTAAATAAATAAATAAAACAATAAAATAATAAATAAATAACAAATAAATAAATAAAACAATAAAATAATAAATAAATAGATAATAAATAAATAAATAATAAATAAATAAATAGAACAATACAAAATAAATAAATAATGAAAAAAATGTCACAAATAATAAAATTTTCACAGCCAAATATAAATTAGGTATGATAACTATATATGTAGTTGTCAATTGTACTATAGCTTGATCTTATTTGCTAGGATAAACCTAATCAATGATTTGTATATTTCCGCTCTCTCGAAAGACAAAAGATGCACCAAATTCCATGGCCTAATTATAATTTTAATTGAAAATACATGTTTTCATCGTTTATGTTCAACATTTGTCCTGTATTTAACTATATGAGTGTAGTTTCTATTATTGATGTTCCCAATTAAATTGAAAGTTTTTTGCCGAGGGTAGCAGAATTTTTATATATTGAAGGAGACAATAAAAGAGTGTCTCTTCTGCTGGAATTATAAATTTTAAAGAAACTTTCCTTTCATACATTAATTCCTGCGAATCAATTGTAATAGACTGATGAAGAGGGCAAAGCCCTCGAAACTATAGTCTCATTAAAAATAAAATTTATAATTCCACCAGAAGACACACTCTTTTTATATACTATTATATATATTATTATATTATATTATTATATTATTCTTTTGTATACTAGAATCGATGATCTCCAAAAAATCCCCGTATTGAGCATGCATAGTTGTATACGTCGCTGTATTCTAGTAAAATCTCTAAACATTAAATCTTAGAAAAATAAAATATGAAACTTAATTTTATTCAATTTGAATCGGCAATATTTATTTGTATACATTTTTCAGGAAGTTTTTATAAGTACAAAATTCCCATATAAAAAACGCTTTTAATCAGGTTATAATTATACAATTTTTTTTTATATTTAATATGAATGTTAATTTGTTCTAGAGTAGAGGTGGGTGCTCATTGATAAATTCTTACTATTCAATAATTCTTAATAAGTAGTATAAATAAATAAATAATTATATTCTAGGAATATGAAAAAGATATTTTAGAAGAAATGATGTCGAAAGAAAATATAGATCCAAAACTCCAAACACGAGTTTTTGATCGTCTCTGTACCCTTGGACACCCTCGATGTATGGACAAATTAACGTTGGTTTATGAACACTGGATGGAACAAATAGATAGGGAGTACAACATTCCGTAAGTTTTGGTATATCACAATGTTCTTACTAATTAATTAAAAAAGAAAACCTAATATACGAATTTCATTTTAAAAAATAATGCTATTCTTTCTTCTAAGTATCTTCAACTCTTTAGTATCCACCATTAGTACAAAATTATTTAAAATCTTTAACTTCTCTTACAAAGTTTTAAAAACCACTTTATGTGGTACATCCAAAATATTTTATGACCAAACAATTAAAACACATTAAAGGAAATGTATGTTTTATAATCCTAGCATATTCAGAGAGACTAGACAAGTCACTCTAATGTGGACAAACATATACTAACAGAATTTCTTCACAATCCATTGCAAATTTCATCCTTTCTTTTTATTTGGAATTTTTCACTTTTTTCAATGTCTTTTATTTGAGGAGTTTTTAACTTTTATTATTTTTTTTGAAAAACCTTACGACTGATTATCTTCAAATTAGCTACGCCTATGAAAAACTACTTAATACTTATAGTTAAATATTAATTAATTAACTTACGCTTAAAATAAGTTTTATGGATAAAATTAAAATTTATTTTTAAATACACTTTGAATAGCCTAGGCCTTGATTTAATTGCAAAAAATTTACAGCTATTAACTTAATATTAAAGATAATTTAAAATAACACCAATATATAATAACCAATAAATAAAATTCGACAAAATCCGATGAGAGAAATTATATATTTTGAATCGTTCTATCTAGTGACGTCTTTTTTTATCTCTTTTCAAATGACACTTTGTTAAGAAATTGATTAAATAAATCAATAGTTAATAGCTAAAAAAACATAAAATAATATCGATTATATAATCAAGGCCGAGTGGTTAACCGCTTCCTAATATCGTGTACACCTACTTCCACTTCCACTTTCATTTCCAAGTAGAAGACAATAGAAGAAGGGACATTATGTAATTAATTCCAAATTAATTCCACATAATTCCAAATACGATCTACACCTAATTCCAATCGCGGTTCACCCCTCGATCAAGGCCATCAGCGTGACTAAAAAAGAACTTAATATCTTTATAAAATAAATTTATTTTTACAGACGAGAAACTTGTAATATTTTTAAATGGGGCACGCTTTTCCAATGGCAATATGCGCTTGAAACTGTAAGCTTACTTCCTGAGAGCCACCCGACTCGAGTCAAACTTCTACGAGAACTAGGAGGATGTCCGAAGGATAGAGAGAAAATCGAAGAGTAAATACCTCTTTCTTTATTATTTCTTATTCATTATTCCAATCAATATCTTTATTCCAAATGTGATTCCTAGATATATTTGTAATAGATAATTGATTTTTTTAGACTATTATTCGAGTCAATTATTGACGATGTAAATAACACATTCACCGATTCTGATTTGCATTGGATTCTTAATGGTCTGGCAAATAATCGCCTGGGCACAGAAGTTTTACTTGATTACCTTTTAGAGAATTGGGAGCCTATTCGTACCAGGTAAAAATTATACATATATTGTCAATTTTGAGTATAGGTATGATGGCTATAAATAAGGTACTACAAAAATACTTTAGTAAAAATAAAATTGAAATCTTCAATTTTTTTCTAAATTTAATATTTTATCTATAAAGAACAATAGATTCGGACATGCATTTTATTCTTCAAAATTTATTTCTTGTGAAATATTCAACTATAACAAATTAATCGACTTTAAAATTTCCATTGTAAATATTTATTTTTTATAATACAATTCGAGATAATTTATTATCGATGTTTAAATTATCAAATATTTTGATATCTAAATTTCAAAATATTTAACCTTATTATTTTTAAATTCATCTACGATTTTTCAAAATCTAACATTGATTAATTTTACTCTAACTGTAAAATATGATATTTCAAAAGTATAATTTATAACTATTCAATAATCTTCTTCATTTTATAACGTGAGAAACAATTTGATTTATTTTCAAGGTTTGCAAATAATTCTGAACTCTGGTCCTATTTGATCTACGTCTCTTCGGAATTGCACACGACTCGCGAGAACCTTGAGAAAGTACGAATGCTATTAGACCAAAGAAAAGGACAGTTAGGTGCCTCGGTAGAAGTTCATCTTACTAAAGCTTGGCCTAGACTTGTCTCGGCTGTTGAAAAGCATGCACCGCGACAACACTCAGCTGCGGAGTGGTTGCGAAAACATCTCGCTGAAGTTAAAGCAGCTAAACAGGCGGCTGCTGCTCTGGAAGCAGAAAAAGAAGCTGCTGCATTGAGGGAAGCAGCAATGACAACAGATTATAGTACTGATTTTCCTGCAACAACACCGGATGAAACGGATGGAGGATTTGCCAGCGATCCGCTGCTCGCTGAGGCTTGATTTCTTTAAAACTTGTTTGTCTTTTCCAGTGGCGTTTTATTAGATAGGTCAGGGGTTCCCAAACTTTTCCCGAAGGCGCCATGCCTTTTTTCAATTAAAATTTTTTCACGGCGCCCTATTATTATTATTTATTTTGGCCGCACAATTGGAGCCTCCTCTTACAACAGATTAGAATTATTTACAAAATTGGGTCTATAATTGGTGGTGGGTTACATCTCCCTCTCACTCCCTCTTTATTTACCGTAGTAGCATGTTATTTTAGAATTTTATACATATTATGTCAAAATTGATAAAAACAATATCAAACTAAAAATATTTACAAAAATAAAATGAATTAACACAAAAACACGAACAAAAACAAAAAATGAATATAAATCAAAAATATGTACAAAAACAGTTAAGTAAAAGTATCTTTAATCGTAAGTAAGAGATAAAAATAAATAAATTTTTAGCTTCTCACTTTATTCTTTGCCTAGTCTTGCCACCATCTTTCCCGCGAGTTATAATCTTCAACTGTTTAAGACCCGTATCCACAGATACCTTCGACCCCTGCCCAGCCCATAAAATTCTTTCTTCTTCTTCTTTTCACGATGGAGGGACCAACCCAGGCCTTTAGGGGATACACCTTTTTGGTGTAACTCCTTCTCTCCTTCGCGGCGCACCTGTGAAGAGGCCGAAACTCCCCGGAGCGCTATGGCGCACAGTTTGGGAATATCTGGGCTAGGTCCTTGATACCAGCCCTATAATCTGTAAAGCCAGAGTATGCTTTTTAAACCTCTGCATTATTTTACATTGAAAATTCTAACACATTTTACAATTCATTAAAAAATGTATTTAAATAAATTCATCATATGTCTACGGCAGCGGTTTCTTAACCTATGGGAAGCGAAATATCTGAAAGAGATCGGGAAAGGAATAAACAATTCAAAGTAGTTATTGATAAGATATTAATAAAACCTATACTTCAACGAACATCCAACACAGGAACAATATATATGTTTAATAAGAAAATGTTACGCCTAGGCATATATTTTTAAATACTCTTTTCATTTTTCTTTGGGTGGCGGCTGAAATTGAGTAAAAAAGAGGGAGGCAAATACAAAAAGTATGAGAGCCACTGGCCTACGGCCTTAAATTTTATAAAGCACCGTTTCCGAAAGGATACCAAATTTAAGCAAGATATATTATAGAAAGGTTTGTTCTGAGGTGAGTTATGGCCCATCACAGACTTCCCTATTCGAGTCGGGTTTCGTGCATCCCAGTGGAATTGATTAGGATGTTTATAACAGAATTCCAGGAGCTTATCTTTCCTAAAAAGCAGACTTTTAAACAGTATACAAGGGTATTGCTTATATAAATAGACAGTACCTGCCCAACAAAAAATTGCATATTCATCAAAAGAGAATATTTCTTATAGGCCAATTTACTAAATAAATGTGTATTTTATTATTTTTAAAAGGATTCGTTTTGGTATTATGTTATAAAGATTTTTTACTTTGGTGGTATTGTATTTATTTCTTGAGTATCAATTTGTTAAATTAAAAGTTTTTCTACATTCTTTTTAAAATGGCTCCGTAAAATTCATTTGGCTCTTAGGTCTGTTTAAGAGTTAAAATGCCACTGGCACAGCTGATTTCTTCTTTTATTTTTTCATCTAGATCGAACTATATTTCCATTAATAATTAATCTTATACTATTCATTCAATACAATGTTAGCTAGTTGTAAATATTAATTAATCATCATCATCATCATAGTGTCATCAGTCGAAAGACTTTTGATGCAACCATTTAAAATCAATATTAATGAATAATATTAAGGATTATATTAAATTTTAAAATGTTGTTTTTGTTTTATTAATTAAATTTATGTTTTATTTTAAGGATTAGACTATTAGATTTAAAAGTAATTTGCGAAAAGTATTGTCATATTCATAAGAATTTCTTTTCTTTTTGTAATATTTCATACTCTTTCTTTTTTTCTTTTTCCTTGGCCATTTAATTCAATACTAATGTAGTTTTAAGTTTATGTATGTATGTGCATTGTCTGAATGTAGGCGAGGTTATATCAATTAAATTTGTTTGTATGTGTATTTAATTTTTTATTTAAAGCTTATACTTAAGATAATTAATTTCCCTTATAAATTTCATTTTGTAAAGACTAATCTGACCAAAAAAATAAATGTGAAAAAGGTGTCAAGTTTTCGGTACAAACGGCTTCGCTGACAAAAAATTGAGATCTAAATGCGTACCAAGTTCCATAGAAGTTCCTTAAATCATAGCAAAGGAATGTACAACGTTCTTCAATTGATTTAAAAGAAAATTTGTTACGTTCTTTGATATTGAATTTATAACTTTTTTCAAAGATTTTTTTTAAGAACGAAATTTTTCTCGGACTTTCAAAAAACATCGTTTTTTTTTGTTTTTTTTTTATCATTTTCTCAAAAAGTACTGAATCAATTTCGTTCAAAATTGAATATAATTATTAATAATTTATTGTTTTATAATATCTATTAATTTCATAGTTTTAAAAATGTTCAAAAGTTATTGTTTTTTTTTTCAAATTGGATCCACAGATACCTTCAACTCCTACCCAGCCCATAAAATCCTCCCTTCTTCTTCTTTTTACGATGGAGGGGCCAATCCAGGCCTTTAGGGGATGCACCTTTTAGGGGTAACTCCTTCTCTCATCATTTTCATTTAAAAAAATAAATAAATAAACTATCCTTTAAAATGCAAATATTCTAATAAAAATAATTTGATATAAAAGATAAAAGAAAGAAAATAACTCACATATTATATGAAATTTCAATAGATTTGATTCAATATGTAATGAGGAAAAAAATAAAACTTTTTGGCTTTTCTTCCGGAGAGGAGAAATTGAATCTTTTCATAAAATTTCTTTAAACTACAAAATTCTTAATCAAAATGCAATTTTTCTTATATTAAAAAGGTACTGTGAACTTCCAGATAGATGAAATCGATAAAATAAGATCGATTTTATTCTCATTTATAATTCTTTTGGTTTGTTTTATCGAGACGTTGGTTGGACATTATTAGGGGCACATTATTTATTATGGATTCAAAAAGTCCATTCACTTTACACTATTGAAATATCTTTTTTAACATATACATTTAAATGTACGATTATATAATATAATAAATAAATAAATAATAATTTAAATTTACGATTATACCATCAACAGCAACGAGTCTGGCGTCCACGAGAAGCGTCAGAAACCAGTGAAAACCAGTTAAATAATTATTTTATTAAATAATTAAAAGCGTTAAGAGAAGTTTATTTTAAATGGATTTAAAAGCATCAATTTATATGATATATGTAACGATTTTGATTGTTTTATTTGAATATATTCAGGGGAAAATTTTCAAGAGTGCAACATAGTACCTATTCTTGCTCAGGCGGCCAAAGATCGTCAACTGTCTTTAAAAGCTCACTTATTAAAATATTTCTTTAATAACAAATTACAGATTTTTATGTTTGGCCACTAAATATTTGAAAACTAACCACTTCTTCAGTTGCTAAAAATTTTTATTGGATTTCAATTAGTTCACGAGAGACTCTCGCAGAGTCAACTTGTAATTACAATTTTAAAACTGTTCATATACAATACGAACCTTCTTTTACTACCATGTGTGAATAAAATCTTATTAAATAAAATATTTTTTTATTAAAAGATAAACATATTTTCATTTGTTGATAGGTCAATAGTCTATTTTTTTTCCCTATTTTTCTACTATGACTCTCGCAGATAACCAAGATTTTACTGTAGTTATGGGCGTAGTTAGGGGGGCAAGGGGGGGCAATGCCCTCATACAAAACTCCTTGTCCCCCCCTTCTAAGAAAAATCAACTTTTTAGCAGAATTGATAAATTTTGGAAGTAACGAAATAATTTAATGTGAAATACATAAGTGATACCTCGTAATAATCAAGTTTCGATTTTTCTAGAAGGGGGGGGGGCAATGAGATTTGTGGGGTCTGCCCCTCCCCTCCTAACTACGCCTATGGTTTTACTTCAAAAGCTTTTATGGGCCATCAAAATTTACATGTTGACGGTAGTTTACCGACCCTTGCATTAATATATTAAAAAAACAAAAACAAGACATTCTTAAAATTTAATTTTGATTTATTATTATTTTATTCTCAAATATTTTTTCTTACACTCATGTTTATATTTAAATCATATTTTATCTTTTTTAATTGTGCATTTAAAATTAATAATATATAATAAGTATATGTAATAGGTATATGGTAAGTCATTCAGAAGCCAATATGACTAAAGCCATTTTTTAAAATTTTATTCGAATTATTACTCTCAACAAAAATTTTCTTCAGAAAAGCTAAGTATTGATCTTAGAGAAGTTTTTTTTAAGCTGATACATAGAATTCAAAATATTTTGTTATGTTAATGAACAAATGCTTTATCTTTTCTAATTTAAGGGTTGTTTCTAGCTCAATTAGAAGTCGATTTATCTAAAAAATAAATAAAACTACATTTTTAATAACAATAAATTTACTTAAAAAATGACTATTATAATTTCTGCTTTAAATCATACATATAAGTGGGTTAGAAACAACCGTTATATTTTAAATGATTTTCCCATCAGGGTGCCAAAAATTAAGACATTCACGTTGTCCTAATAAATATTATCTTAATTTTTTTCAAGGCCTATAAGGACCTTAAAAATAATTTATCTACTTTAGTGATGAAATTAATTCACAAAATTTTTTAAATACCTATGTAAAAATCATTAATTTTGTAAAATTTTTCTTCAATGGACTTATAATTATAAAAAGATTTTCTAAACAGCTCATATCAGGATCCAAAAACTACTCATTCAAAATATTATTCGACAAAATAAAATGTTCGACAATACTATTTATTTATTTACGATCATTTAAATTAAATTAATATGTAGATTAGGTTATCCCAAGAAAATCAAAGTCTTTTTTTTAACCCTCTTAATTTTTTTGTTTGACGTCAAAAGAATTGTAAATTAAATTTCGTGTACGCCTGACCAGGACAACCTGTGCCGACTTTCAGCCAAACGTGTCAGTACTTGCAGAGTAAGGCGAACGCGAGCTGTCGTATCGATGTGCTTGTAATCGCTTGCTATTTTGTTAGTAAACGAATTGTTTTCAAATAGTCAACATGTCGGTAGAATTACGCAATTTTAAAAAAGTAGGTATCTTTTTAATAAGGGACGTGAAACATCAAATAACGGGTTCAAAAATTCCCTTTCATGCCTTATGTTTGGCATCAAGTCGGCACAATGTGTCCTTATTCAATCGTAATAATAACTATTATATGAGTTTTTCAGGTCAAACAGAAAAAAAAATAAACTGACATTTTCTGATCTGGTCATCCACAAAAAAATCCTCCCTTATGTCTTGGGACACCCTAATGTAGATGTTAAAAATTGGATAATATGTATAATAAATTTCTTAAAAGATTTAAAGAATCGGACCTAAGCTCTCGCCTCGTGATGTCGACGGGCAGGTCATAGAATCAAATGAGAAGAATTGGGGGAAGATATAATTAACATATATAATCGAAGATGAATTAATATTCATCTTGATCTTCTTCGGACGCTGCATCTTCTTGTACCTCTTGGTAATCAAGTTCAAGAGCTGCTAAATCTTCTCGCGCCTCCGAGAACTCACCTGAAACAGAAAGTCAAAACATTGATTTGTTTTTATATAATTTACTTTTAAGAAGTCTTACTGGACCAATCCGCCTTTCACGTATACATTATAGACAGCTCTGATAAAAAGCGATTTTTAAACATTTTTATAGCGTAATGCACTCACACCGTGCTCCGGGCATATCGAGGATGCGTACTTTACATTTGTGTTCATTTAAATCAGGGGTCGGAAACCTGCGACTTTTCTGAATATGAACAAATTTACATCAAATCAAAAGCTACAGGACAGAAACAGTATTGAAAATACACTTTTGGAATTTGTGATTTTCTTATTCAAAAATCAGCTATTAGAATAGAAAACTATTTCATTAACAATAGTAACAGCTAACAGGAATAATAGGAAACTGGGCAAAATTAAAAACACAGAGTTTTTATTAAATGGGCGGACGTTTCGTCAATTTATTTTAACTTCTTCAGAGGCTAGAATTATAAAATCAGGAGAATTAGAAAAAACTTATAAATAAATGAATTACAAATAAATTGAATATTAGATAAGGTTAGATATACCCCATTTTTAACAAAGGGTGATAGAATAAACTGACGAAAAGATCTGGCCCATTTAATAAAAACTCTGTATTTTTAATTTTGCCCAGTTTCCTACTATGCCTGTTAGCTGTTACTATTGTTAATGAAATAGTTTTCTATTCTAATAGATGATTTTTGAATAAGAAAATCACAAATTCCAAAAGTGTATTTTCAATACTGTTTCTGTCCTGTAGCTTTTGATTTGATGTAAATTTGTTATTCATATTCAGCAAAGTGGCAGGTTTCCGACCCCTGATTTAAATGAATACGAAATGTTTAGTGGTGCTAATAGCATCATAGCTGACACGCCCTCAAATAAATATTAATAATAATAATATTAATTAACCTTGACTTAAAAACATATTTCTATTTCTTTTTTACGGTTAATTTATATCCTGAATTATATTTTAGTAAGCTGCACAATGTACAGTTTAGTTTATTCATCACGAGAGCGATTTTGTTTTCTTTTTTGGTTTGTTCCACCTGACATTTCAATGGTAGCTCTGTTTGAAATCTTACGGCTTGATCAATGGACTTTGTCTCGGTTTCTTCTTGTGAAAGAAGCCATCAAGTCGGTAATGCCACCCACACCTTGCCAGCCATTTGCTTGCTTGCCATTCGTGCTTATTTAATAAATCGAATGCGTTCTGGCTTGGTTGCTTGCAACATCCATTATGCCCATGGTTTGGTTTGCTCTATTGAACTTAGCATTCCAGAGATCGAAATCGAACGATCTATAACTAAGTAAATCTAAATCTAGAACATTAACCCAAATGGCAATCACAGCCAGCCTGACTCGCTTATAAGCGACAAGTCATTTATCTTTTTTGTGTCTAATTAAATTCACAATCATAAATTTTCAGTTTTTTTTTTTCTAAATCTTCCCATTAACAAATGCCTCATTACAAAAATTTCTATCTCTTAAAGAGATTATTTTTAGATGTTTAAATATTCTTCACTCATGTAATACAACTTGACTAGATAATTATAATCTAATTTTGTCAATCCACTCTGAAGAGATGATTGAAGTTTTAGGAGTTTATTAATGTCTGAATGATCTAACATAGATTAAAAAAAAACTTTCTAGTTGATATTTAATCATTATCAACATCATCATTTGCAGTCAAGGGTTTTACTACAGTTAATTATTATTTAAATTTTTTATAAGAATAAATCAAATGTTCCGCCTAAATAAATTAATGTTTTTAAGGTCCATAACTAAAATTATTAAAAAATGGGATTCTTATTCAACAGTCCTCTTTATAGTTCATAAATTATTAATGCTAGAAACTTAATATAAATATAGTTATAGTTTGATTCACAGAATCTTCAATTAAGATACAGTTGAATTGGTTCTTAAAAACCCTGCAAAAAATGTTATATTATAATTTCTATTTTCACACTCCAGCTGCTCTCTATGAATCTACAAATTCACCTCACACTATGCTTCCTACTCTCTAACTTTGCAGTCTTTGGATTTTTACATGCCTGTAAAATTCATGAAAGTCGTTTAAAGTATTTTCGACGAAAATAATATAATTTTGACTAAATATGTATCTAACTGTGATGTCAGATGTAAAAACTAAAAGAAAATAATTTTTGCCCACCCTATCGATTAAATTTCCATTAAACATGTTTTCTTATCATTTTTATTTTGACCCAGTGGTCGTATCCTGTTAGCCTATGTCACCTCTCTAGGGAGCCTACTTGTTTCCTTTTTAAGGTGCTAATGAAGTTAACCTGATCGCAGAAAAAGAATTTAAATAAATATAGAATTCAAATTTGAAATCAACTTTTTATAAATGGGCCTAATTTTAATTTTTCGTTGTCCTCTTCATTTTGGGGACCTGATTTTTCCACCAATAATTCAAGAGTATTATTTATAATTTAATTAGTTTGTTTCGATAACAATGAAATAAATCAGCAAAAAATTTTTGTACACATACTGTGCCCATACTACTCGTATATCCATGCATAATTAGAAGAAAGATGAGAGAATTTACTCAAAAATAATAGGGATTTCTAATTACGTTAGAGTCCTAAGAGCATTATCAAATAGAGTAAGAAAAAACTGTTATGATTTTCACAGCCTCTGGGTCCAAACATCGAATACTTTTAAGATGTTTTACTTAATATTTTTTTATATAATTTCAGTAAAAAAAAAATGATAAAATTCAAAATTAATTATATAATTTACTAAATTATCATAATTGATACAAGATAGATATATAATTTATGCATTTCAAAAGCAAGCCTCAATTATCTATCGATACAAGAATTATATATGAATTAAATAGAAATCTGCTCAATATTGAAATATTAGGTGTATAAATAATAAATAATCCGAATTTTTTGCTGGGTCCGTTCTGCGTTCCTAATACACTGAATTTTTCACACTTGTATAATAAATTGATCACAGGCAGAGTGGCGACTCTGACTCTGAGGCAAGTGACGCAGATCCTCAGAATAAAAAAAATAAGAAAATGAAATTTTAATTTAAATTTGAAATTTCTAAATGTAAAGATCAATAAAAAAAAAAGAATTCTATTCTATTGTTTTAAAAAACACTGTTGCCGCATTCTATGTATTTCTGTTTTATCTAGTATAATTATTAATATAAAGAATAGAATCAAAAATTGTTTATGAGAATGTGCCAAATATTTTTTGAATTTTGTCTTTCTGATGGTCTTCAATAGTAACGAAGATAAAAAGAAAATTTAGACGAATGTGTGGTATGAATATTTGAAGCACTGAAGAAGTTGGCAAAATTGGCGAAACGTTGGCTGATAAATAAAAAAGTCACACATAAAAACTTGTCCTTATTTTCCCATTATAACCTTTCAATAAAATAATTTATTATTAATGCCTTTTTATTTCTTCTAAATCCCATGCAAATATTATTTCTTATTTTATTCGTTTGTATAAGTATACAATAATTACTTCGATTTAGATATTATTCTAAATTATTCTTGATTGCATATATTGCTAGAGAACAAGACCCACAAACTAAAATCTGCAGAGTATATCCCCCCCCTCAAAAAAAGAAAAATAACATTAGCACACAGCCCCACCTTTGCCTTGCACTGCCAGCCACTGAAATTGCTTTTAATTAATAGAATCCTTAATGATTATTTGTATCTCAAATTGTGTTATCCAATTACGCTACGCATCTCTGTGCTTAACAGATACTTGTCATTTCAATTTTTTTCTCTCAAAATAATAAAATAATGATGTTCTATATATGGGTTGATCTTTTCCTATTCATTGGTATAAGGCATTTTAAATATATCTTAAAATGTGCAACCACCAACCAATTGAAGGGCGCTATCTGTTTTTTAAATTTCATTTGTTGTATAGGTTCTGATATGATGCTGTGTTTCAGCCAAACAAATTTTACAAATTGTCCATATATAAATTGCATACACATTAATAATACTGATATTATATTAGTATTCACTAAATTATTTACTTTTATTTATTTATTTATTTATTGTCACCGGGAACAAAGCCCATTTAGACAGCACATCAGTAAAGTGTTAGTAGGGTTAGTGAGGGAGCCGAGTTTTAGCCGGTCGAAATTTTTATATGCTATCCAGGCTCGAGCCCGGTTCCCCCGCTTGAACATCCTCATAAACGATGCTGATGCGCCTAATCCAACTCGGACAACCCGACTCCCCAAAATTAACAAAGAACCATAAAATTGTATCCCAAAGTCTCCAAATTTAACACCAAAAACTCTACATCTAGAAAGAATTAATTAAGGAAATGACTTTCCAGCACCCTTGAATGAAGATTTTCTACATCGTATTAATTAATATATAAAATAACCTGTAAACTCCTGATGATGGACTAATAATCCGAAATATATTGAATTTGTATAAACCTCTTTGAGTTTTATTTCATTCACTCTGATACTACACACCCTTTACTTTATTAATTAATATAAAATAGACTTTTGAATTTTAGTATTGAAATGCGTTTAATTATTTAATGTGAATTTGTTTGAATTTTTACCTTCTTCCATTCCCTCGCCGACATACCAATGAACAAAAGCTCGTTTGGCGAACATAAGATCAAATTTATGGTCGATTCTCATCCAGGCTTCCATTATAGCCGTGGTGTTGCAGAGACAGCAGACAGCACGCTCGACCTTAGCCAGATCCCCTCCCGGCACAACCGTCGGAGGCTGGTAATTGATACCCACCTGAACAACACAACAACAATTCAATACATCATCAATTACACTTGGCCAAATTGAATTTAACGCAAACACATAGTACTGAACTACTAGTTTTCATTTCATATATCACTGCATATACCATATGTACAAAAGCAAATAAATAAATATGAAGGAATAAATAAAATTTGATGGATAGGATGGAGAAGAAGTAGTTTTCAAATAAAATTCGAATATCAATTTCATCTAATAACAAATAAAACTTTGTGGAATCTTCTCTTCTCCTTCAGAGCTTAAAATAAACTGATGTGACCATTCACATGACTTTACCATACACCTGGGTCCTCTCTTATATTTAATATTGAATTAAAATAATTTATAATTATTTGCGAAAGAACCCCCCCCCCTTTTAATTTTGGGTCCATTAGAAATTTTATAATATCTTCTTTTAATTATGAGACTATTTTATTAGAAATTTCAGCTTTGTTTGAAAATATTTTAACCCCCCCCCCTCTTTTTGGTCACTATCAATTTCACATAGTGAGTCATTTTCATAATATTAGGTATATAAAGACCAAATGCGAAATTTAGTATTGATACAAATTGATTAAAGGGTGTACAACTTAAATTGATAGTTTTTTTTGAACCCCCACCGCCCCCCCCAATTTCGGCCCCTGAAGAAAATAATAACTCTTTTTTTATTATAGGTTCATTTTATATTTATTATAGGTTCATTTTAGAGTATATTTCATTTTTCTTGTTTTTTTAGTTTGAAAATCTTATAATTTTAAATCCTCCTCCCTCCCTTAATTTTGGTTTTGATATTCACAGTACTTTTTGAGCTAGTGGCTCTACTAAATAACAGACTTGCATATATTTTGACAAAACAGTTATTATCTCGAAAAAAATAATTTTTGCGATGATCACTTATTAGAACTTTTTTGTAGACCGAAATGCCATGGTTTCGCCCAATTTTTTTAAATCAAAATAGTTTCAGCCGTTTTTGAGATATTTCGAAAAAGAGAAAAAACACCATTTTCATGCACGATTACAATACTTGACCATACCCTGTATGGTAAAGTAAAAATCACTCGAGCCTAGCATTTAATAAGCTTCGTCTCCTGTCTATCTATCGGTGTTTTTGTCGATTTTTTGCTATTACTTCAAAATAATTTTTGAAGAAGGTGTTTAGCTTTTTAAATCCTGAAGAAAAAAGCAATTACATTCCAATAAATTATTTGAAATTGAAATTGGCTCATTTCATTATCCTGAGCTAGATGTCCATCAAATTTCATTGATGTCTACCAGCCCGTCACCAAGAAAATACTTCTAGTAGAACGAATCAATAAAAAGAAAATATTTAATGTCCATTCCATTCCAATTGAAGTATTTCTAAGGCGGAGAGTTATATCATTCGGCAAAGGAATTATTTACAGGGATATAGTTTACAATCGCAAATGATTTGAGTTCCGTATTTGGTATCCAATGCAACCACAGGTGATACAGTTTCTTGATTGAATGACAGTAAAAGTTTTGCTATGGATCTTACTAGATCAAATGAACTCGCTGCCTGATTGAAATTATACGAAATGAATCTAATAAAAGCAACAAACATTAGCCTGGTTGCTACTCGTTTATTCCATATGTATACACTCACACATCAAACTCACAAATAACCTAGTATACTTGAAAATAATAAAATATAGTCGGTTTCGACATCGAAATGGGCGTGGTGACCGAATTTGTTATTCATTCTCAGTTCATTTTATAAATTTCTTATACGATGATACGGTGTCGCTTAAATACAATCCTAAAAGGTTGTAAAAAGAAACATGACCAAGTGCATAAAAAGATAGGTACCTAATAGAAAAATATCTGTTAGTAGTAAAAAATAAATTGACATACATATTTAGAAAAACTAAACACTATTGCAAATAGGTGGTTTTATAACCAGTTTTTCTTTTTAGTTCATTAGTTCTTTAAAAAATATTTTTTATGTTCTAAATAGAAATATAAAATAAATTTTAAATTTTAAGATATACTACCTATAGGGTGATAAATTTATTTTTATTTTTTCTAAATTTTTCAATATCTATGATATTTTGAAAATAAAATTGTATTTTTAATTAATCACAGGGCGAATGGGAAAGTATTATAATCGTGGAACAAAAAATTGTTTTTGCTTAGTAGGTACTTTTCAAATACTTTCAAAAATGGTTAAAATGATTTTAATAAAAAAAAAAAAAATCATCGAACTCACGGCGAAGTATATGGAGAAAAACAGGAATGTACCAACAGGGGTTCCTCCTCCCGATATCACACGAGGTATTTATAAATTAATTTCTACAAAAATTATTATTACTTTTATTCTAATATACAGGGTGAGACATGTAAATCGCCCACATTTTGAAGAGGTATACAAAAATGAAAAATTTAACTAGAAAAAACTTAATGTATTTTTTGAAAAGAACATAAATAATAGTTTTTTTTTAATAAGTTTTAAACATTATATCAGACAAAAAAAGGGGGGAAGGGGTCAAAAAATGAAAATTTCTGGTCCAAACTCAATCAAATTTTGTATACATATCTATGGGATCCCAAAAGAGTAGAAATTCAAAAACTAACCACTCCAAAATGGGAGAATAATGAAAATCTAGCCATTTCGACCAAACTATGTATACAAAATTTGGTTGAGTTTGGTCGAAAGGGCTAGAATTTTCATTTTTGGGTGGTTAGTTTTTGCATTTCTAGCCTTCTAAAATCCGCAGAATATCTCTACAAAATTTGGTTGAGTTTGGTGGTCGAAAGGGCAAGAATTTTCATTTTTGACCCCCCCCCATTTTGGGTGGTTAGTTTTTGAATTTCTAGCCTTTTGGGATCCCATAGAATATGTATACAAAATTTGGTTGAGCTTAGTCGAAGGGCTAGAATTTTGGCCCACCTTTTTTTTGTCTGATTTAAAACACATTAAAAAAACATATATATTTTATGTTCTTTTCAAAAATATATTCAGTTTTTTTCTTTTAGTTAAATTTTTTCATTTTTTTTATACCTCTTCAAAATGTGGGAGATCTTTATGCCCCACCTTGTATAACTATATTTATTTATTTTTCAACCCCCACCCCTCGACTGAAATTTTTTTTGATTGTGTGCATAATGAACAAACGAAAACTAGTATTTTGATAGAAATTAATTATTTTCCCTAATGTCTGTAAGTTTGTGTGTGGTTCGAATGTTATGTTCGCTCTACCTTAAAATCCAATAAGAATACCAAAACGAATTTTATATTAATTTACATGATTTACATTAAAAAAAGGAGCTGATTGAAATCAAGACCAAAATTTTAAAGTTCACAAATGATATTTTTTTTTCTAAAAACAATTAATATCTTTAAAATATCGTATATCTTATTTTCCGATGTCTAGTATTTAAGGAAGAAATAGATCTCACATTGAAATTCCCAGGGTCGCACGATGATCGGGGTTAGAATATAGAGTAACAGCTTACCCAACAACAACACAAAAACAGGTTTTTACACTTGTATTCTCAATCTTTCTAGTGCTGACACATGCATTTACTTCAAAACCAATAAGAAATTTTTTTTTTAAATGTAGAGCTGATTAAAGCAAATCAAATTTACAAATTAACTTTCATTAATGATCTATCATTTTTCTTTACGTTAACAAGATAGTGCATCATAATGACTGTCAAAAAAACATTGAAATGGAAACTCCAAACAAATTTAAGATCGAATTATATGCTCAAAGAAACTAATATAACTCTGAAGAAATGGACCTTCAGCATTGTCTAGCCGAACTAGATTTAATTCAGAATTTACCAATTAAATTGATAAAAGATTCGGAAAGTAACCAATTCTATTGGTTCCTTTAATCGTCAAAACAAAATTTCTACTCTTTTCGCTTTTATAAATATTTTCCAGGCTTGTTATCTAATATAATATAACCTCCTTTTTTCAAAGTCGGTCAAAAATGAATAATCCCCCAAAAAGTTCACTCGATCCTGATAGACGTTTTCCTAACATCCAACATTTCTTCATGACCGAAGTCAAAATAAATAGAAGAACTAACGGATTCGTCAATTGGCTTATCCCTGTGATTTCTTGAGTACTCTCCTCGCTTCCATATTTTCTGAGTTTTACAACCTTCAAGTTATCACATTCTTTTGACTTTAATCGAAAAAATTATAAATACTTTATTGACTCCAAATCCTTATTTTCTAGACATCCTAAATTTCTTTAATGAGGTTCGGGACAGCTTATTTATCTGATTGATCTACGAAAAATCTCTTATATTTCTGCAGAGTGACAACTTCTGCTTACAAAATTTTTTAATAAAAAAAATTTTTGATAATGAGGTTAATTTCGAATAAAAATCTTTGTTTTGATAATATTTATAAAAAGAATATTGAAAAGGAGACAGAAAGTAACTATGTTTTGAACTACTTTCATTGACTTTTTGTTACCCTGAAGAAGGAGAGAATAAATCTCCGAAACGTCGGTTTAACAAATAAATGTAAAATAATAAAACCTCTATAGTCTTATTTTTTACAACCACCGTGGACTGCTTTCATCAACATCCAATTGCATATTTATACCAGTCCGTCTCCTAAAGAAAATCTCTATCTATTGAAATAAATTTTTTTTCACTTATAATTACACGAGAGCTTTTTTTGCCGAAGTAAACTTGACATTTTAATGAGAATTTTGTTGCCCAAAGGCAACAAAACTCGAATTATAAAATATCAAGTTTACTTCGACCCAAAAAAAGCTTGAGTGTAATTCGGTAAGACAATTTAATGAATCAATACGTAAATCACAAAATTAAGACATAAAGCTAAAAAGCTAAAAAGTTAAAAGCTTAGTAAAGTTAGTAAAGCTAAAAAGTTTGACATAAAATTGTTTACAATGTTGGTTGTCATGTCAGTTTTGCTAGACACCGATGATGCAGGCCTACTAGAATCTTAAAGCTAGGTTCAGTTTTGTCGCTGGAAAAGTTAGTGTAAACTTTTTCGCTGTCATAGTGACAAAAACACCGTTGCTTATGGGACTTTTAGTGTATGAATTAAATTGTCAATATAAAAACATTTTTTTAACACAAAAACGATTTCAAGAAATATAGTTGTAATTCTACACTAGTGCTTTTGTTGTTGCAAATAACTTTTTATTTTTACATTTATGAATAACTAATTAACTAGACTATCAAATCTATTGAAAAATGTATCATTTGATTCATAAAAGTTAACTTATTGATTTATATAAGTTTGTTGAAAATGGTATAATTTTTATATAAGTTATACTCCTTTTAAAAGCTAGGTCCATTTACCTCCATGTTAAAAGGACAATTTTCAATAATTTATTTCTCGGTAATGGTACAGAAGATCAACTTCAATTTTTGGGAATAAATATTTAAAACATCAATGATTCGATGGTAAAAATTTAAGAATTTTTTTATAAAAATGATAAACAGTCCCGAACCCCCTTATGTCCATCAATTTATATAATAAATTTTGAATATTTAAATGTCTCCAAATTGTCGTTACATTTTTATTCACTGTTAATGCAGGTCTCTGTGGACATTTTCATACTCTGAGGAGAATTTATTTTAATTAGAAATCTTTAATTTGTGATTTAAATTTAAATTTTTTCTCTTTTATTGATTATAAATGAATTTATTATGTATATTATATATCGATTTATCAATATTTTCATAATTTAAATATTAAACATTTTTAATATAGATATAAATATAATGTTATGTAATTGAAAATCTCACCTTGAATCCTGTCGGACACCATTCCACAAATTGAATTGTTTTCTCTTTCTTAATCATTGAAATTGCCGAGTTGACGTCTTTGGGGACAACATCTCCTCGATAGAGCATACAAACGGCCATATATTTTCCTTTACGTGGATCACAATTGACCTGAAAAATAATCAAAAACGTTACACTCATTTTTGAAAATTTTTTTATTTATTTAAAAAATATACGAATATAAGTTAGTTATTAATTATCTAGCTACTTTCATTAATAAATCGATAAGATATATTTTTATTCAAAATTTCATAAATTAATATGTTATTTGTTCAATCGTCTAGTTGGAAAATAGGAATCACACAAACATCTTACACACAGACACCCAAATAAACATGAACTTTTTTGTGAGTTTTTTGCTAGAAGTTCTGGGAGATTTTTCCCTTTTTTGAAATTATGAATTTCGTAAAAATTTTATAGATATTTTTCATGACATTAAAACTTATAAATTTAAAGAAAATTCCAACTGATAGAATAGTCTATACTCTTATCAACAATGTCAATTTTAGCAAATCACTGAGTTGAATTATGGTTAACTATCATCACTTAAAAACAACTTCAGGATTTGAATTCAAAGCATTATGATAAATAAATAAAATAGTCTAGCATCTTTCAATTTTTCCAAGATACCTCAAGAATGGAAAGTCACAGAAAGTTCTCTCTGGGGCTAAAATGTTTATAATTCCAAATCAAAAAACTGTAAAGGTTCAGAACTTAGATTTCAGATACAAAATGCAGAATATCAGGAAAAAAAATAATTCTTGAATTCTTACATAACTACCTCTCGAAAGATTGTAGTTAATGAGCTGAAAAGATTCTATTAATAAACTGCATCCTTTTGTACCGAATTTCAACTTTTTAGCTCTAACTGTTTGCAGACAAAATAATAACCAAATAATTATGAAAAAGAGTGGTTTTTCACTGCTCAAACTTCCCATTTTCCAAGGTGTTGATGAAGAAGATTGACTTGTTAGTTAGAAAATTGAGTTAAAGCTATTAGATTCGGATTTTGACCAATTTTTAAAATCACAGTATTTTTCTCCACCATCCCTTCTTTCTTCTGCTTTCATGTCAAACAAAGACCATTGGTCAATTATATATATAAGTTCTTGTCTGACACTGACACTCCCGGTGTTCACACACAGAGCTATATTTATAATAGAATAGATTTTTGACAAATTCCAACATAAAATGAATTAGAAATCAACCCCTACCGATTGGTCAATGTTTTAGAATTTAGCCCTTCAACTAAAAGTTGTTCCTGTCCTTTAAGTACCTTCAACATAATTTTGTCAATTTAGAGATTTGCGTTTTTATATCTTTACGACTTAAATTAAGTTCCTTTTTCGCTAAAAATCATATCAGTCCTTCTGACTAACTTCATCAGAATAAAATCAAATTTTATTCTGGAATTTCATCAAATTTTAGGGTTTAGTATTTCTTCAAATTTTGTTAGATTTCTTCAAGTTTTAGAATTATACTTTATTCAAATTTTAGAATTTTCTTCACCAGTGCTAGTCGCACGCTATAAAATCTTATCGGAACAGAGCCTAAGGTATCAGACTCGCACTTACCTGCTTTTTTACTTATTACAATGCATAAGGCTCCTCATCTATTATTCATATTGCAGATTTGCAGTTTTGAAGGTTTTTTATGAAAATAAAAATTTTGATTAAATCTTCTAAATTGTACATTTTAATTGAGAAAATCTCATCAAAAATGAACGAAATTTCGACACCTAATTCGAGAGTCATTTTTCAAGTGTTTTGTGAGAGGTCTATTATTTAGAATGAGGACACTACCAGAAATAGGTGTCGAAATGTCGTGTATTTTGATAAGATTTTCTCATTAAACATTTGTAATCTAAGTGGTTTTAGTCGAAACTTTTCTTTCGATAAATATATTCATTTGATTTTTTTATTATATTTTATTTTTTGTGTAGTGAAAATCAAAATGACCCTCAGAGTCAAATTTATCTTTTGATAAAAATCTATTAGAATAAAAAAATCTTCAAAATCGTTAATGAATATATGTTACATAAATTGGGGATTGAGACTTTGCTTTTCGTTTTCAATTTGCTAACCGGTTTGTTCTGTTTTTCATTTCGATAGGACATTGCTGATAATACTATTTTTTTTTTTTAATTAAGCGAAATATAATTTATGTATTTTCTGACTGGTAACAACAAGATTTCTTTTCGTTCTTAATGCCATTTGAATGGCGACCTGAATATTTTTACAATTGATTGTTCAAAAATAAATATTCAATACATACTGATTGTAGGTACACGATAACAAAAACGTAGGCATAATAAACTCTTCCAGGGAATAAAAAATTCAATTTTCAAATGTCATAATCATAATGTTGAATTGGAAATAGAGAATGTGGGAGTTAGAGGAATGTCGATCGAACCATTTGATGTTGAGGCTCGAAGCACGATTTGGTGATCTCAGCGACGGTGACTTGTTCGTGGGTTGCTCTCTCGGCTGACATCACAGGGGCATACGTTGCCTGGACAAATTCAAATACCTGCTATTAGTGGCAGGAACAGATTAATTTAGCAAATTAATAGAATTTTTTATACTGTGCTTCTATCATCATCTTAAGCTTGACAGAGTATTTTTTTTCTTATTATATGATTGAAAAGTACTAAATGTATTTGAGCTATGAAAAATTTAAAATTTTTCGAAATTTCGCCTGATTTGAGGTATTTCCTCAGTATTTAATTGTGAGCATAATTGATAATAATTGAGCAGAATTTTACAATATAGTTTTTGTTAAGTTGAATGAAATTTCCAGCAGCAAGTAGGACAGGCCGTTCTACAGAACACGTTCATTAAAAGTTTTCATGCAAGGAGTTGAGAGAAAATTTTGAACTTTGACATATTTATGTTTTTGGAATATGCTCTTTGTATATAAATTATTAACAACTTTTAGACACTTTCCGCTTTTCCGCAATCGCCATCAACTTTCTTATTTTCTATGGAAGCCCCCAAATATTTTTGCATCATTAGATTAAGTGTTGAAAATTAAGAAGATTTTGTTTAATGAACTTGATGTCTAAAATTTATCATTTCTGAGTTATTTTAAATAGTTTGTAAAATTCAGGTTGGTCAGGACTACATTAGATTGTATTAGTACTCAATTGCTCTAGAATTGCCCGTTTTGCTTATTTCCAATTACAAATACTTAATATATATTTTTAATGATAAAATCTCGAGACTATTTCAAACGAGTCTAGACACGCATGGACAAGTTGAGACGTGTTGGAGGAAAAAAATTCGAATTATTTATTTTCTATGATGAAAAAATATCAATTACGTAAAAAATAAATAAGATAGATATTAATTTCATTTTCTTTTATCTGAAAACCTTTCCTGAGAGTAAAAAATGACAATCTTGAAAGATTTTAGTTAATGAGCTGAAAATTGGTACGCAAATATATTACAATGAACCAAATTTTAGCTTTTAATCTGAAAACGTTTCCTGATTATATATATACCTATATTTTTTGCATGAATGTAATATTTTTCATGATTATTTTTTTTATTTGATTGAAGAGTAAAAATATATAATTATAAAATAGAAATAATAAAATTTCAATTAATAAACACACATATTTATTAGCTAATCTTAGTTGAAAATTTTCCATTGAGAAAGGGAGAAATTCTCTAGAAATTTTTGAGTTTGATTAAAAGTTTAAAGATTGTTTTATAAGAGATTTGTATTTATTTAACAATCAATAATTTTTTTTTTTAATATTATCAACTATCTTTTTTGATCAACAAAATCGGTAGAATTAGTATATTTTATTTACGGCATGGGACAATTTTTTTCCTTCAAATATAGCCCTTGTAAGACAAAAGGTCGAGGCGAAACATCTATCAATCAATATATACTTATGTTGCAGTAAAACCCCGTTTTTTAGTAAGAACATTTTTTGTATTTATTTTCAAAAAATTTTAAACGAAAATGTCAAAAATTACATCCTCTACAAGTTTTTTTTTCTAGTTTTTAGCATTTTCGTTTAAAATTTTTTGAAAATAAATACACGAAATTAAGCGGAAAGTCAAAAATGAAGATTCTAGACCTTTGAGCCAAACTCAACCAATATCAGCTAACTCTAGCTGCCATAAAGGTGCCATAAAGGTATGTAGTGAAACGCGTTTTAACTAGTAAGAACGCGTTCTTACTAAAACGGGGTTTACTGTAACATACCATATATAAAATTAAGGTTTTGTCTGTACATTGGTCCAAATCACGCCAAATTTTGATTGCACACGTTTCAAGCAAAGTTATGAACGAAAAAACCCTCAACAAAATTCCTGTCTGTCTGTCTGTATGTGTGTATGCATGTTTGCGTGGTTTCCGCGAAAAGTTCCTCACGATTCACATAAAAACGGCCAAAGGGATTATTATAAAATTACATAATTGGATCATATGACTTCTAACTTACGTTTATTGATATAAATATAACGTTTTGATATTTTGAGCCTAAAAGGGGGTTTGGGGGTGAATACTAATGGAAATGATCAAATAACTCCTAAACTATTGACTCTACGGCAAATTTTGTTATGAGCAAGGTTGTAGGGGATTTGATTTCTGACAACTTTTGTTCTAAAAAATTTCCCCAAAAACCCTTCAAAAAAGGGGCGGAGGGTGAAAAAATGTAAATTATTGCCCTTGGAGCAAACTCAACCAAATTTTGTATACATAATCTGAGGGCCTCTAGAGAGCTAGAAATGCAAAAACTGGGTCGGGTGAGGGGTGGTGGTGCGGGGTTGGTGAAGTGTGGGGTAGTATGTAAAGATAATTCGGCCTGGCAGTCTTTATCTAATTTCGCTTCAGTTTAATAGGAACGTTTGCCAGGGCAAGTTTAATTCTTTCTCCTTTTTTATATCAATCTAAAATTCTCTTGCAATAAAGAGCTATAGAGTAAGTAAATACTTTCTATTAACTAATTCAATGGCTTAGTGATTAAATAATTCCGTTCTATTTTAACAGATGTATTTGCAAATGCGATTTCGAGTCTACTTTCAATATTAATAGATGAAGATCTGATATTTTCCACAGCATCCTATTTTTTATTTTTTTTATTTTAATATATATGAAAATCCTTATGTATAATTTTTTATTCTTTTATCTAATGTCCATAATCTGAAAAATAACACTTCTTACTTATTAAAAAAAACTAATGGGCTTAATTTAGCAAACCTTCAGTTTTTTTTAAATTTCCTCTTAAATAATTTTTCAAAAATATAAAAATAATAGACAAAATTTAACATTGCATGACAACTTTTTTTCGATTATAGAGATTATAATTATATAATACAAAATTATTAACTGGTGATTTTCATATTAATCATTATGATTATAAATTTTTGTTTTTAGGATATATTTGGTGTTGACAGTTTTTATGATACTTGTTCTTTCGACATATTTTTTAAAGAATTTTTTACTTTTTTAATTATCATGAAATATACAGTCCTAAGACTGGTTTGACGTAACCTCCCCCGACTCTACCTCGTGCTAACTCTTTTACTTTTCTAAAAGTCGCACATCTTTTATTTTTAATTATATTGGAAAAAATCAGCAAAGACTAGAGGCGGTAGTCAATGGGATACAATATTCTTTTTACAAAATAATATGTTTCTTTACTTTTTATTCCCCGTTAACTAACCGAAGCGATTGCCAATAGTTAGGGGTGAAATTTCATCTAATATTTATGTTATCGATATCATAATTTTCGTGAATAGAATAAAAAGAGTATTGGAATATTTGACACCACGGAAAATTATTTTTTAAAATATTCTAAGTGTGATAAAATCAATTTAAGTTCATTTTTTGAATTTTAAAAGCCTTTACAGTAGACTACACGTTTTTAACAATAAAATCGCATTTTGTGGTATTTAGACTCCAAAAATGGTCCAAAATACATTGCTCTGATTGTCAGTAGTTTAACGACAGGTTATTATTTTAGGTTGGAGTTGAAAAATATTTTACTATAAACCCTCACCTCGTTCCCTAAGTTTTATTGACACGATATTAAATAAAATTGCCCTCATGAGAGCATTGCTAGTACATATATTTAATCAAGTGTGAATTTTCTTGAGCTTTCGATCAATTCATGTCCATATTTGAATATCAAACAGTAAATTTGCCGTTTCCAATTTTTCATTCATTTTAATTTAACTTAATTGGCCCAATGTTTTGAATTCTAATAGGTACACACCCTCAGTATATTTACTAGCCAAAGCTTAAAGTTCACACAGAAATCCTCCGATTTACACGGTAGATACCTACCACGAAAAAATCGTAACCCTGTAAAACGAGACAGCGTTCACTAATAAGAATACTAAAATAATAAAAATTATTCAAAAAAGTATAAAAGGTAAAATTTCATTTTTGGAACGAGTGTGTTTAATGTTTGTTAAGCAATGAAAGTAAAACTTCCAAAATAAAATAGATATTTTTTACTTTCACATTTATATTGTATAGAATAGAATGGGGAAATATTGCGATGGCCTGTCTGGTTTAATTTAAAAACCGCCTAAGCCGAATACCGGGCAAATCGAGGGCTCTGTAATCGGGTATCTTTTGTAAAAAGTAACTTTAAGCAAACTATGTGCAGTACGACATCTTATAGCGCTTTCGTGATTAAGGCTGATTCAATATACTCGGTTTAATCGAAGCCGAAAATAAACATTTAATTTGGAAATAATTAACTGATAAATACATGAAAGAAGTGTGGAAGAAGGTGTTTTCAACAAGAAGCCATTATAGTTTTAGGAGATGTAGGTGAGCTTTAACGTTATTTTGGCTAGGAGTATACTTATCTACATATATGAATGATCAGTGAGAAAAATCGGACAATAAATTTCCTGAAGATGTGTATAAAGTAGAAGACGAAACACATGAGATATAATAAAATAACTGAAAATAAATGAAAGTAAACATATACGTACTTTAAGTTAAATAAAAAAATTAATACATTTTTTTATTAAATAATTGCAAATTACTGTTAGAAAACTTTCATCTTGATTATGGATATGAAAAATGAGATAAATAATTAGACCTAGAAAGAGATTTTATCTTCAAGTTAAAATTATTAAGAGTTAACTATTAAATGTTCACCTTTAAAATATGTAAGACAATTTATTTTTTTAAATTAATCAAATCAATTAAACATGAAATGTATCAAATTTAATTTGGGCCAATAAAATGGTGTAAATTTTCTTAAACATATGCCAAGACTGGTAGATGTCTATTTAGATTTTAGTCAAAACCATTTCAGATTAGGTGATTGACAAAATTATGATAAAAATCCTTAATCAAAAATATATTCTTGTAGATTTGTTGGTTTTGTGGTTGAGATGTTTATTAAAAGATTCTGGTGAGATTTTCTCATTAAAATTGTACAATCAAAGTGGTTGCATCCGAAACTTTTCTTTTGATAAATTATATTTTTTTTACCAAATTCGAAATAAATATACTGTCAAAACTTACCAATGGAAAATGAATTCGCGGATACGGGACTAAATTTGTTTGAAATTCAGTGAGATCGACATTTAGGGCACCATCGAATCGTAAAGATGCTGTGATACTGAAACATATAATTTACACAATTACTTATATTACTCATATATCTGAAAATTCCTTGATGAAAATCCTATTTTGAACTATTAAATTTATACACAAATCGGAAAAAAGTTTCCATTAAATCAAACCGGATTATTGATAGCAATTTCGTTAAAATTAGCTCACTACAGGTTGTGAGGTGAGTGAAAACGGGATGATTCCTCTTTAGCTAGAAAAAATATAAATTGTTGAATGAATTAAGCAGATGAGTCGACAGAAGTCTATTCTTCTCGGCTATAAAGAGAAAATGTTGGTATTTCATAAAATGGAGGAAAAATTCAAAATTTTTTATGACTTCTTTTGCTCGCCAGTTAGAGTCGTCCTAGTAATAAACTTAAATATAATTAACTATTACAAATGTAATTTTTATTATAATTATCTTGAGAAAAAATTCTAATTCTAAAGCTAAAAAGCCCTAAATCTAATCAGTTCTCCACGAACATTTTAGCACCAGAACGAACCTAAGGTAAAAGTACCAGTAGTGGACCTATAACTGTAGAGGGCCAGATGCAAGAAAAGTGCAAAAATTAGATTATCTAACTTTGAAAAATTGCTTTAAATATAGCTCATACCATGGGCTATATATAGCGCTATTTTTCCAAGTTGGATAAGCTAATTTTTGCACTTTTCTTGCATCTGGCCCACTACAGGTACAGGCCCAATACTGGAGCTTTTACCTTACAACAACTTTCTGTTTTGGTTTATCCTGGGTATCGGAATCCAGACAGACACACAGTCAAATAAAAATTATCGTTGAAAATGACTTTTCTTCACGTTTTAAACATATTTGAGCAGGTTGACCGAGTGGGTAGTTTTGCCTACGAATCAGCAATCCCGGCTCTCTCTGCAATAATTTGACCGGATATAATCTGATCCCTACACTAATTTGCACACACACACACACAATATACACACATACATGAAAATAAAATAAAAAGATAATCGTTTAAGTTCTGACCAAATAGACATTTTTTCCAAAGTCATCCAAAAATATATATATATTATATTTTTTTTCTCATTTAATTTCTAATTTCTTTTTCTTTCAAAAAATATTAGAAGGTATTTTTATCAATAAAATCATCTAAATAGACGTTCTTTTTTCAATTTTGGGACTGAAATTCTGAACCTAGTATTCTCGGTATTGAAAATCCGAACATTTATGACTTTCTATAATTTTCTATTATTAAGTTACCGTGTCCAGATGAATTCGTCCGGGCAACCGGGCGCTAGGGAAAACAGTGCAAAAAAATCCTGACCGAAAAAAATCATAAAATCAAAAAATTATAAAATAAAATATTTTTATGAAACACTTTTTAAAAAACAAGCTTTTGTTAAAAATGCACTTTTAATACCAACTAGAAAATAAATATATTTCTTCAGTTGATACGCAAAAATTTTTCACAATTAAAAGTTAAAAATTAAATTTTATGATTTAGTTTAGAAGGTTGTAAAGAAAAATTAATTTTCTATTTATATAATACATTTTGAAATAAAAGCTTGTTATTAATTCTTGTTTTTAATAATTTTTTATTTTATGAATTACTAGTGATCTGGTTTTATCGTATATATCGTATTTGGAATTATGTGGAATTATTTTGGAATTCATTAGATAATCCCCTTCATCTTTTGTCTTCTACTTGGTAATGAAAGTATAAGTGGAAGTAGGTGTACACGATATTAGGTCGCGGTTCACCTCTCGGGTTTTATATATAAAAATCAAAAATCTCATCATCATCATTGAGTACACAGTCCTAAGACTGGTTTGACACAACCACTCGGCTCTGTCCCATGCCAGCTTTGACCTCTCTAAATGTCTAGGATCCCATATCACCAATTATTTGGTCGAAATATTCTAATCTGGGCTTTCCCCTTTTCTCCTCCCCCCTCCCCAAGATATGCCTAAGCAATCACCCTTGTCTCAGTGTGTACCCCATCCATCATCTGACCTCTTCTCTTCCTTAGACTCTTCCACAAGATTCTTCTTTCTTTCAAGAACTTATTCATTTGTGATTCTATCCATCCATTTGATTTCATCATTCTTCTGTAGTCCTCCAATCTCTTTCTCTCAAAATCTATTATAATAATAATTGGCTTGCGCGACGAGGACATCAGTGCGATCTCCCTGATTGGCCGTTATTTGGCATTAAATAAATACGGGTGAATTCAAAGCTAATTTAAAATCTAAAATTTTCAGGGTGATTATAAATTATTCTATTATATGGTGGAGGGGGGAATACTGGATTCTAGGAGGCTCACCTTTTAGCCAGTAAGATGCCCGCCGAAGGCGGGCTTCGCATCTGGTATAATATGCATAGATATTCAAACCTGAGGTTAGCTAGCTCTTACGGTAGATGTATAGTATGTCTAGATGAATACTAACATACATAATTAAAACAAAAATAATTTTAATGTGTTTTTTATTTTATGTTTCTTACCTGGAGACAATTTGTCCAATGAGTCGATTTAAGTTGGTGTATGTGGGTCGATCGATGTTAAGATTTCTTCTGCAAATTTCATAAATTGCTTGATTGTCGACGATAAAGGCCACCTCGCAATGCTCCAGGGTTGGATGGGTGTACAAAATTGCATTGTACGGTTCGACCATCGCTGTTGAAACCTGTCGTCTCAAAACACTCAATTAACATGTCCCGAAAATCAAAATAAATTATTATAAAAAAATAAAAAAAAATGACAACTCAAAATTAATCATAATTTCCCAAGTGAACGATTTATGATTTGATAATGATACCAGATACACTTTATCATCGGATAGACGAGAGATTTAATACATAATAATTATGAATACGAGAGTTAGATGGAAAAATTGCACTCTTTTGCAAAACTTGTTCTAAATAAAATTAGAACTTGTTTTATATAACATGTGACAAATAAATAAATAAATAAATAAATGAAATAAAACTAATCTTAAAAATGTTAATATTTTTCTTATGACCTTACGAAACGTATATTTCGTAAATTGAGTTTTTTTTCGTGTTCCACTTCCCCCTTAAAGTGCAGCAGTATTATTGAACTTCTCAAAAATTTAAATAACCTGTTCGACATTAAAAAAAAGACATTGAAAATTGAAAAGAGTCTTTTTTATACGTGTATATTTGTTATTTTTCCAAATTATTTTTCAAAGATACTGCATAAACTTTTTTTAAAATATAAAAGATTTTTAATGGATTAATTAAAAAATTCCCTGTCACGATTCTGAAGATGTTATCAATTATTTATTTATGTGAATTGTGAACCAAAGGGCAAGAATTTATCATTACGATAGAATTAAAATTAGGATTAGAAAATAACCACCTAACACCATAATAAATTATAACATAGGAGACACTTTTTCTAAAAAAATTTTCTCACATAAATCTTTACCAAAAAATATTTCTCTTACAAGTTTTTCCTAGCAATACAATTTAAGAAAATAAAATAATAATAATAAAATAAATAACAAATGTATAATCAGTTTTTATTCCTGCAATTATTTATACCTTGTACTAAAAGATTGGAATAAAAGAAAGGCTGAAACTTTTTTTTTAATTAACTTTCCCATATAGCTGTTCTCTTTTGTATATTTATATGACGGAACTTACACATCCCCCCCCCCTCCCACATAAACAAAATATTATTCGGGCCTCTACCACAAAAAAATCTCTAGCTATTTTTTTTTTAGAAAATGACAAAAAAAAATAAAAAAATTATAAATAATAATTTAAAACACACTTGAAAATATTATTATACTTAAATAAATAATATTCATTTAAATCATTAATGTAAAGATTTAAGCATTTTTTTTGATATAATTGTGGTTAATTTACCTGGGTTGATTTTTGAAAAATTCCATCTTTTTTCAAAAAAAGATGCTTAAATCTTTACATTAATGATTTAAATGAATGATCCGACACTGAAAATTATTTTCAGTTTAGCTTGATTTTTTGCTTTTCCCTTTTAATTGAAATGAGTGTAAAATCTTTAGCTTTTTTTCTTATATATGTTGAATATCGGAGAGAGATTTGTCTTATTGGTTTGGCTAACTAGCTGCCCTGTAAGCATGTGAGCGCTTGGGTTCGATTCCTAAGGGGACGAAGCCTTCTGATATGCAATGTAAAAATATTTCTATATTTTGTTCCTAAATAAAATAGATTATTTTTCGGTATATTTAAAATTTAAAACTCTTTCTCTTATGGAGTTTAAATTTGCAATATTTAATAATTAGATACATTTTTATTAGAATTTAAATTCTTCATTATAATATGCTTTGGATTATATTTATCAATTTAAATGAAGATTCGTAGGGATATGGACAAAATATTATTTTTTTCTAAAAATAAGAATTAATCAAAGTTGAAGGTTTCCTTTATTTTATTTCGACTTTTTTATCAAATCGAATTTTTTGTTTTAAATTCATTCCTTACATTCCAGACATATTTAAGACATAATCTGAAGTCTACAATAAATAGTTCAACTTTGATTCATTTCTCGTTTTTGAAAAAAATATATATATTATATTTTATCCATATCCCTATAAATCTTCAATTAAATTTATAAATCATAGACACGATCCATTCTAAATTATACTTATTCTTATATATTAGTTTATCATTTTCTATATTAATGATTCAAAGCTTATGTCTTAATGTTGATCAATCTGTTTTCTTTTTCAATTAAATAATAAATTTTCTAATTTCTCTAATCGATCATTTAAAATTATGTTAATCATTGTGATGGAGATAAAGAACAGATCTTAAATTATACCTAAAGCTCTTAATAAATTACCATTAATGATTAAGGGCAAATTATTATAATTGTTTATAAAGGTGCAAACAAGCAAATGGGATAAATGGGGATTAGGGCTGATTGAGGAATCGTGGGTCTGTAATTAAAGAAAAGTGAAGAGATAAATGAAGCAACGTGACCATCGTTATCTGCCCAGCAGCCACCGACACAACTTCGACCTCCGTCTCGATCCTTCCTCATTGAGCGAATAAAAAAAGAGCATTTTCTCTCTCTAGTTTAGACACAAATTTATTTTTCGAAAAAACTCCAAATATTTTATGATTTTTTTGGAATATTAGCTCCGATCAAAAATATTCTTATTAGTCTTCTGAGTTATAAATTTCGATTTTTTGTTCTCCTCTATTTCGGGGTGTCTCTGTTAAATGGATTCGAATCTATTTTATCTTAGTACGCCAATGGATATTAGTAAAAAATTTTAAAAACATTTTAAAATAATTTAAGTATTTTATTTCTAAATTTATCGACTAGAATAGCGCTTCTTAAACTTTTTTCATTACCGACCCCATGATTATTATTATTTTTTTTTTTATGAAATTGATGTGAGAAGGAGCTACACCAAAAAGGTGCAGCCCATAAAGGCCTGGGTTGGCCTCTCCATAGGGAAAAGAAGAAAAGAGGAAATTTTATCGGCTTTTTGACTGAGGAAGATTCTGCGACCCCTTTAGTATAAACCATCATTTTACTAGAAAATAATAAATAAATTTATAGTGAAGCAAATCTTTATAAACATACCTATTATAATAATTGTATCATTTATTAAAACTACATAAAATACAATTATTAAATCTAAATAATAATGAAACGGATATGCTTGCTTCTTATTAAATAAAGAATCAAACATAAGTTCATCTTCTTCAACATTTTTCAAATTTGATCTGTATTTTGATTTTATAATCATCAATGGTGAGAATGTCTGTTTACTTAAAAAATTATCTAATACAAAATAGCAATTTTACAAATTATTGGAAAATAAATGACAGAAATACCTCGAATTTACTAAAATTTAATTTTTAGCCGTTGCGCATTATAATTTTTTCGTTGAACATTGTTTCATTGTCATTGTTGCCCGATGTTTTGCGACCCCAAAATTCAGTTATTCGACCCAAAATTAGGTCGCAACCCAGTTTAAGAAGCACTAGACTAGAGAATTCTTTCAAATTAGACTACCTATGGTGGAATTATAAAAAATAATAATAATAATAATTGAAGATTGGTAGGAGTGTGTGTGAAATAGTTTTCTTAAAAGCAAGAATTAATTAAAATTGAATCAATTAGTCGATTTAATTTCAAACAACAATTCAGATTTTGTTTAAAATGTGAGTTATGGAGGAAGTCAAAATTAAAAGAAGAAACGTTCAAATTTGATTAATTCTTGTTTTTGTAAATATTATTTTGTCCTCACCCCTATGCGTCCATCTCTTCAATTAAATTTATAAATCATTAATACAAATCATCCTACTATAAAAATTTTAAAAATTTTTTAGCTTATTTAATGACTTTTTGGCTTCATGTTCTAAAGTACTTTCCAAATAATATAGATATAGAATATACGAAACAGTACAACCACACTAATCTGTTAAAATCGTGTTTAAGTTGACTCGACCTTTATCAAATAATAGTTATTGGAATTAGTAGCTGAAACTTCGTGAATAAGCTTGAAAAATTCACCATGTATGAAAAATTAACCAGTTAATCAGTTTGATCTCCAAAGTTTCAACAATGAGTTCAAATATTATTCATTTAGAAAAAAACTGTTATCTTTCTTGCACCTACCCCTTCATTTTAGATGACCACCTCTCTAAGATTTTTTTGCCATACATAGCTATTTTTACTTGAATTATTATCTGAGTTTGCTAACCATAAACGAGTGAACTTTTTGTGATTTCTGTGACATATGCTAATTGCAATATTAACTGAACCACACAGGTTGCATAATCTAAGCATTCATTCTACTTTACAAGTCCTTTCCATTTAATTTTAAATATTTACATTATTATTTTAGAAAAAAATATATTTTAAATCATAACTTATATATTAGTTTTATTTAATGTTTTTATATTTTATTTTTACTACTTTTTATTTAAAAAATAAATAATATTTCTCATTTATTTTTTACCCAAATTTCTCTAAAATTCTTTTACAGAAAATTATAGAGAAAAAAATCCAAAAATAAATGCCATTAACAGCAATTTAATTTAAACGCTAGCATCCTTTATGAGTTATTGTGTTATGATACTAACAAATGTCGAAATTTAAAAGATCAAATATTTTTAGTTCGTTCGATTTGTTTAAGTTTGTTAAGTAAAACATGACCTATTAATGTCGCTTCAATCAATGTGTCTGTCTGTCCAAGGATTGTAGCTCATAATCTAAATACATAAACATTTTACAAACTAGAAATTTACAAATTATAGGTACCTATGTGTTTATTTTTTCTAAATACAATAATCGAATTAAAATTTTAATCTAATGTTTATGTAGTTAATTTTTGTAGGGCCTAAAATAAAAAAAATAAAAATTTAACCACAAATTTAAACGCTACAAATTTATTCTGATTTTCTGCATTTTATTTTTCTTCTCGAAAGTCCAAAATCTACTCAGTAAAAAAAAAAAAAAATTTGGCAATTGATCCAAAATGTAAATTTTTTTTCACTGAAAAGATTTCGGACTTTCGCGATGAAAATAAGAATACAATTGTAGCGTTTAATGTTTATGTATTGTAGTTAAATTTTAATTTTTTATTTTGGGCTCTAAAAAAAATTACTCAAATAAACATTAGATTAAAATTTTAATTTGATAATTGATTTCGGAAATATAAACACATTTAGGTAATTTGTAAATTTGAATGTAAAAATAAATATTATTCTTAATTATTTATTATTTAAATGACCACAGTAGGTTATAGATTAATTTAATCTAATAGCTTTAATAACATGCTTCTACAAATGATTTATTAATAATTAGAGCTACTTTTCTAATTACATATCCTATATATAATCATATATTACCTATAGATTTATCGTCGCTGATCTTACAAAACCTCGTAGGTCCGATTTTTGGTCAAATACGTATTATACGTTTATACTGACCAACTTTTCACGTTGCATCTGTCTATTGAACCGTATTATTCTATTCCAATTTAATTTCGTGCTAAGACAAATAATAAATATTGCATTGTATTTGTATGTATTCGTGTTTAAAATGTTTTTTCTTGTTTTCTGGCAAACTTTGAATTTAGGGCTTACGAGATTTTGTAAGATCAACGACGTTATGTTTATTTGTATTAAGCAGAGGATACCCTAATTGACATCCTCTTAAACATTTTTGGTATTCTTTTGATTCGTCACATTCCTTTTAGGGAAATTAATAGGTAATAAATAACTGAGAAAAATATTGTTTATTCGTGTTTTTAACTATTTATTTGTTAACTAACCCATAGTTTATATATTATTTTAATCTAATTGCTTTAATGACATGCTTCTAGATTGATTTATAAATAATTAGAGCTACTTTCCTAATTATCATTTCTTACGATCTTTTACGGCCATTCAATTTGTCTCTGGGAAAAGAAAGAACTCGACACCGTAGACGGTATGTCGATTCAGTGATAACATGCTAAAGGAACATTTCAAAATTACAAGCTGAGAGAGAGAGAAAGGTTTAGTTAACCAGTGAGTGGCTGAGCTGAGCCTCAGGATACATCCTGAGATCTGATGGATTGATTTTTATCATCGCTCGATTGTTCACCATCCAATCCAATCACCTTTCCTCGTTCAAATCATTAAAATGATTGCTAACGAATTGGAGATAATTTTTATTTTTCCTGTCTTGTCTCAATAATTTATCGGTTTCGTCTCTATTTATTCAATGTTCTCATTTAGTGAATAGTTATTATCGATTATTTGTCTTGTTAAGTCATAATACATATGACAGCAGTTCATGTGTAACTTATTAAATAATAATTTAAACAATTTATTATTATTTTTTTTTGGTCAGAATGATATCTTTAAATCTCAAATTTATATATTCTCGTGATCTTTCATTAGTTATATAAAGAGTCAAAAGAGAGAGAAAACAATAGCGAAAATTATATCGAATATGTTTTAAAATGATCTGATAAGAATTTAAAGATCATATCGATATATAGACATCGATTATGCTTCTGTTTTTAAAGTAGCGCAATAATTTTTTAAGAGTAGGGAAGGTTACCTCTGATTGGACAGATCTACACAAGGAATATTTGTTAATAATTAATGATTACAGGAACTAGTGAAAACTTTTATCAAAACATTACTTTCTCTGCTTATTTCGGGGATATAGTAATTTTTTGGTGTGCGTTAGAAAGCTAAAACTTGGCAGAAAGATGCAGCTTATTGATAAATTTCTCCGTCGATAAAAATCTTTTTTATTAGCGGGTTACCCGTAGGTTCTCATTTTTTCATTTGAAATATTAGTTAAGATTGGCTCTGATAAGATTAGTGTAAACATATTTAAATTTTGTTTAGTTTAGTATTTGAAAATAAATACATATTATTATTATCATTTCCGTCCATAATTTGTATTAATTTGAAAGTTTATAATAGGAAAAAAGGACAAGTTTTTATGTGTGGCTTTTTTATTTATCAGCCAACGTTTCGTCGACTTTGACGACTTCTTCAGGGCTTCAAACAGTCATGCCACACATTCGTCTAAATTTTCTTGTTATCTTCGTGGTCTTCAATGGTAACGAAGATAACAAGAAAATTTAGACGAATGTGTGGCATGACTATTTGAAGCCGTGAAGAAGTCGCCAAAGTCGACGAAACGTTGGCTGATAAATAAAAAAGTCAGACATAAAAACTAGTCCTTATTTTCTTATTACAAACTTTCAAATAAATACTTATATTTATTTTTACTATAATACACATATTGTTTCATATATGGTATGTACCTACATATTCTAGACGAATTTTACTAAGTATGTAATATAAAAGCCTCTTAAAGTAAATAGTAAGACATAAATAAATACTCCAGCATAAGGAGGCGGATATTACCACGTCTGCTTAAGTGTCGACTTAACAATTACGGTCCATTGACGGTCGTTATAAATGGACTCCATTGTTTTAAATAAATTTGGCATTTACATACGAGAAGCTATTTTCAAGTATAAAATTTACAGAAAGTAAAATTAGATGCTCCCTATGAGCTAAAAAATATTAAAGTTCTTATTTCTACATTATTAACTATTGCTGTTAGAGTTCGTGGCTGTGATGAAACTGTATTAGATGAAGGAGGAGGTATCAGCCAAAGTAAGATTCAAGAAAACACCCTGAATAAAACTCTTCGGTCTGAATTTATTTGGGCATCTTCAGTTAATTGTGAGTTATATACAAAATGCGGTACACATATGTGATCGAACCAAGCCTTATCAAAAATAAAAATTGTAGCTTCATGTAAATTTATAACGTGCCTGTGCTCAAAGTTTCAGAATGAGCATGTTATAAATTTACATGAAGCAACAATTTTTATTTTTGACAAAGCTTGGTTCGATCACATATGTGTACCGTATTTTGTGTATAACTCCCAATTAACTGAAGATGTCCAAATAAATTCAGGCTGAAACGTTTTATTCAGGGTGTTTTATTGAACCCAGCGCATCCAACTTTGACTGATACCTCCTACATTATTAACTATTTTTTTTGAATAATAAATATCAATAGAATTATAATATTTTATCCGCGGCCCGAAACATTTGTTTTTTATTCAAATGTGGCCCGTGTAAGCTAAAAGGTTGGACTCCCTGATATATATTATTAAGAGAACCTCGGGAGTGTGTCCCACTTGCGCTTGAAAGTATTTAATTAACAACAGAGATATAAGATATTCATTCTGACAGAAATTGCTTCCGGAGATTGGGTTAATTTTAGATTAAGAGGAAAGTTTGGATGATGAACCAATCCATCAAATACGGAACTACGGCCAGCTAGCTAAGACAGGCATGTGTGCCTCTACTTCGTCAAGGCCTGAGTGAGGCGAAGGTCGCCGTTCTACCTGCGGCGCCGGGCAGACCGAGAATGTCAGTTTGCTTCGTTTCGGATAATCGACACTTAATCTCTCCATGAGAAGAGAGGCGAATCCAGATCCGGTGCCGCCGCCGAAAGAATGAAAGATGAGGAAGCCCTGCAGCCCCTTGGTCTGGTCCGCCATTTTTCGAATCCTGTCCAGGGTCAAGTCGATGACTTCTTTGCCTGAAATCAGATACGACAGACGTAAAACCAGAGGTGTAACTTGACCATTTGGCGCTGGAGTACGTGCAAAATTTGGCCGCCTTGAATTATGTAACTTATTTGATATTTTCAAGAGCAAGAGTACACGAATAAATAACATTTAATTTACAACATATATGGTAAATGTATTTTTCTCAGAAGTACTGTAAATACGATATCATCCATTTTTTGGATTCCGTTCAATAATAAATCAAGACCCTATTAGTGTTGATAAAATATCTTTCTGTCTTTGAAAATATTGTACATAACAAACTAAATAAGATTCAACTTGAAATTTACATGTTATATAAGGGGTTTCCAAACTTTTCCGAATCGCTGCGCCCTTTTTCAATTAACATTTTTCCCTAAGTAAAATCACATGTATCAAAACAAACACCATATTTGATCTCTCTAAATACTCTTGTATTAAGTATCGATAAACTAATCTTGGAAATTAATACTTTATTTTTCTATTAAAATCAAAAATTCAGACCACAAGGGGCACCCTTGTATTCATTTCAGATTTTTTCGAGGGTGTCAAAGTAAAATTTTTCGCTTAATATATCAAATCAAATACAGTATTTGGTCTCTCTAAAAACTCTTGTATTAGTATCGATAAAAATATTTTTGGAATTAATACTTTATTATTCCATGAATATAAAAAATTCAGACCACAAGGGGGAGGGACTCTTTGCATTCATTTTAGATTTTTTCGAGGTTATCAAAGTTTAATTTTTTTACTTTATCTGTTTATGTACCATGTCTAATCGTAAGTAACTTATAAAAATGAATAATAAATAATTTTTTTGCTTCTCATTTTGTTTTTGTCTAGTTAGGCTAAATGTCTTGCTTCAATTTATTATGAAACTTCGCGGCGCACCTGTGAAGAAGCCGTGGCGCAGAATTTGGGAACCTCTATGTTATATTTATTCAATTTCCCTGAATTGAAAAATTGGATAATACTTAAATAATCTTTTGATTAAATGATATTGCTGGGAGAGTCGAATTTTTAGTCAAGTGAAAAATACAATAAAATAAATAATTTTTCATGGGGCGAGAGGTATTCTATAAAGATTTCTTTAAGTAAAATTATAATATTTTTTTAAATTTAATTTACTGATAATTTCGGAGCAAGAGAGTTCCAAAATATCAATTTTTAGGTGATTTTTGTACCTGAAGGCGTTTCAAAACACTTATCTCAAAATCACTTGTTCTCTGCTTATATTAACAATATATATGAACAAATTTATTATTTCATATATTTTGGAAGATATAAGATACAAAACCCTTCACCGGCTTATTATTATAATTTTGTTTTATAATTATATTTAACATTAAAGCCACTCTGCTGTTTTAAATTGTTAATTCATATTAGTACAACATTAAAGACATTTATATAATTTGAATATAAAAAATAATCACAAATTTTACATATCTACATTTTAACAGCTAAAATACTGTACCCATATTGTAAATCGATTTCGTCTCCAGGGTTAAGCTCACTGCCCGGAACCCAAGTTTGGCAATTAGGTTCGACTCCCTACTGACCTGAATTAAACATTTCAATTAAGATATTTCATTCTTCATTTAAATAATTTAAAATTAATATTGTACTAAAATCAAAGCCTCTTGTGATTTGGAATTTTGAATATATCACGTTTTTTAAAAAATTATCAAATTAAAAACTTACATTTTATTTTATTTATTTATTATATAATGTTTCAAATGATAAAAAATTTCATTTACAAAAACACTAAGTATTATAGCTAATAGAAAATCACAAGAAAAATAAGTAAATGAAATATTATTGCCAGGATTTTTGCCCCCAATTAAGTTTGCGCCCATGTGCCTTGCCCATATCACATGCACATACCGCTATTTACGCCACCGCTTAGTCAGTCGCCTTCTGATTAGAAAACGCGAAAACGGGGCCAATTAATTTATTTCTAATAATTTCACGACAAACTTTAATTTCCTCTAATCCATTATTATTATGAAACTTTTATCCTACACATTAAGAATTTTCTTTTTTCAACCAAATAACAAATATTAAGTAATCTTTATTAAAAACATTTTCACTCTTTGACAGTGAATTAGTTAAATTCTTCGCATTCCATACATAAAAAATTCAATACTATATATCAAAGCAAGTGATAAGTTCAAGTTAAAGGATTTTTCTTATTTGATAGATTTATATTGTTGATTGACTTTATATTAAAAAATTACTCTTGCCTATATTGTTTTTTATTTTGCTTTTATCTTTCACATAAATTCTAATGGTTGCGAAAAACTTTGAGAAAAAGTTTTAGTAATAGGAGCAAAACAGTCAGATATGTAGGTAATCACACTTGAAATATAGGTATAGCATTGAATTAATAATTGAAAAAATAAAATATATAAAATATGCATATTTTTTATAATTATATTTTTTCAAATTTTGGGCCAACAAACTATTTTTTTTATTATTTATTGTCCTCGGAAACATAGTCCATTTAGACATCACATAAGTATTTCCCGCCCTTTTTTTTATTCAATATAACATGATTATTATATTTTACTTAGAGAAAGTGATGTAGGTTTTAGGTGAAACATGATATTAATTAATAAAGTAAAGGGTGTGAAGTTTCACAGTGAATGAGATAAAACTCAAAGAGGTTTATACAAACTCAATTTATTTCGGACTAATAATCCGAAATATATTAAGTTTGTATAAACCTCTTTGAGTTTTATTTCATTGACTGTGAAACTACACACCCTTTACTTTATGAATGATTATTATAATTTTGAATTTCATGATAATTTTAATTATTTAATCCTATTATTTGATCTGTAGTCTTAGTCATATTTAGTTAGAGGTCCAATTGCTAAAATATGTTTCAAAATCTTATTTGATAATTTTATTTCGTGATTTTCGAAGGAGAGTAAAATGGCCAACAATCTATATATTACAAAATTTAAAGGTTAATTAAACTGAAATATTTTTCCTTTTGCTGTTTTTTGTCGGCAAATTTTTTTAAAACAAATTAATATAAATTATATTAAATGTCCAAGATACAGTTTTCGTTAGTTAACATTTTAAGGAGAAAGATTACATATTATATAAAAATTTAAAGCCTAATTAGATAAATAAAATAAAAACATTTATTAGTTGTTTTCGTTGACATAGTATTTATTAAAACAAATTACAACTAAAATGAATTAATCCGAGACGTCAAAAATATGATAAACATATCATACTAAAAATCAAGCTCGAAAAAGAAATTATTCACCGATTGTGTAGTGCCCTCGTGCATAATTATTTGCTGCGTCTTCTTTTCCAGTGATCAGTTGCTCGGGGTGAAATAAATTCCGATAAGTCCCAGTTCGCACTTCATCTAGAAAAAAACAAATAAATAATTTCAATCAATTTTAGACACTCGTTAAGATTTCTCTTAGATAAATAGTTTTTAATTATCAAGGATGATAGTGTTTTTTTTTACAGTCGAGAATAATGTTGATGACTGAGATGAGTATTGGCCTTAATGGTAAAGAGAATTGAATAAGGAAACAACTATCCACCACTTGTATATAAAAGTTTACCATCAAATTAATGACAATATTTTCTTTATTTAAAGTAGATATTTATTTTGGTTATTTTTTAGAGACAAAATCAACACACTTAGTGAATTTTTTATGGCAACCAAAATTAAGAGATAATTAATATCTATTAAATGACATTTAAGTTATTTTTATTACTCGTTAAGATGTAAGATAGGTTAAATTGTTTGAATTCTATTTCTTTTTATGCAATACGCTTGTACATACTTGACATACTCTTTTTTCATCTAAATAAACAAAAAAGAAATGGATTAAAAAGTAAAGTAAAAAAATCAAAAAATAATACATTATTATTATTGATCATGAATAAAACAAGTGAACACGCAAAGGGGAAGAAAAATTATTGCTATCAATATATTCATTGATCATGATCATGATAAATAAAAAAAACCCATCATGCGTTTTTTAATTTATGTTTTTTCGAAATATTTAAATTTTTCCGTTAGTTATAGCTTGGAGAATTTTATGTTATACGAATAAATTACGTAATGGAATCGAATATATTTTATTTCGGTCACCTAGATTAATTAATATGATAAGGTCAAAATGAAAGTTAAAACGAATCATTAGATTAAGTACTTCAATTGATTGAAGAAATTAATTTATCTTCTAATATTTATGCTTCTGAAGATAAAGACAAAGCATTTAAAAAATTAATATTATTAACCTTAATAGAGTGATTAATCCATTTTCATTGATTTACCAAACTGTTAGGAATAATTACTTATGACACTATGCAGCACCGTAAGCCCCCTAGGAAGTCAAAATTTCGCGAGCTAATATGTTTTGACGTTAAGAAAATTTCAATAATTCAATTTGGACAAACATTAACAATTATTTTGAAAGTTTATATCAGGAAAATAAGGACAAGTTTTTATGTGTGACTTTTTGATTTATCAGCCAATGTTTCGTCGACTTTGCCGACTTCGTCAGGGCTTCAAACAGTCATGCCACACATTCGTCTAAATTTTCTTATTATCTTCGTTACCACTGAAGACCATCAGAACACAAATTTCAAAAAATATTTGGCACACTCACAAAAACAATTTTTCTTTCTTTTCTTTTTATATTAACAATTACATTAGATATAAAACAGAAATAACATAAATAGAATGAGGCAATACAGTTTTTAAAACCAAAATAGATAATTTTTTTCCTTTTGATCCTTACATAAAGAAACCTCAAATTTAAATTTAAATTTAAGATTTCTCTATGTAAGGATCAAAATGAAAAAAACGAAGATAACAAGAAAATTTAGACGAATGTGTGATATGACTATTTGAAGCCCTGAAGAAGTCGGCAAAGTCGACGAAACTTTGGCTGATAAATAAAAAAGTCACACATAAAAACTTGTCCTTATTTTCCCATTATAAACTTTCAAATTAATACAAATAATGGACGGAAATTATAATAATAATTAACAATTATTATTAAAAAAATTAAAATATTTTGAAATGAAAATGCAAAGTTTAATTAAATTTAACGATGAGTAACTCTAAAGAAAAAAACTAAAAATTTTAATGAGTGATGATAGAGAAACTTGAATTTTCTTTTAATATCAAATGAATATTATTTAAAGCTAATGTCATGGGTCACCAAAACAGCATGTCAGACCAATAGGTAACGGGGTGCTTGGGTTAATAGCTAATTGGCACCGACCTTAGAAATAATTGTTTAAAATTATAGCAATTTATTTTTATTCAATACAAATATGAGAAATTAGAGAATAAAGTGAAAACTTTTTCAAGAGTAGGTAAGTTCTTCGAAAATTTTGGTGATAGGATAATTTTGTTTCACAAATGTTGTAGAGAGAAAACACAAACTTGGTCGGCATATGGATTTAAATGTTTGCATTGTTCATCCAGAAGCTGTGACCCTAAAAATGCCTAAAACATAATCAGTTTTTCGTTTCGAAAATACAAATATTTTAAATTGAAAAGATTGATTGAGAGATTGATGAGTGATGGTGAAGGTCAAACCTTAGAAACTATAGTCTCTAACAAATAAATTATATTTATGCATATAAATATATACTAGTATTCACTTCTATATAAGTACTATATACCAGTGGCGGTTGGTGACTTTTCAACCAGGGGATGCTGTCCATAAAAGTACCCTTCATTTTTTTGAAATTTTATTTCAATCTTAGTTTTTGTTTGCAAATATCATCGAATATGGCATAATTTCGTTATTTTTCAAATTTAACATTAGATTTTTAAAAAATATATTTTGAGACCTTCGTCCTAAACAAATACAGCTTTTTGTGAGTGAGGGTAGGGGTCAGAAATTAAATCTTGTCACTTAAACTCCCCAGTCCCTGAGATGGAAATCGACCATCATCCACAATCAATCAGCCTGTCCTATAAGAAAATATTAAGGCCCGCCACAAATTGAACCCAATCCACTCCCAGGCCACACGTGGGTTATTTTGTAAAACAAGGTTTGAGACGCAGTGGCGCATATTAAACTCATTCTACGGCCAGCCCACGTTCCGCGCGTCTCGCGTGCTGGCAACACAGTTTTCAAGGATCGTGGGTATAGGTAGAAAACTTGATAAATTCTTATTTAATTAAAAAAATAAAATAATAATAATCATAATTTTGAGCTCTTTATATGTAAAGTGTAGATATGGCCTGGGTGTGGGCTGGGTTCAATATGCCCTACTGCGAGGATGGGCTGGGCCCTGTCCAACGTGGGCTGTGCGTGGGCTGGGCGTAGATTGTGTTCGATTTGCACCGGGCCTAATTATCTTAATTATCTTAATTTTATTCCTATAATCAAGCTATGACTTGTCTAAGGCACTCTAAGTTATTTCCGATCTTATATGTTGAGAGTTTTTAGAAATGAATTGTTCCAAAGATTCCCGAATCATCTTTATTTATTCGTTTTTGTATTATTACTATTTTAATAGTTCCTTACCGAGAACAATTTTTATTCGAATAAACTCGTCTGGGCTTGTCTTTGACATGCTTGAACTGGAAGATATACCTACCAAGCAGGGAATTGAAACCTTCTATCAGCACCCTTTTTTAAAAAATCATTCTTTTTAATTTCCCCTTGGAACTATGCAACAATTTTATTTCATTTCGAGAACCAATAGGTATACTTTTCAAAACAAAATAAGCTGACGTGTTCTGATGTGGCCATTGACTTTACCATACAACCTGGCCACTCACTTATATTTAATATTTAATAAAATTATTTATAATCATGTAAGGGATGGGGGTTAGTTTTTGCATTTGTAGACTCCTGGGTGCCCACTGATTATGTATACAAAATTTGGTTGAATTTGGTACAAGAGCCTAGATTTTCATTTTTTGATCCTACACCGCTCCCCCCATTTTGGGCGCTTAGTTTTTGCATTTTTAGACTACTGTGGGTCCACTGATTATGTATACAAAATTTGGTTGAGTTTGGTACAAGAGCCTAGATTTTCATTTTTTGACCATACACCCCCCCCCATTTTGGGCTGTTAGTTTTTGCATTTTTAGACTTCTCGGGTCCCATCGGTTATGTGCCCAGTTTATTATTTCCATGGACATAGAATTATTAATCTTCCGGGTTGTAAGCAGGTTTTCATCATATTCTTACTCTTCTTGATTATTATTTTTATTAAACCAATTATTTTACATGAATTTATGCATACATTGTTTTTGAGCTTCGATTCCGAAGATTACTTCTCCACCATCGAGTGTCCTTGATCATCTTTTAGTCCTTGTTTTTAATAAGAGGAAAAACTAATTAAATGAAAAAAACTTCTTTTCCGATAATTATTTCAATTCCATTATTCTCTCCCCAAGCACCTTGATTATTCTCTTTATTAAACCAATTATTTTACATGAGTTAATGTATACATTGTATTTTAGCTTCGACTCCGGAGATTACTTCTCCACCATCGAGTGTCCTTGATCATTTTTAGTCCTTGTTTTTAATAAGAGGAAAAAACTAATTAAAGAAAAAACCTCTTTTCCGATAATTACCGATTTCACCTTGATTATTTTTTTTTATAAATTTTATTAAACCAATTATTTTACATGAATTTATGCATACATTGTTTTGAGCTTCGATTCCGAAGATTACTTCTCCACCATCAAGTGTCCTTGATCATCTTTAGTCCTTGTTTTTAACCAGAGGAAAAAACTAATTAAAGAAAAAACCTCTTTTCCGATAATTATTCCAATACCATATTGGATTCCTTCATTCCCTCTCTCCACCATCCTTGATTATTCTCTTCTTTTTTTTATAAATTTTATTAAACCAATTATTTTACATTAATTAATGTATACATTGTATTTTTTTTTGCTTCGATTCCGGAGATTACTTCTCCACCATCGAGTGTCCTTATTCATCTTTAGTCCTTGTTTTTAATAAGAGGAAAAATCTAATTAGATAAAAAACCTCTTTTCCAATAATTATTTCAATTCCATTATTCCCCAATCAAGTCGATTGGTTTTAATTAACCTTCCATCCCAATTCACCGATTATTCTCTTTTTTTTTTTTTTTTTTTATAAATTTTATTAAACCAATTATTTTGCATTAATTAATGTATACATTGTATTTTTTGCTTCGATTCCGGACATTACTTCTCCACCATCGAGTGTCCTTATTCATCTTTAGTCCTTGTTTTTAATAAGAGGAAAAATCTAATTAGATAAAAAAACCTCTTTTCCGATAATTATTTCAATTCCATTATTCCCTAATCAAGTCGACTGGTATCCTTCCCCTCATTCGATTATTCTCTTTTTTTATAAATTTTATTAAACCAATTATTTTACATTAATTAATGTATACATTGTATTTTTGCTTCGATTCCGGAGATTACTTCTCCACCATCGAGTGTCCTTATTAATCTTTAGTCCTTGTTTTTAGTAAGAGGAAAAATCTAATTAGATAAAAAAACCTCTTTTCCGATAATTATTTAAATTCCATTATTCCCCAATCAAATCGATTGGTCCCCTCATATCATCCGATTATTCTCTTGTTCGATTAATTCATTAAGATCATTAGCCGTCAATTAACTATCGTGGGATTTAAAATGATCATTTCACTCACTTTTTATTAGGGTGAGATTTATTGATTTTATATTTTTTGTTGAAGCTATTTTGAGTTATTAATTATTGAAAATTTGATTATTTTTTTGGTTTAAATTCAATAACTTTTGAACGACCCTAGAAATAAAACTTAAGGTATTATTTATAAGAGGTAACGTTTTAAATTTAACAAAACTAGGAGCGAAACATGATTATCTCATAATGTAGAATAGAAAGAAAATGAAAACACTGGTTGGCCCCTAAGAAGTATGCAACCGAATTGACATAATAGGCGAGATTTGGATCTATTTTTCCCACAGGCGCGGCCGTTATATTTTCATTGATGGTTAACGGATTATTTTAAATTTGTTGACATACACTTTATTTAGTTTTATAAATAAATTTACAAAACAGATATATATATTTCCCATATCAGATAAAAATTTTCAATGAATTTGTCACGAATGTTCATTCTACCCGCATCTATACCAGCTTCTAACATGATATTGATTTAATAATTTAATTCGGATATGCGATAATTTCTATTAAAAAAATAATGTAAATAAATAATGAAATATAATAAAAATAATGATTCAGTCTTTAAGTCAATTTTTTTTATTATTATTATTACAAGGATGACGTTTCGAGGTTTTAATTTCTCTTCTAGAAAATTGTTTAATACAAAATACGAAACAAAGAGAAAATAATTCTATATATTTTCTTTCATAAATCAAAATTGTAAGAAAAAGTTAAACAATTTTCAAGCCTCGGTACGGTCTCGCGTATAGAATCTAGACAGAAAGAAAAAAATAATAGGTAATGATTTTTCTCCACGTTTCAGATCTTTCTATAAAAAAAGAAGAAAAATCATGTCACTTTACTACGCTAAAATATCAAATAATCAACTTATGTGTGCACCATGGGACTTAAATTTACTACTTGCTTGTTTTAAAATTCAAAAAAAATCCAAGTCCATCTAAATAATATCACAGAATTTCAATCTGGTATCGGGACAAAATTCACACGCATTTTTAATTAAAAAAAAAATTGAGAAAATAACACAAGATTTCTTAACTAAAAATGTATCGATTTGAACCGAAACCCTTTTGTACTCCTAACTTTGACATAGCATAATTTACAAACGTAGTTAAGTTTTGGGTTTCACACACTTATATACGGTACATGCTTTTTGAGCCTTTTAAAGGGGGAATTAGTAATTCAATTATTTATTTTTTAATCTTTTAGAGTTATACTTTAATTTTACTTAAAATTATAAAAAAAGTAAAATTTAATTTACTTTTTATTAACTTTGGAAAAACACAAACAATTGCAGAGGTGTTCTTAAAATTTTAAACTAACAATATGTGAGTAGAACTAGGTAATAAGTAAATATATCTATGAGCAAGTAACACAATTAATTTCTCTATCTTTTTTCTGTATGATCGGTGAGATTTAAACTTTTAGTTGGGAGAAAGTAAAATTTCCACAGTTGTAACGTTTACTAATCAAACATATGAAATACTAGGAATAAATGACTTTATTCAACTACTTATAATTTTTTGGCGGGGTCGGGTAGGATAGGGGTTAGCATGTCAGCCTGCTAACCAAGTGAACCCGGGTTGGAATCCGACACGAGGCATCCGGCTAAAACCTGACCCTGAGGGGATAGAGACAAATTTAATTAAAAAATAATTAGTAACGTGAATTGGCTTATGGCTAGAAAGGTCGAAAAGACAAAAAAAAAATATTTGCCTACAAATGTTTAGGAAAATCAATAATTTCAATAAATTCATTTTTAAATCTAAATGTATTTTTAACCAAAATATTAATTTTATATGAATTATTAATTTTTACAGTTTAAAGGACCGAAATTTACAATTAATTTTAATAAAATCGCTAATGGAAAATTATTCTACCAATCTTTTTTTTTCACAGGTGAATCGGCCCTCAGCGACTTTACTGATTATCAAATATTAATGGTTATTGGATGTTATTGGATGGATATTAATGGTATTCCAGGACCTAATGTTGTTGAATGAATATATATTTTCACCAAAAATCCCAATCTAAAAGAGTACAGCAAGCTTTTGGTTGAAATCGGAACACCAGAAATGGACATCTACATGAAAGATTTTTCGTTTTTTTTTTTTGTTTTTTTATTTTCTCAAAAACGGCACTGACGACTTATCAGTGTCATGAGTTATTAGTCGTGTATAAATTTTAATCCGATTGAAATAAAGGAAGGGGGTGTAAATTAGGAGTGTTGAAAATTAAATATTTTAATCCTTCATATCTCGTCTTCGGAAAGTTGCAGAGCCTTGATATTATAAGATTAGACAGTATTTTGTTCTCACCTATAACAGTAGGTTCAAGGTCGACGAAGACCGCTCGTGGTACATGTTTTCCGGTTCCTGTTTCACTGAAGAACGTATTAAAGCTATCATCACCGTAGCCTATGGTTTTATCGGAAGGCATTTGTCCATCGGGGTGAATTCCATGTTCGAGGCAATAAAGCTCCCAGCAGGCGTTTCCCATCTGCACGCCTGCTTGGCCGATATGAATTGAGATACATTCACGCTGAAAAAAACAAACAATTATATATACGTAAATTTTTACAACAAATAGATCCAAAAAATATTTAATGTGGCCAACTCATGACTTTCCATACGCCTGCCCCCCCCCCCCTTCACCCTCCTATATTAAAATTAAATACAAAATCAATTTTTTTTCCTAAATAGTTTCACAGGTATGTACAAATCTTATGAAGAATTCAAATTTTTAAAACCATTCTCCTTAAATTTTTTACTTTTTCGTCCAATTTAAACCAGCCAAGCAGCCTTTAAACCCAATATAAAATATCTCAATATAAAATTTCGTTTTGAAACTTTTACTGATTTTTGAGGTAGAGTTTACACGAAATTTGGCAATGCCCACACACACCGACATACATTGTGATACAATTATTAATATCTCTTAAATTGTACATTTTTCGACTTTGCCCTAAGAATGTTGTAAAATAATATTACACCTAATAAACACTTAAGTTAACTGGCTCATTCCTAAGGCTTATGTGATCTACAAACTTCAAGTGTGCAGACTGGAAGCTGGAAGACCGTGAATATGATATTTTTATCATAATAGTTTTAGCCGTTTATGAAATATTTTGAAAATACGAAGAAAAACCCCATTTTTTTAATTCATGCTTACAATACTTCACCATATGGTAACCCTTATGGTAAAGTAAAAAAATGGAAAATAGTTTATTTTCATCAAGCAAAGGACAACCTCATTTATTTTTCCTTATAAAAAATCATTGCATTGGGTAATAGGTAACCTTGGTATCAGAGATGCTACAAAAGTATGTCTGACTTTGTAGGCTTTTTTATATTTTTTTTTTTTTTTTTTTTTTAATGATATTGATGTGAGAAGGAGATACACCAGAAGGTGGATCCCCTAAAGGCCTGTATTGGCTGGCCCCTCCATCGTGAAAAGAACAGGGTGGAAGGAAAAGAAGCCGGGATCACGAGCCAATCTCAGAAACTTAGATACAATTCAAGATCCAATTTACTAAGGTTTTAGGGGCTTCGAGCAGTGGTAAATTATATTGATGCAAGATTGTGTTGCATCAAAAAGTGCACTCTATGGAGCAACCATCACCCGAAATAAATAATTAAAAATACACAGTAGCACACTTGCAACTTATAAAGGAGGATTACGTCACAAATGACCATCATTCAATATTTGATAAAATTCGAACTAGTGATATAGTGCCATGAAATTGCCGTTTCCCCCTTAATCTTTCCAGCGGCTCAATAGCCACCGACGCCCTCTCTAAAGCTGAAGCATTCGCTTCATTCTTCGCGACCAATGCCACCTTAGACGACAAGGACTTGACCCCCCGCCCTATACCCCTAGCACCAATATTATGTCGGATATTAAATTCAGAATACCAAAAATATTAAAAGTAATAAAAAACCTAAATGTTAATTCAGCCGCTGGCCCAGACAACATTCCCACCAGTATAATCAAAAATTGCGCGCCTGAACTTGCTCCTATTCTCTCAAAAATTTTCAAACTTTCATATACCACTGGCTCATTTCCGGAGAGCTGGAAAACAGCAAGAATTCAACCAATTAAAAAAAAGGAGATCCTTCAAATGTAGCCAATTATCGTCCGATCGCCATAACTTCGGTTCTTTCTAAAATCATGGAAAAAATCATTAATGAGCAAGTTCTTCACCATTTTTTTTTTTTTTTTTTTTTTGGCTTTTCGGCCCTTCTAGCCATAAGCCTAATTACGATACTAGATATATTTTTAAAATTTGTCTCTACCCCCGGGGTCAGATTTTGGCTGGCTGCCTCGAGTCGGATTCGAACCCGGGTCTCCTGGTTAGCTCGCTGTCACGCCACCGACTAGCCTATCGACCCCCCCCCTCTTCACCATTTAGAATCTAATAAACTAATCCATGATAGTCAATACGGCTTTAGACAATTTCGGTCCACCGGCGATATTTTAGCATATATAACTCATATTTGGAATAAAGCACTAGAGACTGGTAAAGAGACTCTCGTAATAGGCTTAGACATTTCAAAGGCCTTCGATCATGTCTGGCACAAAAATCTTCTTGCCAAATTACCTGCATTTGGCCTTCCCCCGAGCCTCTGCAAGTTGCTCGAGAGCTTTCTCTCAAACCGCTCTATTAAAGTCGAGGGCTGACGGAATATCATCCTCGTCCTTTAATACTAATGCTGGAGTTCCTCAGGGCTCAGTCATCTCTCCCACACTCTTTATTATCTATATTAATGACCTATTAAATCTGCCCTCCAATCCAATACATTGTTACGCTGACGATAGCACCCTCCACAACGCTCAATCCTTACTAGACAATCGCGCAAACATAGCCTCCTCAATAAATTCAGATTTAAGCATGCTTAAAAAATGGGGATCTCACAATTTGGTAAACTTTAATGCTGGCAAAACACAGTGCTGCCTAATTTCTAGGCGCGCAGATAGGAACCTTCCGGACATTTCCTTTGATTCGAGCTCATTGAATTCCGTAATAAAATATCAATGTTAGGTGTCACCTTAGGTTCTGACCTCTCTTGGAATGACCATATTATCTCAGTAGCAAAAGCTGCAGCATGTAAGCTTGGCTTTCTTTTCCGAACCAAATGATTTTTCACCCCCACTCAACTCCTTATATTATACAAGGCTCAAATTCGCCCCTGTCTTGAATATTGCTCGCATTTGTGGAGAGGAGCCTCCAAGTATTCTCTTAATACCTTAGATGCAATTCAGAGGCGAGCTATCAGACTGATAGGCGATCCTACATTAACTGACACTCTCGACTCCCTAGCCCATCGTAGATCTGTCTCCGCCCTATCCCTTTTTTATAGATATTACCATGGCTTTTGTTCTGACGAAATAAAATCGATAATCCCACCAAAGGCCTCATTTGCCCGAAATACACGATTTTCTAAAATTCAACACCCCTACGCGCTTAAACTAGATACTAATCGAACAAACGCATTCGCCAATTCATTTATCCCTATGACATCTAGAGACTGGAATTCTCTTCCCCCGACCGTCTTTCCAGCTACTTATAACCTTCAAACTTTCAAGACCAGCATCCACAGATACCTTCGACCTCTACCCAATCCCTAAATCTCCCCTTATCTTCACGTTACAAGGGTCCACCACGGACTTCAGAGGTTGTACCTTCTTGGTGCAACTTCTTCTTGTATCAATATCATTATAAAAAAAAATGAGGTACTTAAATTTGGTATATTACTGCGTATTTTACTACTTTACTTTTTAAACAGGTTTTAAAAAAATCATTTCCCTTAAGACGATAGTAGAAAGAAAATTAACATTTTAGAATAAGCTTAATGAATATTATATTGATTTTTATTACTTATAAGTTTATATCTAAATTTAGATGAATATCTATATAATCTGATCGAATTGTCAATTTTTTCTTTCGTGTATGACTCAAATCCTTTTAATATTAAAAGTCATGGCCTTTATCTCGGATTATCGATGCCACGATTACTTATATAGCTGAATATAAATATATATCAAATGTAACTAAACTAACCGAATTAAAAAAAAATACAATAATCATAATAATATTTTTGAAAACTTGACCGATGTTTTTATTATCAAGTTATTTATAAAATTTTATTAATAAACAATAAAAAAATAAAATATTATATGCAGTGAAGATTGAGATTTTGAAGTAATTATTTTTCCAAAAAGAAAATTTATTAGTTTAAATAAAAAAACTGTAAGAATTACAAAAATATTTGACAATTTGAAAGTTTATAATGGGAAAACAAGGACAAGTTTTTATGTGTGACTTTTTTATTTATCAGCCAACGTTTCGTCGACTTTGCACACTTCTTCAGGGCTTCAAATAGTCATGCCACACATTCGTCTAAATTTTCTTATTATCTTCGTTACCATTTGAAGACAAAAAACATTCGACACATAAACAAAATTTCTTTCTTTTCTTTTTATATTAACAATTACATTAGATATAAAACAGAAATAACATAAATAGAATGAGGCAACACTTTTTTTAAAAACAGAATAGAATCTTTTTTCTTTTGATCCTTACATAAAGAAATCTCAACTTTAAATGAAAAACTTGTCCTTATTTTCCCATTATAAACTTTCAAATTAATACAAATTATGGACGGAAATGATAATAATAAAATATTTGACGTCAAAGAATCAATTTCGAATTGTATGACTTGTATGATTTAAATAAATTAATAGTAAATTCATAATTATTTATAGATGCTTGAGTGAATCAGTTATTTACATAATGCCGATTACAAAAAATGTAGTGGTCAAAACATTGTATATTTTAATTTGGCGTTTTTATATGATTTAAGGTAGGTGTGATCTCGACTTTTAACTTGTTGAAACGTTTAATATTAGGTTGATGCGTAATTATGGAACGTTTGTATTGGCGCGTTTTTCTTTAGCCAAAAATGGCGTTTTGTTTATTTTTTTTATAAAAACAATCTTCTCTATTGGGGGGTCGGTAGGCCAGGCGGTAGCGTGACAGCGAGCTAACCAGGGGACCCGGGTTCGAATCCGACTCGAGGCAGCCAGCCAAAATCTGACCCCCGGGGGTAGTAGAGACAAATTTTAAAAATATAGCTAGCATCGGGAATTGGGCTTATGGCTAGAAAGGCCGAAAAGCCAAAAAAAAAAAAAAAAAAAAATCTTCTCTATTTATAGTTAATAAAAATGCGTGTCGAAAACCATATTCATATTCGTCATGTTATGCTCTACCACTACGAGAAAGGATGGAAGACAGCACAGTCATTTCGCGATCTCAACGAACTTTTTGGCAAAGGAACAATTACTGATAGTGCAGTACGGAAGTGGTTTGCCCGTTTCAAATCAGGTGACACTAGTTTGGGGGATAAAGAAGGAAGAGATCGGCCATCGGATTTTGATGATCAGGCACTTCTGACAGCCGTGGAAGAGTATGAAAGCCTTACAACACGAATGCTAGCTGCAGACTTCAATGTCGACCAATCCTGGATAAAAAACGGCAAGCGGCAATTGAACATAAACAGCGACGTCTACCTAGCACAGCTTGAGCGTCTTCACTGTGCAATCGAGGCGAAAAAGACCGCGCAAAAAGAACCACATCGTGTTCCATCATGATAACGCATGTCCACATGTTTTGCGCCCGGTTGGCGAATTCATTGCAACAAGGGCTGCGATCTACTCCCACATCCGCCGTACTCACCGACCGAAGCACCGACGGACTATCACATCCAACCGCTCTTTGAAAAACTGGCAAAAGACTAAGATCTACGACGATTTGGATGACTTGGTGGCCGATGTCAAAGCGTGGATTGCCTCCAAGAATCGTGACTTCTTCGCCCGTGGAATCGACCGACTGCCAGGCAAATGGGAAGCAGTTATTGAAGTAGATGGTGAATACGTTCCCGAATAATCATTTAAACATGTTTTTGTTAAATTTTATTATTGTTTTTACTGAATAAAAATATTTTTAAAAAACGTTCATCAACCCAATAATAAAAATTGTGTAAAATTGCGAAGTAGGTTTCACAAAAATAGAAATAAAACAAAAATTAGTTTTTAATCCGATATATTTTGGATGTCAGTACATCTTCAGGAATCAGAGAATAATCGGAATATATCGAATTCAAAACTGGCCAAAACTGTGAAACCTATATCGCAATTTTATGCAATTTTTATTATTACATTAAAATGTTTCACCAGAACCAACACCTATCTCCTTAAAAGTTATTGTTGAAACGTAGTCTCAGTCTTTCTAAAATATATCTACTTTCGTAGTGGCATACTTCTGCCCTTACTTATTAAGATGGAAAGAATTAGGACTTTTTTTTGAGTTTTGAATTTTTGGACTGAACCAGCTACTAAAGTGGCAGTAAATTCTTTAAATCCAATTTGAAATTACAAATTAATAATTAAATTAATTCGCACTCAAGATTGTTGTAATTTAAATTATAACATCAAATAAAGCAACAGTTGTTTTGTAATAATAGACTGTTAGGGAGACCTCAATTGATGACTAAGTTTATACGGATTCACGGACGAACGGCTAATCCCTACATAAGCGGTATAAAATAAATGCGAACGCGTATTCCTTAATTATCGGTCTACCTTGGGAAAACACGAATATCCAAGATTGAGGGATTCGTTACCATAGACGTGTTTTTATAACCCTGTCCGGTACTAAAAAGGTACTTGATTGCAGATTCGAATAGTTAAAAGATAGATTAGCAAAAAACTTTCATAGATTATTATTAAAAAATAAATGTAAGGAATATTTTGTGGAAAGTTAAATTCAGAAAATAATGATTAATAATTTTTTAATTAAAATAATGAAATTATATTTTAATTAACAAAGAGTATTTATTATTTAAACAATAATGAGTAAAGTATTATAAATTCTTTATAACAAAGAGTGCAATTTGAATTAAATAATAATTGTTTTAATACATATATTATAATCAGTACTTATCTTAAAAATAAGATGAATAAATTTCCTCTGTCAATTATTGAGGTAAATTGGTAAACAGATATCAATTCAATACAGATGCTTCTTCATCACAAAAGCCAATATCTAGATGATCTCGACAGAACAGGTGGTTTAAGGTATGATCACAGCAGAGATGTTTTGAAGAGTGGGAATGGCAGGAGAGGGGTAAGAAATTCCCCTTGCTTCCTGTGTCCTTGTGGTTACGTCACAGATCAAGATGGCGTCGGTAGAAATGAAGTTAATTTATTTTCTTTCCAAACAAGAAAATATGCAAGAATTTCAGAATTTCTAAATTTAGAATGAAATTTCTTGTAAAAATGTGACTATATGATCAGTTGAAGCTTGTTCCAGTTGAAGCTCAGGGAATAAAATTATTTCCCTGGCTAACAAAAAATATATTCGGGCATTTCCAACTTCGTAAAGATCTACAGCCGACTTATAAAAAGCCAATGGCCATTTTACGGAATTCCACAATTAAATATAAAAAGAACCAATACAAATGGCCTTTAAACACATATAAAATAAAACTGGGAACAAGTAAATGGCTTCGGCGAGGAGACAGCCCCCCAAATAGGGCTTGCTCCTATAAAGCCGAACCAGCTAGGTCGAGAACATGATCATAAGTGAAGAGGCTCTCTAGCGAGAGACCGAATGGTTAGAAAAAGGAATGGGAAAGCGAGTTATGTTATCTCAACTGTGATTGGTTGAGGGTTAATCTTTCAACCAATAAGAATTAATCTTTCTGTTCAAGTCGGTGAGAGGTTTACTGGCTTGTGTGAGTGAAGCAACTGTCGACATATATTTTGACCTTGAAGCGAAATAAGATATATTTTTTCTTTATTAAAATAAACAAAGTCGTCGATAAATTCAAATATTTAACATTATTTGGTAATAAAAGTGATGCTTTTATTATTCAACTTTTAAACCTATGTATAAAAAATATCCAATTTAAAGTAAATATACTCTTTAAAATGAATTATTTTCAGTTAATGAAGTAAATATAAACTTATTATTTAATAAATGATTGCTTTTATAAAATCGTTATTTCTTGAAATATTCAAAGAGTTAAAAAATTAAAAATAAAAATAATATAATAAAAAAGCTCAAACTTCGAATTCACTGAAGTTTGACCAACACAGTGAATAAGTACTTTAAATTGTTCTGATTTGAGATAACTGTACACGACAACTACACATACATAAATACATAATTTAGAAATTGTGGCTCTCATCGCTACAAGCTCTAGTGTGAGAACTTTTTGCAAGAGGTTTTCAATAAAAACACATTTTTAGAGTTATAAAATCAAAGCAGACCAGTCAATTATAAAAAACGTGCTAGTAAATTCTTTTTTGTTTCAATTTGAATTAAAAATAATAAAATAAACGAATTCACATGCAAGATTGTTATTGTTATTTAAACAAAACTTGAATAACGCAAGTGTTGTTTTGTAATATGATAGTAAAGGCTTACAAGTGTGATAATTATGAGCCTGAAGAAGCTTCAAAATAAGAAGGAATGTTGCAAAATAAAACCCTTAATAAACACATTTGTTAACTGGCTCATTCCTAAAGCTTATGTCGTTTACAAACTGCATCCATAGGCGCATTTAACTCAGTCCAACCCCTTTATGATGCGTGGAGAATTTATCTTGACTTATAGGTGTTTTCATTTCTTTGTTTCAAACCTTGCATCAATATCATTATTAAAAACAAACTTTTTTTTTAAAGATTTTGTAGACCTTTGTTGTTATAGAATTAAAATGTCGATAATATTTACTTCCAAATATGATTATTTATGATTTATCAACTAAAATGCTTTTCGACAACGAAATTTCCACTTATTTAGAAATGAACGAGAATAGTTTGACAAAGAATTAAAACTACTTAAATGAAAATAAATTGTAAAAATAATCATAAAGAGAAAGAAATGAGTGAAATTGTCCTCTGCGTTGATGAATTTTTGTTGTAAAATAGCAAGCTCACACACATTTATATGAGCTTGGTATTACAACAAAAATGCATTTACCTATATCCAATCGGGTATTTGAACGATGTTTTCAGAATTTTTTTAAAAATGTTATAAATTTGATTGTTTTAAGGCTCTTAGACCATTATTTACGGAGATAGAGACGTTTAAAGATTTTAAAGACAAAAAAATTTCAAAAATTTTTAAAAAATCTTACAAATTATCTGAATAAAATACCACACTGTGAGATGTCAATTTGGCCTTGTAATCAAATTTTGGAGACAGAGAGGATACGGTGATTTGGGTGGAGGTAATATATAAAACATTAATAATATAAATATTATCTTATATGATCCATTTTTGTTTGAAAAATTGTTTAAAAAATAAAAAAAAATATGTATTACTTCAATTATAATTTGTAAACTTTAACTAACACCTATTGTTTTTGTTCCGAGGTCCACTGAAGAAGGAATTCTGTAAAGTTTCCAAAATATTTGGATTAATTTAAACCACCATTTGAATTAAAAATTGCTGAAAAAGTAGAATCTTTTGTTTTTATTTAACACGTATGAGAATTCTCAACACCACCGTTACGGTACTTAAGATAACATAATATATTTGTAACTAAAAAGGCTGTTGTCGAAGTCAACGAAATAATAGTCGCAAGAAATAAAATATAGGTATGGTATATACATATATTTATATTTATTATATATATGTAACATAGGTACCTATATGTTTATTTGAATCATAGAGAGGACAACCTTATTCATTTCTCTTAATGAATCAACGCAACTCTGCTACACTCAGCAAAACAAAATTTTTACAATTCATCTTCAACTATTCATAAATTTTGTTAATAAGTATGTTATTTTATTTAATTGAGAAACAATTTATTCAAAGAAAAGCAAACGCGCAGTATATTTTAAGAAGAAAATATTTATTCAATATTTAGTATTAGATTGATATCTTTCTAATAAATAAATATGAAGAGATTTGGAATTGTTAATGAAAAGAGCAAGAAGACTTACAGGTTTCCTTTTCATGTTGCTCGCTATAAATTGAACCTATCTCATGGAGGATTCGCGTGCGACTGCCAAATGGCAAGTCTCGTTGTTGTTACTGCCCGCATACAACAGAACCCCATGCATATATTAAAGCCCTTAACCACTAGACTTGGTCCTAAGAGCGTTTTTTTCCTTCTACACTAGATAGCGTGACGTTTTTATTATTATTCTAGTTTTCTAGACATATTATATATTATTCAAATCCAAAATTCTAATTATGTATATTTATTTACCGATTTAAGGTAGTTCTTTCACCAATGAAAAATTCAAGAAGCTTTCAAACTTGGAATATATGTCTGAGGTTAGCTCCCTGCTAGGATGAAAACCCATTTGCTCACAGAACTAACGATAAGCCTCGGAATTGGATGGATGACACGGAAACGACCACTGCTTGGACAAGGACAACGAATAAATTAAGAAAGAAGAGAATTTGGAGAAAGAAAGATGTCTTGAGAATAGGGGCATGGAATACTAGATCATGGAACAATAAAGCACAGGAAGTGTTACTAGAACTCACTAGAAATAAAATTGACATTTGCGCGATATCTGAGTCAAAAAGAAAGGGAAAGGAATAACTCCATATCAGGATTACCTCCTGTTTTTTAGTGGTGTACCCAAAGAATCAAGAGCTAAAGAAGGTGTTGCACTGGCTATCCATAGGAACTTGGAAAGATTAATTGACCATCATGAATATATTTCTGAGAGGATTCTTATGGTATCAATGAAAGTCGATAACTCCCATCTGTATGTTTTTAGTGTGTATGCGCCTGAGGATTGTAAGCCTAAGTTGGAGAAGGAACAATTTTATGACTCCCTCCAAGAAAATCTATCTAAAATACCTCCAAATAATCCTGTACTAATTCTAGGAGATCTAAATGCCAGAGTAGGAGACGATGTTGTGCACGGAATTAAACATCGCTTCAATGAGAGAGAGTATAATGACAATGGAACTATCTTTGTTCAATTTTGCGCAGATAATGAGCTGAGGATCAATAACACCTTTTTCGACCATAAGATCCAACATAAATACACATGGCAAAATACTAGGGGCCAAAAATCTACTTTAGATTATGTTGTTTCAAATCGTAACTTACATCCATCGCAGATACTAGACGTAAGATCATTGAACTCAGCTGACGTTGGGAGCGATCATAGTCTTGTTCTCTGCAAACTACGGCTGCAAGTACAACGAATTAAGAAGAAAGAAACCATCAAGGAACAAAGATTAAATATAGAACTATTAGAAGACGAAAGTATTAGGCACCTCTATCAGGCGAGACTGACAAATCTGATCCACGAAAATCAGACAAATATTTCAAATGAGATCAATGATTACTGGAGGAACATAAAATATAATATCCTAACCGCTGCCAAAGAAGCAATTGGAGTGAGAGAAGTAAAGATCCCATCACAAACTCTTAAGAAAACACCCTGGTTCTGTGAGGAGATTAAAGACCTGGCAGATCAGAAAAGAAAAGCTTTTCTGCAATTTAAAGCATTAGGAACATCTCAGGCATATAACGTCTATAAGTTGATAAGAAATCAAGTTAACTGTAAAATCAGACAAATAAAAAGAGATTACTGGGAAGCTTATACTAAGAACCTTGAGAGAGATTTTTACGGCCAGCAAAGGAAAATATGGGGAATGTTACGTAATCAAAAAAAAGAACTTCAAGAATACTCGCCCGTGAACAGAATAGAGAAAGATACATGGATTAAATACTTCGAGAAGCTCTATGCCGGCACAAATGAAGAACTTCCGAGGATTGGTGATTCAAGGGATGTGGTGAGTGTTGATGAGGAGGAGGTTTATGAGGTCATAAAAAGTTTGAAAAATAGAAAATCTCCTGGCGAAGATAACATCACTAACGAGTTGATAAAATATGGAGGTATACCCCTGTGGGAAGAGATTTCAAAGCTGATTCTGCTGATATTTGAAAGAGGCAAGATCCCTGAAGAATGGAGAACAAATGTCGTTATACCCATTTTTAAGAAAGGCGAAAGACGGGTGCCTGATAATTACCGCGGAATAAACCTGCTTAACACTCATCTGAAGCTAACTACAAAAATAATATCAAATAAACTACAGGAAATAATTAATATCCATGATGAACAACAAGGATTTCGAAGAAATCGATCATGTATTGATGCCATTTTTGCCATCAGACAACTCTCCGAAAAAGCCTATGAATTCAATAAGCCAGCTTTCTTCTGCTTCATTGATATTGAAAAGGCGTTTGATAAAATCAAGCTTGCACATATCATCAACATCCTGATTAAGCATAAAATACCAAATAGCCTTATTAACCTGATCAAAGATATCTACACAGACAACTCTGCAAAATTAAAAATAGAAGGAAGACTGACACAGAGCATCCCAGTAAACCAAGGGATTAGGCAAGGTGATTCCTTTAGCCCATTACTATTCAACATAGTAATGAACGAGATAATAGAGGGAATTAAGGACCTTAAAGGATACACCATCGGAGATGAAAATATATCATGTGTGTGTTACGCTGACGACGCAGCCCTGGTTGCCGAAGATGAAGATTCTCTTCAAAGACTTCTATACCGATTCAGTCTACTAGCCACCAAATTCGATCTTACCCTATCAACAAAAAAACAAAAGCTCTTACTATATCCAAAGAGCCACTTCGATGCAAATTACAGCTATATGATAAGATAATAGAACAGGTCATGACATTTACGTACCTTGGTATTCAGATAACCTCTCATCAAGATCTAGAGACAGAAGTAAAAACACAATCTATTAAAGCCCTACGGATATCAGGTTGTCTTAATAGCACAATCTGGTCGAATAAGTTTTTAAGAACAGAAGCCAAGGTGCGAATATATAAAACTATGATAAGGCCAATATTGACGTACGCAGCCGAAACAAGGCCAGATACAGCTAAAACTAGGCAGATGTTGGAGACGGCTGAGATGAAGACCCTAAGAAGAATCCTTGGCGTATCGTTGTTTGATAAACAAAGAAGTGAAGACATCAGGGAAAAATGTGAAATACAAAAGATCGATGACTGGGTCAAATGTAGAAGAGCGAATTGGTATGCACACGTGGAAAGAATGAGCGAAGACCGAATTCTCAAGAAAATTTTAACGAACAAGCCAGCAGGGAAAAGAAGTAGAGGTCGACCTAAAAAACGCTGG
>JALMQS010000061.1:4528676-4619662 GCA_024734495.1 Forficula auricularia | reverse complement strand
ATTTTAGTAGAAAATAATTATTTATTTTCAAATAAATAAAAAAAATAAAAATAGTATTCCGATTGGCTCACACAAATGGTCAATATTTTCATTAATGTGGGGACGCAGAGCCAGTGTAATTATTAGTTCTATATTTGATTGAATTCTTCAATTTTTTTTTCAATTGAATAAAATTTTTTTTAATAGGTAGTTCTTAGATTAAATATATGAAAATCTTAACTCCACCCTCCCTAAAAAAATCAGGCTACTCAATATTTTATCTCATACGAAAAGAAAATTATTAAAGAGAAATTAATGTGGCTGTAATTTAATTATATAGATTTAAAGAGTTCAAGCAGCAAGAGATATTCTTCTTTTTTCTGGCTGCCTGAACACTATTATCCTAAATAAAATAATAAACCAAGATACTATTCTAGATGTTTCTTTTAGAATGGCTTTCTATCTGTCTTTCTCTTTGGAATGTTGTTATTGTTATTGTACACGTATTATTGTTTTACGTAATACAAACACAAATACATTGGAATTAAGACTAACTCAATCCAAACAATAAGACAATACCTATGTTCTTTATTCTGTATAAATTTATAAGAATTTAATTAAATACAATTCTTTTATAAAAACAATATGAAATTATTCAAAATCCAAACGTTTTGCGAGAAATTCTCCCTTTGTCAATGAAAATTTGGTAAATAGTTGTTTTAAAAAGTCAAGTAAAAGTATAAGTATTATACATATTTAGTATTTATAAAACTATAAGTATTCACTTATATCAAGCAAAAGACACCTTCTTTGATTTAATACTTTTTGTAATGTTATTTACTCAAAGTTTTGTATCAAAGAATTGGAGTTTCGTATAGCCTATAGCGTATAAGTTAAATTGACGTAAATAACGTCTGGGTCTGAATACAAAGCCAAGCTTTTGTGATAGAACTAATGTAGTTATTCCAAAAGATTTCAGAAGAACTCAGAACTTCACTTAATCTAGATATTTCATAGAAGTTCATTAAATCATAATAAATATAATAAAAAATCATTTTATTAATTTACTTTTCTAAATTCCTCTCGGATTTTTGATAGCCCAACTCGAGGACCGCTTGATTTTTCGCCTCCGCTAGGCGCATGTTTTCTTCCGCCAAATGTTGAATTGTCTTTCCAAGGGCTTCCTCACGATCTTTTAATACAGGGGTTACCACTTTAATTTGAGTGACTTCATTTTCCACTGCAGCTCCACTCTCCTCGGCACCAGTGCCCCCACCGCCTGGATCCTCAGTAACAGCAGTCACCTCCTAACAATAAGAAATCAAACATTAACATAGGAATTGTATTTTATTTCTACAACTTAAATAAAATAAATATTTGAAAGATTTAGTTCAGAGTTGTTGATTCATAAGGAGAAATTGATTAGCTTATGGTCTGCTTGATAGAATGGAATGAATTCGTTTCTCAAATGAGAAGCTTATGTACTATTACAACAAAACGAATTTACATTTATCCGTTCCTGTATTAGAACTGATGAGAAATAACGTATAGAATATTTCTGATTAAAAAGACAGATGATGAAGGTTAAACATTTGAAACTATAGACTTAAAAATTTCTTTTCGAATTTTACTATAAAAAATGGAAAGTCCAGGCTCAAAACTTTTTAGTAATATTTTAGTAATATTACCAGTATTGTAATCTTAAAACATATATTTTACTAATAATATCTAATTAATACAAGAAAAAAGTAAAGTTACAATTTATTTTTGTATTTTTGCAATGATTTAATGTGATTTTACCAATATAGTATATAATAGTATTTTTTTACTCTACGTAATCATGTAAATTTCTTATCTATTTGTATTGTAAACATATAATAAATTTATCATTTTTTAACAGTGTCTCTAACAAATAAATTATATATAGGTATACTTATATATGTTTATATTCATTATATATTTGAATCTGTTTATGTGCATCAAGCGGACGACAATCTCATTAATTTCTCCTTAATAAACTGGAGTGTGTATCTAAAGGAGTTCAAGAGTCTTCTTAAAGAGTATACCTCTAATTTCAGATGTTTACATGTGGTCATTCATTAATAAACTACATTTATAGAAGACTGACCAAGCGCGAGTAGGATTCACATACCGAGGGTTTTGTAACATATTTCATTCAAAATATTTCGTATATCGAACGTATATTAAACGACGTACCTCTAATAATAACAAAGTTACCATTTGAGAATGAACGCACAGAAGTAAGAGTAATAAATGCTAAAATCCAACCTTTTGTTAAAATATCCTGAGATCGAAAAGTAGACAAGTATGAAAGAAGATTATTCATGATAAATGTAAATAACATCGATTTAAAATAAAAAAAATGTAAATCAAACCCGTGACAAAATGATTATTTAAGGTAGCGTTCTTGCATTCGTGACGTACGTATTGAATTGAGGTGGTCAGTTTCACGCTTCTAGTTTTTGTATATTTATTAAGTATGTTTTAATGGTAGCTGATTTACTTTTAACGTCATACTAGAATAAATAATTTTTAAATATGAGTTGAAATATACCATTGGAGTAAAAAGTTTCTAGAATCAATATTTTTTACAAGGTAGAGTTAATTAGTTAGGTAATCGATTCGAGTAGTGAATTTATTCAATTTTTTTTAATTCCTGCTAGAAATGTCTGAAATGTGTAAAAAAAAATCAGGAGTAGGTATATAATTAGAGAAAAAAAGAGGAATTTTTTTAAGACGGTACTCTTGCTATTTGCAAATTTTGGTGATTTAGCAAATTTTTTGAAAAATTTGAATGACTTGAGCTAGAAAGCTGAAATTTGGCAGAAAATTGCAGCCAGGAACGGATATTGTTTTGCGGGATCTCGGAAAAACGTTTTAGGTGGGGTCCCCCGGAAAAATAGGTAGAAATAATGAATGAACATAATTTTATTTATTATTTATTTATTTAATATCATAAAAAGTTCATTTTTTATATTTCTAGTTATATTTTTAATTTCATAAAATTCATAATATTTTTCGATTTCTACTTATTACCACAAACTTTTTTTATAACTAATTGTTCGAATTGATATTTATTTCTTTTGCTACTTACTATTCTATGGACACGAGGAGAGCATACCATCTCCATCTAATCAAATAATTGCACTGCGACGAATTAACCGCTACAATACGAGAGGTAGATTTTTTAAAACTTTCAACCGGAAATTCTAAAGCTAGAAAGCCCCAAATAATCAGTTTTCAATATGTAAAGGAAAATCAATATTTTATTTTTCATACTATTCATCTCCAATCACGAACACACAAAACAAAATTGAAAATTTTTGAGTAAAATCGAAACTCTGGCCGCCTGGTTATAGGTACATAGTATTTTCTCTCTCTCTTTTTCTGTGAATCTAGACTTCGATATACACAATATAACGCGAAAACAAGTCCTCTTAGTAGGTTCATGTGCTGATGTGCTGCCAAAATATTGATATTTTTATAAAAAGAAGTGATAAGATTTTAAAATTTCATGCTCCCGAACTTCAAGATGAAAAATGTTTAATTTCCAAAAAAAAAAAATGAATCGTTATAAAGTGAACTCATTAACGTCTGTAGCTAATTATGGTGAAATTTTGGACACAAGTTTGTATTGATAAGCTTAATCTATATTTGATAAGTTTCACCCTCCCACCTAACATTTTAACTTGGTTGGAGCAATTGAATATTCTGTGAAATATTATGATCCATTTTTGTAGCTAATGCATTGAAATTTAAGCCTAAAATGCATCTCTGTGCCAAGTTTCAACTTTCTAGCTGAAACTAATTCCAGACCAAAAATTTTTATATTACTAAAATTTACGGACAATGTAGGTTATGTACAGAGAAATTTTTTTTATTTTTTTCTCCAATTTTATTAGATTTGAAAAATAGCTATGCATATTTCCAAATGGGAGAAAAAAAATAAGCTGACGTGTTCTGACATGGCCATCCACTTGACTTTACCATACAACCTGGCCCCTAAAATTATTTATAATCATGTAGGGGGGGTCTAGTTTTGGCATTTTTATACTTCTGGAGTCCCACTGATTATGTATACACAATTTAGTTGAGTTTGGTAAATGGCCAAGATTTCCATTTTTTGACCCTACCCCCCATTTTGGGCGGTTAGTTTTTGCATTTTTAGACTTCTGGGGGTCTACTGATTATGTATACAAAATTTGGTTGACTTTGCTTAAATGCCCTAGATTTTTAATTTTTAACCCCCCAGCACCCCCCTTAATTTTGGGCCAATATGCACCAAAATCTAATCAGCTTTTAATCTCAATAGACCAAAACTACGTGTGAAATTTGGTTTCGATATTCAAACTAGTTTTTGAGCTAGCTCGTCTACAAAAATTCGGTAACGCACAGACTAACGAACAACCAGACTAAATAATAGACATTTTGACAAAACAATTATTATCTCGAAAATATAATTTTTTCGATGTTCATTATTAGAGCTTTTTTGTAGACCAAAATACCATGGTTTCGCTCAATTTTTTTAATCAAAATAGTTTCAGCCGTTTTTGACAATAATTTTTTTATTTTCACATATATTAGTATCATTATATGATAAAGATAAATGTGAAAGTTTTGCATTCTTATATTATGGTCATAATAATAATATACTATATATTCACTATTAAATATTTATTTAAGTCATTAATTAACTATTAAAAATATTAATTAATGACTTAATTGTTTAATTAATGAATCAAGGCCTAGGGCTGCGAAAAATGAACGAGGAGAGGATTAAAAAGAAATTCCATAATTCATATAGACAAAAGGTATTAGTTTGGGATCAGGGATCAGTAGCTTAGTGGATATAGGAGTTAAAACTCTTATGACAAAGCATTGCAGTACACATGCAAAGATCCCGGGTTCGAGCCCCGGCTGATCCTTTTGTCTGTAATAAAAATAAACTTTTCTTCGTTCCCTAAATTTAAATTTGTTATTAAATTTAATTTTTTGTACACTCGCGAAAATCGAGAAAATGCCTCCTCGGTTGATTTTCAGAGCAGAGTTTAGAACTATTTTACACAGGTGATTAGAGATCTATTAAATGTAGGTAATTGGTTTGGCAAAACGGATTCTAATAGTATACTACTCGAAGACCAATTTTGGCAATCCGCCATTAGAGGACAAATAAATAAAAAGACAAGATAAATACAAACAGAAAATGTCACCTCTGGTTGTTGCTGCTCCTCGCTTGTCAACTCCAGCTGAATTGTACTTTGTCCAGCACCCATACTTTGGACTTCTCTTTCGTGAAGAAACAGTTGAAATCTGAGAACGAAATAGATAGGGGATAAGTTCAGAGTTGCAGACATAAAATCCAAAAGAATATAAAGTCTAAAAATATCTAAAAATTCGTTGATGGTTTATTAAAGCATGCTAATTGGGCGTCAAACTAAGAATAACCCTACAACTCTCCCTCTTCACTCTTCTCTATAGATTAAAAAAAAATCATTAACATCCTTTATTGCCTATTTTTGGGATGTCGGGAATATTTATTTTAGAAAATCAATGGTTGTTTAATATTTCTAGAGATTTTGAAACTGTTAATTTTAATAAAATCTTAGACAAAGACTCCCAGTTGAATAAAGTTTCACACCAGAAATTTCCTGGGTTTGAATTCTGGCTAGTCTCAGAGTTTATAAAATTTTTCATTTATAAATGAAAGTAATGGAAGACAGGCCAGGGGTAGTGAGGAAAGAAAAAAATATCACATATCCAAATAAGGTGTAATTTACTGGATTCCCTCCTCCTTTCCCTTCAAACCGAAGCTTCAAAGGATTCTTCCCTCCTTCTTCAGGATTTCAAGGGAGGAAATAAATAAACAATTTTTTTTCTATGCTTCTGCTAAGGAAGAGGAAAAAAGTTTTAAACACTGCTGTGATGAGAGGAAGGAAGCATTTTATTTCTTTCCTTCATTGATCCCTTGAAACCCTGAAGAAGGTGGGAAGAATCTTCCGAAACGTCAGTTTGAAGGGAAAGGGGGAGGGAATCCACTAAATTACACCTTATTTGGATATGTGTTAATTTTTTCTTTCCTCACTACCCCTGTGCTGCCTTCCATTACTTTCAATTAAAAATTTCTCCAGAGAAAATATCGTGTAAATAAATTTTTCATTTATTTTTCAATTTTATTTACCATATATATAAATTTATTTTGAAAAATAATAATACCAAAAGAAGAAATCAATGAGTTTGTTCTATGCTTGATGCAAATAAACTCAGTGATTTTCCATTTGATCATAACTCTACTACTGTCAGCAAAGTAAATATTTTCAATCATTAGACCATTTATCCATTTTTATTAGTTGAGAATTCTTATCTATTCGTATAGATTAAACTATAAGTGTAAAGCAGAAATTTCCTCTAGTAATTATTAATTAGTAATTAGTAATAATTAAGTATTAATTATCTTTGTAATTTGGCGTATTCGTGGCGCTGCGAGTATAATTTTATTTTTCTTTAAAATAAAATAAAATCCCGAAGAGATTACAGAAATGAAGTGTGAAATGGTATACAAGCAAAATTCCTATCTTTCTATTTTATCCATGGAAATAAAATTTATTTAATTGAGCATTCACTCCTGAGACTTCGCGTTGTTAATTGAGAGTATTGTATTTTTATAATTATTTTTCATCCCTTTTCTAGTTAATTTTTTACAAAATTGTTTTAACGAACCTTGGAGAAATAAAAAAAATATTTAAAATTTTCTAGATTAGAAGCCGAAACTTTATAAATAATAGATTAATATTAATTAAAAAGTTAACTAATTTACTAATTGATTCACCAAAGAAAACACTAAAATTAAAGTCATCAAATTGTGAACAGCGATTTATAAGATACTATTATTTACAAAATTAATGTAAAATTTTTACTGGGATTTCCACTTAATTCCCTCGTACCTCTTCCGGAGTACTGACCATACGTAGTCTTAACTGTTCAATACGCCCGAGTTCATTAAATCTAATACGCTATTAAAAATATTTTTATTTTTTATAATATCCTAGTTTTATTTTCATTTAAAGTCTAGACTTAGATGTATTTGTCTTAAAACATGTAAATATTTTTCCTACCATGAATGCTGTCATTTTAATAATAGGTTTTAAATAATTAATGATACCTTTAGCTTAATTTCTTATTACTTTCATAAAATAATAATAATAATAATAAGCAAATGATGAGCAAACCAATATCGAAATAGTGTTTTCATTTTCGTAATTGGTTTAAAATTAAACCTTGAATTCGAAGATTTTAAATTATTTGCCTTTTCATCTATCTGTCTAGTATTGAATTTTGATGTAAGATTTAATAAGAGACAATAAAAATGTTCCGGAATTCGTTATGAAACAAATCAGATTTTTGGTGCCTGAAGCGATGAAAGATCAACATTTTTTTATTTTTATTTTAAGGCAAATAATTTGAAATGGGGTTAAGAAAATTCAATTTGCCGGAAATTAGAAATAATCTGCTTATTTGTTAATTAAATATTTAAATTTAAAGATATATAATTAAAATACTTTAATTCTAGAGCAATTGATAAATGGTTGTGACTCGGCTATTACAAAATTAACGAAGGAATTAAAACGTGTTTTTATGTTAAATTTTTGGTTTGATTCAGGTTGATAATTTAGGAGTTGTTTATACTCTGTGTAGCTATTTTCTTCTTCAATAACATACTTTTATTGTATTCTCCTTTGAGATCTAATATAATAGAGCTGACACTCAAAAGACAGACGCTTCCAAAATCTTATCAAATATATTATTAAATTAGAAGAATGGCATACTTTTAAGAATTGGTACACATGGCAGATTTTTGTCATGCCAACGATTTGAGTTAAAAAGCTGAAACAATGTTACATTTTATTTAAACAAACTTGAACTTTTATGCCTAATTTCAGCTCACTAGATATAACTGCCCAAGAGCTTCCATTTACAATTAGATTTTTGCATTTTTATTAAAATATTTTAAAGCTATAAAGCCACTTTTTTAAATGTAATCAAATGCTAGAAAGGGCCCACCAAGAAAATGAAACAACTATATGACTTGACAGACCCTTGCACATAGGAAAAAAGATGGAGATAAAGTGCTTATGCATATGCATCCTTGTAGGTTTTGAAAGACTAAAATTTCGAATTTATTAAATGCAGGGAATAGGGAAAGAGTTCAAGTCCATAGAAGTTATGGCGATTAACGTATTGGTATAGGAACTGGTTCAGCCCTTTTCCAATTTGACCGCGATGATTTGATTTGCGAACGAGTGTTGGGATTCGGTAAATCGGGTACTTACTTCAAATGAATACCAACAAACTTAGGAATTAATAGGAATACAAACATTTCGCCTCCCGAAGAAACTTTCTTTATCATTACTATTCATCTTTAGCATTGGAAATGGATCTATTTTATCATTTGAAATACATCATCATTCTTAATTTCACTAAATAGCCATTCTTCCTATTTTCTTGTATCCTAATCTTGTTTTTCTTTTTCTAATATGCTTGTTTTTATTTACATTGTCTAAACAGAGAAATCGTTAACGAAAAAACTACACCATTGATTGGGGGTTGTGTTGAATATTTTTTTAAAATCATTTCTAATATATTGAAGATTCTGTAAAAACATAAAACGGAACCCATTTAGTCTGGGCACAATGTCGGTCAGTCTATCCATCAGTCAGACTGCATTGTAAATCGTAAGCTAATAAAGATACAACCTTGAAAACTCATCTATATTCATGACTAGTTGCAAGGCCCGCCTTCGGCGGCAATCTTGCTAGCCAGGGGACACGCCCCCTGGACTCCGAGCCCCCCACCCACCCACCCGCACCCCACCCACCTCGGACCCCACCCCGTGCCCTCTAACCCTGCGCACCACACCCCCGCCTAGCCCCCTGGACCCCACCCCCGCTAAGCCCCCTGGACTCCTTCCCACACCACACCCTACACCCCCACCCTACTCCGCCTCACTCCCTCACCCCACCCCCATTCCACCCCGCGCAGCCCATACCCTAACCCATCCCGACTCCATTCCACCACCGCACCCACCCTCCGCACCCAGTTTTTGCATTTCTAGCCTTCTAGTGACCCACAGATTATGTATACAAAATTTGGTTGAGTTTAGTCCAAGAGAAAGAATTTTCATTTTTTGACCCCCCCTCTCAGTTTGGGCGGTTAGTTTTTGCATTTCTAGCTCTCTAGAGGCCCAGAGATTATGTATACAAAATTTGGTTGAGTTTGCTCCAAGGGCAAGAATTTACATTTTTTCACCCTCCCCCCCCCCCCCTTTTTGGGGAAATTCTTTTAGACCAAAGTTGTCAGAAATCACATCCCCTACAACTTTGTTTATCATAAAATTTGACGTAGGGCTAATAGTTTAGGAGTTATTTGATCATTTTCATTCGTGCGCCCCCTCCCCCCAACTCCCTTCTGGGGTCAAAATATCAAAAAGTTATATAGCTAAAAACGTAAGTTAGAAGACATCTGATGTAAATATGAAATTTTATAATAATCCCTTCAGCCGTTTTTACTTGAATAGTGAGCAACTTTTCGGAAACCACTGAAACAGACAGACAGACACACAGACAGACAGGAATTTTGTTGAAGGTGTTTTCGTTCATAACTTTGCTTGAAACGTGTGCAACCAAAATTTGTAGCAATGTACAGACAAAACCTTAATTTTATATATATAGATACCCGAAATCAAATATACATAGTAGTATTAAAATTTTAAGTGATAATTATTATTTTGTGGTCTACAGGTCCTCTCGGCTGATGTATACGACCACGACCATAACCGCTTTATATATATGGAATGTATCACGTGGGTGGGACGATTTTTGAGGTCTCTTTTTTCTTGGTAACCTCGCTATAAACATTTTCAATCTTAATAATCCTATTTACACATAATAATAAAAATATTCTTTTGAAAATCCGAGCTGTTATGAATAATTTTTATTGCATGTCAGAAGGGTTGTATTCACTCTTACCATCCATAATAGCTTGTATTCAGAGAAAATAATCTCGTGATTTTTCCAAGAAAGTCGAATTTACTTACTTCTCTCACCAAATTAAACTTTTAAAAGATTCTTCATTTTTTAAATGTATAAGATTTTTTTTGAATTACTAATGTTATTTATTAAATGAAAATTACTCATGTGTGTGTATTAACGAATTTTATTTTAATGTTCTTTTTTTCTTTAAGGCTGAAAACACTTCCGTGTTCATTTTGGGTTTCTACCCACCTACAAAAATATACAATAAAGCGTCATTTTTCTTCGTAAATTTCACAAGATGATGCAATCACAATTTCTTTCTGACAAATAGATATTTGCGTAGGTATTTACGTTCACAAAAAGTAAAATAAATGCAAACAACTAAATGAAAAAACTTGGAAAGCATAATATCTTGGATTATGAGATGAAGTAAGAAAATAATGCGTTGAAAATATCACAGTTAGACAACTCGCCAAGTGTTTTTCGTATATGAAGCCTCCCTCCCTCATTCTTAATCTAGGAATCTTAAAATATAATTCTTTGCAGTTTTTTTTATTATTCTACATCCATCCCAGCTTTGATAAATTCTTTTAATGAAAGACTAAAGTACCTGCTTAAGTCTTGTTATTCCACCTTGAATGTATAGGTACTTCAGATCTGAGCTATTAGACTTAGACTATTAGGAGATCTAGCATTAACTCTCTGGCACTAGAACAGTTTCTGTTCTTTCGCTTTTTTATAATAGATACTACGATGGCGTTTGTTTTGACGGGATGATAAAATCACTACCCTCAACTCTCCTTCAGGATACTAATGCAAATGCTTTCGCCACTCGTTTATCCCTATAACTTCTAGGGACCCTTGAACTTTCTTTCCCACGACATATAACTTTCACTCCTTCACTGTTTAAAGAGCCATTCTCAGCAATTTTCTCTTAACAATATATCCCAGACTACAGAGTTTGCACCTTTTCGGTACAACATTATTTATTAAATTAGCCACCTTCTGCCTATTAGAGAAAATCAAGATAAGAGGTGACATCTATTCGTATTTAATATATAGAATTAACAATTGCATGTAATGAAATAGGGAATTAACTCCTCCTGACTCGTGGTGGCAGGGAATTATCGGGGAATTATTTTCCATTCTACTATAAAAGAACCGAATTTAGGGAACGCGCTGTTGGTTTATAGTGAAACACTATTAAAATTATATTAGGTTGGAGTTGGTGGTGTTTCACAACGAGAAAAAATATAAATAAAAATACAAAGATTTTTTTTAAATTTACTCTATATATTTCGAGCTCTTAACTCATCATCAGGAGAACATTGACTGAAGATAAAATGATGAACACAATTTATTTAATATGATGAACTCACAAAAATTGACTGAAGATAAAGTGATGAACTCAATTTATTTAATATGATGAACTCACAAACAATTGTTCATTATATTAAATAAATTTTTTATCATTTTATCTTCAGTCAATGTTCTCCTGATGATTTAAGAGCTCGAAATATATAGAGGAAATTTAAAAAAAATCTATGTATTATTTTTTTCTTCTTGTGAAACACCACCAACTCCAACCTAATATAATTTTACTATAAGAACAATGCATTTACTAAACTGATTTTTTAAGCTCAGTTTCGGCTTTCTTACTAAAATAGTTGGCCCAAAAGAAATTGCCAAATCGATAAAATTTCGAAAAGCATAGATCCCGAGTTTTGAAAAAGATTTCGTTTATTCTTCAATTTGAACCTAAATGGTAAAAAAAATATCTTTTTAATATTATCTGATTGTACCTAGTACTAAATAAAATTAAAAAAAAATTTACTTATCCAAGTAGCTTTAACAAGAAGAAATATTATAGTTCACCAATTATAAAAAAAATAAGCTGACGTGTTCTGATGTGGGCATCCACATGACTTTACCATACAACCTGGCCCTTCACTTATATTTAATATTTAATAAAATTATTTATAACCATGTAGGGGACGGGGGGTTAGTTTTTTCATTTTAAGACTCCTGGGGGCCCACTGATTATGTATACAAAATTTAGTTGAGTTTGGTACCCTATATTTTCATTTTTTCAAAATTTGGTAACGCACAGACTAACGGACAGACTAACAGACATTTTGACAAAACAATTATTATCTCGAAAAATATAATTTTTTCGATGTTCACTTATTTGGCCTTTTTTGTAGAGCGAAATGCCATGGTTTCACTCAATTTTTTAATCAAAATAGTTTCAGCCGTTTTTTAGATATTTTGAAAAAAAGAAGGAAAAAACCATTTTTTTCATGCAGGATTACAATACTTGACAATACCCTGTATGAAAAAGTAATAATAAATACATCGAAGGAGACAATAAAAGAGTGTGTATAACGAAACTATAGTCTCGTTATAAATAAAATTTATAATTCCAGCAGAAGACACACTCTTTTATTGTCTCCTTCAATATATAAAAATTCTGCTACCCTCGTCACAAAAACTTTCAATTTTAAATAAATACATCGTACTGATTTCCTATGAATCATGAAAAATTATTTGAAACAAACTGAAGTTTATGCCAATTTTTTTGCAATTTTGGCTCCTACTTGTTTTCTCTTTCTATTTCATTTAAACTAATGAGTAATTCAAAATTACTCACGATATTCATTCTTGTTCTTGCTTAATATTATATTGTTTTAATTTCTGTGAAAATTGAATCATCTTGTTGAAAATACATATGAAATAATTTTACCTAAACAATTTCGCAGCTCTTTCAAGATAATCAAGATAATATTACATCCATAATAAATTTAAATAACGTTCTATAAGATATTTATTGATCATTTGGAATATCTAGCTGAAGAAAAATGTGAATAATTTTTCAAGGTTCGATACCCGTTCTCCTAGTTTTGAATTGGCAATTTTTTAATCTAAACCAGTTGTTCCCATCCTTTTGTGGCCCATCTCCCCTTTCTGGAGGTTGAATAACACCTATCGCCCCCTGTTCATTTTCATTGTATGCCTAATTTTAATTTGAAGTAAAGTGTAAATAATAAAGCAGTTTTATTATTTGAAACAATTTTATTACCTTATATAAAAACAACCAAAGCAGTTTTATCCTTAAATAAAAAAAAATAAAAATTTAAAATTTACATTTTTTACAGATTTTTTTAATAACAAAGAACTGAAATAATTAGCTAAGATCATAGACGTACATTAAAAAAACAACAACGTTTGTTAGAGGAATCTCTTTTTCCTCAAAATAATCTTGCACTACTTTAAAAATCGACTATCCCTTCGTATCAGTGATCAAAGTTCTAGCAAACAACATTTCCTCGGTAATTTACTTTTGTTAATTAATAAACCTCAAATAAGCTAATAAAATTCCTTTGTTATCAATCACAGTTGATTCATCAATCTGCGATACAAATTTACCTTTTTTCAACAAATTGGTGAGTTTGGATTCAACGTCTGTGGCCATTTCGCCAATTCGCCCGGAAACAGTATTGTTGCGCAAAGGAACCGATTGACTTATCTTTTTACTAGGGTCTTCGCTTAGTATGATTTCAACAATTTTTTTGGTAGCCGGTAAAACAAGAGTTTCTACTGAGGTTCTAATGTACAGTACTATTTTAATGTTTCCCCCTTTGAATACTCATCGCCCCCAAATTGCCCCAACTTATTTATTTCCCCCCCGATAACCCAAATCGCCCACTTGGGGGCGATCGCCCCCAGGTTGGGAACCACTGATCTAAACGGTTCTTAGTCTTAGAAATAGAAAAATTTTTGCAATAAATTAAACTTTCTCTTACCTTTCCCTCGAGTCATTATGGGTATCAGAATCCAGATAAGCCCATAGTTAGAAAGGTTTGAAAATTTATTATTCTCCATGTTTCAGACATTCTTAAACACAAGCCGGCATATAAAACAAACAATTGAAATGAATTCAATGTGATATCCCGTTAGGCATGCAAATCTTGTACTAGCTAATAAGTATTTAAATTAGTGTACATAAGACATAAAGGAAAAATCCAATTGGTTAGAGACCTCTAGGCTTAACGTGAGCTCGGCGGTTAGAACCATAAATCAGAAATCTAAATTATTTAATTCAATTATTTGATTTAAATATAAACCGTTATTCGCTTAAAGAAAAACTTAAGTAAATATTATCTTTAAATCACATATACTTAGTCGATTTTGGAAATACTGAAATCACGCAGGAAAAAATTATCCTTTTTGTTTAGTTTTTCGAAATATCTTAGAAATGACTAGAGCGAAGAGCTATTTCAAAAAATAAAGTTAAAAAAATGGAAATCACAAAACAGGCTTGATTAATGTCTACTCATCCTAACTCAAAAAGGAGATTATTTTCCAAAAATCTTGTCACTGATTGTGTGAGTTGTTGATAGAATCTTCAAACCTTGTGTCCTCCCTCATAGTTGATAATCTACCATGATTTTCTTTAGAAATTTTTCGCTTATTTTGAGATGTTTTAAAAAAATTTAAATAGTAGGTACTCAAATCAAATAGGTACTCGTATATACCTACAATTAATTATTCAATTCTTGAAACTTTATACAAATATTCACAGTGACTCTTTTTTAAAAATCACTTTTTGAACTCAAAGAAATGTTAAGATCTGAAAAAATTGCGCCATTGCTTGTTTGTGTCTTTGGTGTGTAATGAAAAAAAATCCAAGTGTATGGAAAGTCCCGTGAAGTGTTTAAATTACGCTAGATTTTGTTTATTTATCTCAGTAACACAGACCACTTGTTCACTCCATTACTAATTAATAAATACAAATTCTAAAATGTTTTCAAATATTAAACAAGGAAAAACCAAACAAACATAATTTCTTTTAATCTTTTTGTGCAATAGGGCAATAATCTTTTTAGTGCGTTGGTGGTTAATGTGAGTACTAATCTTTACAAACAGTACGACGGCTCATTCGAAATTTCAATCTGTCACTACGTCATAATGTGGAGAGAAAAAATCATTCCTACTATATAGTTTCAAACTTTGTGCTACTGGAGTTGAAGCTAAACAAATTCAATAAAAATACTATATTTTTTAAAATTAATCTACAACCATGATTTTTCTCAGTTCGTCTATTTAACAGCCTTGCAATTATCGCGAGTTCAATGTTTCGACACGTGACAAAATCACTAAAATAATTCGTCTGGCGCCTCTTAGGTCTTAGCCTGAGTATTTCGTAGTGCAAATGTCACATTACAAATACTTCTTAAGCTCTCATAGTAGTTCTATTTAAATTTAATCATTCCTTTTCACATTTTAAGTGATACATTAAAGAGGGTGTCTTCTAAATATACAGAGTGTTTCTAAATTGATGCGAAATATTTTAAAGGGTGATTTTTCAGCAAAAAGTGGTGTCTTCCATATAATTTTTTGTTCAAAAACACTTTCTCTCCAAGATACAGCCCTCTAAATTTAGGATGAAACAATTCTTTTTATTTAATATATCTATCCATTATGGAAGAATTTAGAAGAATGAAATTTGACAGATAACTGATGCTAATAAAATGACAGTTTTTGATGATTTTTGTAACCCTAAAATGTTATCACAAGGAGATGAAAAAATCACCAGCCTACTTGATTTTTTTTAACAAATAATAATCAATCTGTGAATTTTGAAAGTGAAAAGGGGTTGAGTATTATTTTATTTTTTTCTGATCAAGAAAACGATTTTATGAGAAAAAGTCAAGACATATAAAATTTGCATATTGAATCCGTCTTTTTAGATCAAGTTTTTAAATAGGAAAATGTAGACGCATTAAAAAGTTATAATGCAAACTATTATAGGGGTTGATTTTTTTCATCCTCGTGTGATAACATTTTAGGGTTACAAAAATCGTCAAAAACTGCATTTTTATTAGTATCAGTTATCTGCCAAAGTTCATTCATCTAAATTCTTCCATAGTGGATAATATTAAATAAAAACAATTTCCCCTCCACCTAACTTTAGAGGGCTATAACTTTATTTTATTTTATTTTATTTTATTTTATACGATATACGGGAGTTATCCCAGTTACAATATACATTTTTATACAATAAATTAACAATTAAACAAAACTAAAATACTAATTTATAGATCTTAATTATTTTTATAGAGAAAAGTTTGCGTAATTTAACATAATGTAATGTATTTATTTTTATTATATTTATATTATTTCATTTAAATTGAGTAGGTAAACAATTATTTTTATAGAGAAATGATTGCTTGGATAACTTGGAGGGGAAGGGGAAGGGGTTTTGAACAAAAAATTATATGAAAACCTCCCTTAATTTTTTGTGAAAAATCACCCTTTAAAACATTTCGCATAAATTTAGAAACACCCTGTATAATAAAATATCTTATTAAATTAACTAACGCCGATAGTACCTACCTATTAGATTGAAGAATTCTATAGAAAATGGAGAGATGATCAACTATGTACTAAATTCGATGTGTTATGGATTGTTATGTTTCTCTTCTTCGAAAATTGAACCCCAATGCCGAAAATGCAATCCGAGCAGTTAGCTTGCACACCAGAATGTAACCGCACCTGACATAGAGCACGCGTAAAATTTTTCACTCAAAGAATCCACTATTAAAAAACTTCGCGTTCACTTGATTCAAAATCTTAACATACACCCAAACCATATTTTATATTTTGATTAAAATATTTTAAGGTTTTAGTTTTTAAAAATTTTCAAAAATCGAATTTTTGGTTAGTTTATCTTTTTAGAATATTTTAATTAAAACTAAAAATAGGCTTCCTATAAAGTGAATAGCTGGGGTATGTTAACAAAAAAAAATAATGTGAAGTATAGGTAATTCAAATATCTGAATAAAAAAAGTAAATATATAATATTTATTTCAATGTATAGGTAGTATTCTTAATTTAAATTTAAAGCTCAAATGCCCATAGAAGTAGAAAAATTTATTAATGATGAAGAACGATTCTTAGAGTGAACATTTTTCAGATGCCATTACTCCTTGATGGGCAACCCGGATTGCATTTTTGGCGTTTGGGCTCAATTTCGAAGAAATGAAGCACCTTATAGGTCTTGAGAGACTTACATTTTCCAAAGGAAATGAATTGAGTAATATATTTTGTATCTTAAATAATATATATGAAATGGTGTATTTTGCCCAGCTTTGCACACACACCTTACAGAAAAAATCTTATTTTCAAATGATTTTTCTTCAACGTTCCATGCATTTCTAAGGACAATCAATGATCAAAAAATTACCTACTGAATTACTAGGTCCGCCCTAAAGGCTTTGCCTGCCTCTTGGCATACCGAGTAATTTTGAATAATTTCTTATATGAGAGAGTTCAAGTTTATTCATTTATTTCTTTTGTTATTCACACAGTTAAACACATCATCAAATATTACTGAGATTTCTATAATGACTAAGTTTCATATGAAAACTCGCCTTCCTCGATAACATATGATAGAAAATATCCCAATAGAAATTGGATAAAAGGTTCCGAAGCCAACCAAATAAAAAAAAAAGTTTCATATGAAATTTCACGTTTAGAGAATTCTAAATATATAACATTCATAATACTTTTAATGATTTCTCTGGGTTGGGCAAAGAGCATAAATGAGCAATGCGAGAAAATTAAAAATAAATTATAGAAAATTCACCTTTTTGTCAAAATTTTGAGACCTAATACAAATAGTTGTTTGCATTCAAATTAAAAATAAATCCAAGGGCTTTTGCAAATTTGAATTTCCATCAATTACATCTAAAACAATTTTAATACTTCAAGTCCTCAATTTTCTTCAATCCCTAAATATTTCGCCCCACTATCTTCTTAGTGTAACTTCTACTTGCATCCTCATCTTAAATAAATATCTTTATAATTAATTTATTGTTGCTATGAGGTATGTTGAGCCTTTCTGAAGCTGGTGTAATGTTCAAAATGAAGACAAGAAGGAATTTTATTCTGGTTGAATAAATGTAGATGTTTTATTTTCAAATCACGAATCTACACACATACATCTACACAAGACAATCCATCTACATTTATTCAACCAGAATAAAATTCCTTCTTGTCCTCATTTTGAACATTACACCAGGTTCAGAAGGGCTCATAGCAACATTAAATTAATTATACATAAACTATTGGCGCCTTTATCAAAATATCTTTATATCTAATTATCGTAACCACCGGAAGAAACCATCTCAAAATATTTTTCAGTGCTTTTAATTACCATAAACGAAAATTATTTTGATTTTAAGTTTTATTTTTAGATGTCAGGGAAGGTTCTACAATGTTAGAAATCAAGACATAAGTAGAGAACAATTTGAACTGGAATACTCACGTGTCCAGGCACTTGTTGTACTGCTAGTTTCTCGTCTTGCTCTGTTCCGTCTATTCCTAAACGTTCAAGATGCTCCTCTTCTCTGACGACGTCTTCGGCCTTCTATTCCGAGATAGGCGTGCGCAGACCCTCATCACAGTTATTTTTAGTGGCCAAACTCTTCTGAAGACGACGAAAATCCGCCGGCCTGAATTGCTTCTATCATATCAAACATTTCCTCCGCCAAACTCACCCCCATTTCACCTTTGATTCTTACTTGTGTGATTGGCAGCATATTTAGCTTATAATATTATCTGTTGATTGGTAATGAAGATATTTCATAATGATAGCAGTTTTAACTTTTCGATGAACTTTTTTTGAGTGAATTATATCAGAGAGATTAAAACTCCATTTACTTTCTTGACACTTTCAACACAATTGTAAACACTCATGGAGTTAACGAATCACACAGACTATATCTTCATTGGGTATGTGCATACAAATTAAATTTAAATTTTTAAAATTAATATTTATTATAGATAGATTAATTAAAATAAAAATATACTTATTTTTTGTTTTTACAAAAATCAGTTTAAAAGTCAATCCATTTCATTTGACACGAGGGATTTTCACATAGACAAATAAATAAATAAATAAAAAAAATATAAATAATTATGGTTTATCCTGAAGTGGAATAAATTTTTATAAACTAAATAAGTGTTTTGCCTTTAGGACTCCATTTATAATTCATTTTTGATCATTTATAAATTCTGGAAAAGTGATTTCTAACGTCACGCTATTGTTTCTGGTTACGGCTATAACTTTTATTTTAAATATTTTTCAAAACAAAAAAATACGGATCAACTATTTAGTATTTTTAATTAAACTATCAATTAATAAATAAAATTTAAATTTCTATGTTCATGCCTTATTGCTTAGGTTTAATAATAAATGACTGAGATTATTTTTTAAATTATGAATGAAAATTTGACTATAAATTACCTTTTAAGATCTTCAAAAAGAAGGAAGTTTAGGCCTAGATTCTGAAGTATTTTCTCCAAAAAATAAAAATATATAGAATATAGGACTTTAAAAAAAAGTGCAAGACTTATTGGGACAAAGTTGTGTGGAGGCGGTTGCTTCCATCAAACCAGTCTTAGGACAGTCTATTCGATGATAATGATGATTTGATGATATATTTTCTTCAAATATTAGTGTCGGGGGATTGATAGTCCTGTGATGAGCGCACTAAACTCGCAAGAATATTTCTTTTTCAGAATCTCCTTATTTTGAAAGCTCTCTTAAAATGTGGACGAATAAGGATATTTTATGAGAATAGGACACGCATGAGAGCAGATTGGTCGGTTCCCAATTTCCGCAATTTTATGATTAAAATGAAATAATTTTTTGAACACAAAAAATATTATAAATTTATAATATATTTATATACAAGTTTTATGGGTAAATGTTTTGTCCTAAAAGCTCATGAACTATCCGTATTACAATTGGCTGTAATATAGACTTAAAAATTTACGTTTTAAATTTATTTTACTCATAATGCAATATAGATTATTGTAACAGTTTATGAGTCAATTTTGAAACGCAATTCAAGCGTACAGTGGGTGGCGAAATTTTTATATTCATTTGAAAAATTATATCTTTCATACGACTTTAAGGGTTTAGCTTACTATTAAACTCATAATATCGTAACAATTGTTATCTTTATAGGTTTATTAGCTTAGGACAATACAAATTCAATAATAGAAATACAATTCAAAATACAATTTCAATATTTAGTGAATCCTCCCTTTCGAGCAATCACATTTTTCAAATTTAACATTAGATTTGATTTGAGTGAGGAAAGTAGTCAGAAATTGATTCTAGCAAGCTTTGACTTATTGTTTATTGCATTCTTAGTTATTTCCAATTCTTATATATTGAGAGTTCTTACAAATGGATTAGTCCAAAGATTCCCATTTTTATAATAATAGTTTTGGTAATTATTCCTCAGTGAGAACAATTTTTATTCGACTAAAACTCGTCTAGACTTGTCTTTGACATGCTTGAACTGGAAGAAATACTAGGGAGAGACTTCAAACCTTCTATCGGCACCCTTTTCGGAAAAATATTTCATTTTAATTGCCCCTTGAAACTATGCAACAATTTTATTTCATTTCGACAACCAATATAGTTTTCAAAACAAAACAATGTTTTTTTTAGAAATATTTGAAATAACGGATAGTAATTTGAAAATTTAAAGATCCTTCTGAAATTTTGAAATTGACCTTATATATATATATATATTTATGAAAATAATCTAAATGTTTTAAATTTTAGGGATGCGCCGTATCCACAGCATCCATGGACCGCCACTTGTTTTAAATAGAAATATATAAATAATTTTGGAAGTGCTGTTTTAATTTAATAATTTCTCAATTTAAAATTACAAAATATGTGACGTCACACCAGGGGAGGGTGGTCAAACAAATTTGACAAGGTCGGGGGGGGGGGTCTAAAAATCAAGAAATTCGCCTGACATAATTTATGGATGTCCCCTTAAATGAAAGTAGTGAATTGAAATTGAAAGTTTATTTTTACGGAGAGTAGCAGAACTTTTATAAATTAAAGGAGACAATAAAAAAGCGTGCTGGAAACATAATTTTTTTATTAATTTATTTATAACGAGACTATAGTTTCGAAGGCTTTGCCTTCTTCATCAGTCTATTACAATTGATTCACAGGAATTAATGTGTGAAAGTAGCCAATTTAAAATAGAAAAAAATGAATAATAATATAAAAATAGATAAAGCCGCACAGATGAAGGACGCAGTTCCCCTCACCTGATCTATTGTTTCATATGTTATTAAATAACATCTTTATTTCTGATTTTTTTTCTCATTTAGTATTTTTTTGCCCATTCAAAGTATAATAAAATATAAAGGATGTTGTGGAAAATTAATTAAAAATGAAATCAATCTTACTATTTGATCGATTTCGTAGCTCAAATCATGGCAAAGCTAACAATAGCTTAAAAATGAATACCAGGTGTACAATGTACATATATTTAAAAAATATTAAGTACTAATCACTTTTATTCATAAAAAATAATTTCCGATTGGAGTTAGACCATACACTTTTGAAAAAATAAAGAAAAGTGTTTAAAACTGAAATGATTTGTTTTTTTTAAGACCGGGTCATTCAGCGAATGTCTGCCGGTGAACCGGTTTTGGAATTGATGATGTCTTCCGGGTGAGAATAAACAAACAAACGATTCATCAAACAGGAGTTGAGTATAGTTGCGTGGTTCAGTTCTAATTTTGAATATCATCATTTTAAAATTGTCTATTAAAAAATATAACATTCGCCGAATCAAATATAGAATTGTTTGAAAAGAAATTAGTTATCGGGGTCACAGGAGTAATCACTATGGATTAGGATGGGAAGCAAAACAAGGAGTTGATGGCAACATAAAAAATAGTACTTGTGTCTGCAGCACACGATCTACTTTTCCTTACTACTTTCCTTTCTTTAGAATCATCCCCCCAATAAATTTCATTACCATATTAGATTGAAAAAGTTTATTTAAAATTCAAATGTTTCGTGATAATGTGTTCCTTTATCAATGGCATTTTAGAAATTAAAAAATATTGTTGCTTTAAAAAAATTAATATGTAGCTTATATTATTATGTGGGATTGTATTCTCTACTCCTTTCAATATAAAATGCTTTTTAAAAAATAAAGATTCATTTTCACCTTGAGAAAGGCGCTTGATGTTTACCGGTCAGGATCTTCCGATCGACTGACAGGTGAACAGCGGAGACACGTCCCTTTTATAATCACGGACCCGAGGCACGAATATTTACGCATACATCACCCGCAAGCCGCGTCTAATTAACCAATCAGTTCATTACTAATTAGAGCCTCCAGGCTTATAAAGACAGCAAGCCTCTCGACGCAAAATCAGTTGCTGAACCTCATCGAAGAGGTCAACTCTCCGAGGTGATAGCCTGGGAACGATTTAATAGAGAGACGGCTTGTCTCTATGTCATGGCTCTCTGAAACGAAGAAGTAATTTTATACACGTTGTGTTTAAAGTTTGCCAAGAAATTGTAACGAAAAGGCAATAAGTGAGGGCTTTGTCCAATTATTTTATTAAAGCAAATTTCTACTGCCTTTGTGCAAATTCTTATTTTAAAATAGCATTTTCTGGCTCCACGCCGCCAAAAGAGATTTTAATCTCTGAAGATCTCCCATCAAGCCCGGCGAGCATCCTTCTAACTAACCCTTCGAGTCAAAACTAAAATTCATCCATCATCTTAATGATTTCCTATGATTATATTTATTTATTTAAATTCATATTTTAAAACAATTAATTATTCAAATTTCTCAAACTCATCCATAAAAGAATAAATTTTTTGAGAAAAGATTGGATTATAAATCAGGGGTGCTCATAGGGGGGGGGGGTTAGACGCAGAGTTCGTCTTTGAAATTTCTGGGGGGGGGTTGAAAATTGTTGCAAAATTGGCATCACATACTAAAATTAAAAACGGTCAAGTTTATAACTTCATCAAAATGTAATAAAAACCTCTTGTAATTGTTTAGAAGTGAATAAAATATAATGTACAAAAGGGGGGGTACATTTGATGAAAGTGGGGGGAGAGTACTTTTTATGAAACTGAAGACGGGGAGAGTTATGAGGCTAGGGGAGAAGGGCACCCTTCTTTAATTAATCGTTTTAAAATTATTTTCTATAAAAGATTTGTATTTAATTTTAGCTTATTATATGTCAATTTAATGGGCGGCTCTAGTCGGAGAGTGTACCGAGTCTTAAAAATGTTTCACATTTCCTTCCAATTTTGTTTATATTTGCATGGTAGAGCGTAAAGAGCAGCGTGACGGCCAGGTTGTGGCCACCCCTCTTATATAATCATGATCAGTATATTTCAGAGGTTTCTAATTTGGAATCGATGTAAGTTGTCGCGTCAATTAATGGGAAATTAAAGAGGTGAGAGGAGGCGATGTTGTAGCTCGTGACACCATGTGTAGCTGTTACACAGAAGAGGCTTTGATGGCTGTTTTATTCTAAGACGGCCTGAAATAGCGTAACTCGCTGCGAGTGCCAGACTCTGGGTTCCCAACTCTCAAACAGTGGACGTCAAATGAGTGGGGTGCAAATTGGAGGCCCTTTGACGACCTTCAAGTCCATTGACTTCCTTCCGTATTATGTAGGAAGAAGATTTTTTAACGTTTATTCACCGAAGCAGGGTCGGGTCTAGATGGGGGCCAAGGGGGCAAGTGACCCCGGCTGCAAATTTTAACAAGCTGCACATTTTGGGAAGCAGGAAATTTTTTGTATAAATTTAACATTTGGGGCTGGGGGGAGCGTCGGCATTAAAGTTTTTTATTTATCCACCAACGTTTCGTCGACTTTGCCGACTTCTTCAGGGCTTCAAATAGTCATGTCACACATTCGTCCAAATTTTTTATTACCTTCGTTACCATGGAAGGCCATCAAAATTGTATTCTGATGGCCTTCCATGGTAACGAAGGTAATAAGAAAATTTAGACGAATGTGTGACATGACTATTTGAAGCCCTGAAGAAGTCGGCAAAGTCGACGAAACGTTGGTGGATAAATAAAAAAGTCACACATAAAAAACTTGTCCTTATTTTCCCAATATAAACTTTCAAATTATAGTTTTTAACTTCATGAATTCTATTGAGAAATATACAAATATATGCATGAGACCCGCTCGAAATGGGCCTCTTGCTAGCCAGTTTAGGCAACTGTCACGGTGATAGTTTCCTGTTAAGCTCCCCAAAACATGATGTTTTTAAATAAATAAGAAATAAAGGGCGTAAGAAATTAATTTTCTGCTTTATATTTCAAATTAAAATATGATATATACTTAAATAGTGTTTGTTGTGCAGTCAAAACACATGTAGCTACTATTAAATAAATGAGAAATGTAATATTGATAGCGAGAGAGAGCTGCTTACGTTAGTTCAATATGCACCAATATTGTAGATAAATTAGATAAACTTGAATAGCGTTGTTTATTCTATACATAATATTATAGAAATTATTATTATAAAAGCCTCTATTTCATATAATTAATTATTTATGAATTATAGGTAGGAATCGAATGAAAGGCTGGATAGACGTTCAAATAAAATAGGAAATTCATCCTTCGTTTTGAAGAGTTAAAAAATAAAAAAATAAAAACAATACATTTTCACAGAATTACTTATAATAAAAAAACTAAAAAACACGCTTCTAGTTCTATAAGTGATCGCTATGCCGAGGTTTGTGTCTCCTTACCTTACCTTACCATAAAATAGACCAAAAGAAAGAAAAAAACGATTTTATTTAATCTATGTTCTAATATAAGAAAATAGCATTTCAATTAAGAATTTCGTAGTTTAAATGAAATGTTATGAAAACATTCAGTTTCATCACTGGGGCACCGAGTCGACTAGAAATGGCAAAAGGATTTAATGTTTTCCTCATTACATATTCAATTAAATCTATTGAAATTTCATATCTATTAAATGTTTTCTTTTATATTTTATATCAAATAGTTTTTATTAGAATATTTGCATTTTAAAGGCTAGTTTATTTGAAGTCTAATTTGAAAAAAACGCTAATTACTACTTTGAAATAATTTTTAAAAAATATGAAATTAATAAATATCAGAAAACAATCGATTATTAATAATTATATTCAATTTTGAACGATATTGATTGATTAGTTTTTAAGAAAATGTTAAAAAGCTAGAAAACCGTAACAAATGACTCGCTGATGCCGAGTGACACAGCCTCTTGAACTAAAGGTTCATTTAGAACTGACCAAAAATAAATGAGAAAGAAAACGATCTGATGTTATCGATTCTACCTATCTGAAAGTTCACAGTATGTCTATTACGTAAGAAAATAGCATTTTGATTAAGAATTTTGTAGCTTAATAGAAATTGTATGAAAAGATTCAATTTCTTCTATCCGGGAGTGAAACAACTAAAAATGGCCAAAAGTTTTTTTTCTCAATAGATATTTATTCAAAGCAATTGAAATTTCATATCTCTGGGTTATTTTTATTTATCTTTTATATCAAATAATTATTATTAGGAAATTTGCATTTTAAAAGGTAGTTTATTTGAAGTCAAAATTGAAAAAACGCTAATAACACCGTTGAAATTTTTTTTAAAAAAATATAAAATTAATATATATTATAAAACAATAAATTATTGATAATTTAATTCTATTTTGAATGAAATCGATTCAGTACTTTTTGAGAAAATGGTCAAAAACCGTTTGAACCGTCAAAAAACTACGTTTTTTGAAGGACGAGATGCCTTTGAAAAAAGTTTAAAAAGTCATATGAAACGAAACATTGACTTGTGACATGGAGGTGAATTTTAAAATGTTTCTAAAACGGCCTTTCATATACGGTTTTTGGGGTTTTCGACGATTTTTTCAAAAAGTACTGAATCGATTTCATTCAAAATTTAATTTAATTATTAATAATTAATTGTTTTATAATATGTATTAATTTTATATTTTTAAAAATTATTTTAAAAAAGTTATTAGCGTTTTTTCAAATGATACTTCAAATAAACTACACATAAAAATGCAAATATTTAAATAAAAATTATTTTTTATAAAAGATAAAATGAAAAAACAAACAGATATGAAATTTCAATAGATTTGATTAAATATATAATGAGAAAAAAAATAAAACTTTTTGGCATTTCTAGTCGAATAGCTGCCGAAGCGAAAAAACTCGATGTTTTCATAAATTTTCATTTAAACTACAAAATTCATAATTAACATGCTATTTTCTTATATTAGAAACATAGTGGGAACCTTAAGATAGATAAAATCGATAAAATAAGATCGATTTCTTTCTTTTTTATAATCAGGAACGAGGTTTTTTGAATCACAGTAGGAAGATCGAGTCCTTATAGAATGATGGTTATTTTTATTTTTTTCAATAAAAAATTTTCATCAGGGTTTATAATTTAATTTTATTTGAAACAAGAGACGTTTCGGCATTAACTCAATACCATCTTCAGTCTATGTTAAAAAATAAGATATCATTATATTTCCTTCATGAAGATGAAGATGGCATTGAGTTGATGCCGAAACGTCTCTTGTTTCAAATAAAATTAAATTATAAACCCTGATGAAAATTTTTTATTGAAAAAAGAAAAAATAACCATCATTCTATAAGGACTCGACCTTCCTACTGTGATTCAAAAAACCTCGTTCCTGATTATAAAAAATATTATAAGAATCAAATAATTACGATTTCTTTCTTATTTATAATCCTTTTGGTCACTTTTATCAAGAGACTGTGTCGCAAGCCTCCCGGCATGACCGAGTGTTTGTTATGGATTCCTCAAGTCCATTCAGTCCACAGTATAGATATAAATTTTAACATTATAATTTAATTAAATTAGAATTTGTTTATATAATGTAATAAATAAATAAATAAAATAATTTAAGAAAAGAGATATATTATATACAAACAGCCTTGGTCTGGCAACCACTGGCCTAAGACTCAGAAGGCAGAGCAAAGCTACTATATATTATTGTATTATTAGTTTTTCATAAATAATTCAAAAAGTTATTATACATTATATAAAAGCAACGTATTCACACCTCCAGATAAATTAAATTGATAAAATAATATCTTTTTCTTTCTTATTTATAATTATTTATTGAGAGAAGCTTTTGATTTCCCTGATATTCACTTCGATTCGAATACCCTGAAAAAATTTTTAAGAAAAAAATAAATACCTTTAAGCGAGCGTACCCGCCAAACGTACTAAGTAAGATCCGTCGAGTGCGATTCATAAAAGGTATATGTTTGGCACCAACTTCAAAAGTAATTTCGTGTTAATATTTCGTTGTTTAGTTGTAACTAAATAAGATAATAATTATTTTATACCTTTTAGTGTATTTTTATATTTGTTGCACTTAAATTTTTGTAGTCGGTTTTTATTTTTTTCTTAAAAATTTTTATTTTTCTCTTTTTAGTGATGTTATTAATAGTGATTATATCATCAGAACTTGACCAAATTAATATGACACCATCCCTAAGACACCCCTTTCGGATAAAAAAAGAACCATCGAAATCGGTTCATAAACAAAGAGGTTAGGTCTAAACAAACCTAAACAAACCTAATAAAAAAGGTCTAATACCTATGAAAAAAATCGAAAAAAAAATGGGACCAATCGGAAGCTAGACTGGACCCAATGCAAAAAAAATTTTCAAAATCGGTTGACAATTGGCGGAGATATGAGGTAACATAGGCACAAAAAAAAAAAAAAAAAAAAAAAAAAAAAAAAAAATTCAATCGAATAGAGAACCTCCTCCTTTTTGAAGTCGGTTAAAAATGTGTGACAGCCTATCCATGTTGGGCGTCTCTGTCGCATCTGACCTGTCTTGGAATGAACACATCTCCTCTGTAGCGAAATCTACAGCAAGGAAGATTGGCCTCTTATTCAGGTCCAAGCGATTTTACAAACCCCACAACTTCTCACCATCTACAAGGCCCAAATCCGCCCCTGTCTCGAATACGGCTCTCATCTATGGAGAGGAGCCTCAAAATATTCTCTTGCTACCCTTGATGCAATTCAGAAACGAGCCGTCAGGCTAATTGACGATTCTACCCTCACCGACTCCCTCGACTCGCTGGCTCATCGAAGAAATGTCTCTGCCCTTTCCCTTTTCTATAGATACTATCACGGCAGGTGCTCTGATGAGATAAAATCAACAATTCCCCCAAAGCATGCTTTGCACGTAGCACGCGTTTTGCCGACTCCCAACACTCTTTCGCGGTCAAATTAGAAAAGTGCCGGACCACTTCATTCGCCAATTCATATATCCCCATGACTTCAAGGAACTGGAACTCCCTCCCAGCCTCCATCTTTCCCAGCACTTATAATCTTCAAACCTTCAAAACCGGAGTGCATAGACACCTACGTCTACACCCTCTCACTTAATCAACTTTCCCTTCTCTTCGGTAATGCAAGGGTCTTTCGAGATCCATAGGGGCTGCATCTTTACTGGTACACCCCTTCTTGCATTCGATTGCATTAAAAAAAAAAAAAAGCTTTTTGGGATGAGAGACAGCCCCCTCCGATCCCATTCATTATTTGTTATGAATTTTTCTGACTATTATTATTAATTCTCCAAATCACATGACATCTACAATTTTGGATTAAATTAATCTTTTCATGTACTCGAATTTAGTATAAAAAAAAAATATAAGACTACAACACTCGGCGTGATAAGAAAGGCTCGCTCCAAAGGGCTCATGACTCCGAAACAATTATTATATTTTTGACGTGACAACGTCTTATAATTCGATGAAGCCGGCTGCACTCTCGAAAAACATGACTCATCTGAGGCGTTCCATTTAAGGCTTGAAGTGCAAGCGAGAGCGCGGAACGAGCAAGGAGCTAAGGAGGAACAGCTAGGCTAGAAAAGCAGGAGTGGGGGTGTCTCCAGTCAATTTCCCTTCGCCATCGTGTGAAGGGCACAAAACCTTCTCTTCCCATCTGAACGTATGTTAATAGTATCCATCTTTAAGACAGTCTTTATATATTTTTTGTTTTTTATTAAAAGTGTGTATAGGAAAGCCGAATCAATTATTAGAGAGGCGTTAAATGACAGTGGAGGAAAATTTATGAAAAAAAATACAATGAAATATATTTGACTAATTCTTTAATGATGGACTTTAATGAATCACACTCGAATATTTTCTCTTCATTAAATAACCATATTTTAAATAATCTCCCAATGGAAAACCATATAGTATTACTAATTAAAAGTATTTCAAAATATTATTTTAAAATAAGATTACACTATATAACAAAAAGAGTTATGTAGACAAAAGTAAATCGAAAAGAATATTTTTTAACAAGTTAACCCATTTTCAAGGATATTAAATATAATTAATCGTTTCAACTTTTTCTTACAATCGTACCTGATTTAAAAACTATATTTTTGGTATTTCTATAATATATATTTAAATTTTTTTATTTGTTTTATAACTTAATTAATTCTTAATCTTTGAATTGTGTAAAAAACATTGGTTTAATAAATAAATAAAAAATCGGTTGTCTGTAAAGTCGGTTTACTGACGATAGTTGAACGTGACAACGTCATAAGAAAATACCATTCCATCAGTATTTTCTTATGACGTTGTCACGTTCAACTATCGTCAGTAAACCGACTTTACAGACAACCGATTTTTAGTATTGAATAAATAATTTTATTATTATATAATAAAAAGATATAAGGGACAAGTTTATTTTAAAAAGCAGCCGATAGCTACGAATTTAAAAATGCCAATCCTCACATTAAAGTGAAGTTTACCATTTTAAAATTCTTCTTTGATGCCGCTCTTCTGAAAAGAGACATTGAAATCAAGGGTATATTTTAGCTGCAAATATTCCAAATTTCTTTTCTTTATCTGATGCATCAACCCAAGTCTGTTCTCATTCCTGTCAGAATATCTAGTATAGGCCCATGGTATTCGAAGCAATCTTAGAAACGAAACACCCATATTTTATAGACATGTTATTTTTTTACAGAGAAGAAATTCTGCATAAAAGTTATATATTTTTTTATTTTTTAAAATTTATTGGGAATCAGTTTTCTATGTTTATGTTCTATGTCGACTAGCACTTATCTTTGGTTAATTATATTTATTAATTCTTTTGTAATTAGAACATGCAAAGTTCGACTTATGTATTTCAGTTCAAAATTTGTATTCGAATTTTTACTCACTTTTTATTATCCGATCGAGCTGATTTTGAATATATATTTAATTCCTGAGACAATATAATTTGATTCAAAAACCAAACACTCAAAATGGAGAGGAGGGTCATAAATGCAAATTCCTAAGCCTTTGGACCTTTCTGAACCAAATTTTGTACACTTAATCTATGGACGCCTAAAATATCGAAAAATGACTAATATTATTTTTTTAATTTTAAAAAAGGTATCTATATCCAAATATGAAATCCATAGGAGATATGAAGCTTTTTGTGTTTAAAAATCAAATATCCCCGATTTTTTGATTTAAGTGTAAAATTTTGAAAAAAAGTAAAACACTTTTGAGATATTTCAAGAATAAACCTATATAACAAAATTGAATCATAAAACTTGAAAAAACCAGGTGATAGAACACTTTAAAAATTTAAAAATGTATCCCAAAATGACTTAACTTCCTTTTAGGACTTCTACCGTATATCTTATCAAGTTTATGAGATCGCGAAAAACATTTTGAAAAACCCTTTAGGTTTCAAATTTCAAGAAATCCCTTCTCAGCTCACCCCCTACATCGTAGAAAGAATACATACCTACTCCAAATTTCATTTTCATCTTTCTAGATGCAGGGTTTTGTTCTATGCGCCAGTAAATGAGAATGAGTCACTCAGGTTTCCTTTTTATATAAGAGAAGAAATATAGGCATATATTACGTATTTACATGATTATTCGGATCACGCTGAGGACAACCTCATTGATTTCGCCTTATAAATAAATATAAATTGATCAAATTAAACCTTTAGTCATATAATCATCAACTCTGCTACTCTCGTCAAGGTAAATCTTTTCAATTAAAATTACTACGTTTTTCTTCCTATAACTTCTCATTTTATACTAATGACGTCAGAAGTAGCAGGCTGATAACATCCTAAAACTCTGAGGAGTTTTTTGTTGTTCTTAAAAGGTTTAAAAGGAAAGATAAATTTCTTTCTTTTTTTTTCTTAACCAAAAAGAAATAGTCTGAATTTCGAAATGGTGATTTATACCCCCTAATTTGTATATTTTGACGTTGATTGCAATGGATTTATTTGATCTTGTGTGTTTCAACTTCTTTGTTCTTAATTTAAGTATCCTTACACTAATGGAACCGCACTCGGTTATTTTTTGCTTGTGAATGAATTTTTCCCTCGTTTATTCTCCAACTTATGCGATCACCTCTTAAAAATGCTTTTTACTCCACGTTGACTTGCATTCCTTCAATAAGAGCGATTCTTAAAACCTCTGACATTTTGTCCACACTGCCCAAGTGATAAATAATCGTTTTCGTTTCGATCACCGGTGCCAAAGTCTAGCTCTGACCTACCCTTTCTGGAATAGGCATTTTCCTTTCTATTAGCTGCCTTTACTATGTTCTATACAAGACACAGCTATCTAAAAACTTCAGTGAGTGCTAATTAATCACAGTCTAAAAATATGTTATAAAAAATATTTATTTTTAATTGCGGTAGAAATTGGCTTGGAGCCTACGTCAAGAAGGATGTATAAAATAAATAAGTTATATTCATTATATACTCTCTCTTCAGATATTTATACTTAGGCGGAAGGATCTTAATATTATAATCTGAATCTCAAGCTAAAAGATAGGGTTCAATTCAAAACAAAGATTATTATGATCCTCCTCAATCAGCTTAGAAAATAGAAAGATGTTTTTGAAGACAAATTGTCATGTATGGTCTGTGAAATCTGGATAATTGGGGAGAGAGTTAGAGGAAAATTGAAGGCCTTCGAAATGTAGTGCCACAGAAATATGTTAAAGATTATATTATAGATATGGGTGAATATAATAAATTACAGTTAAGTTTTGGAAACATTTACGAAAAATATACGCTGTGCAAGATCTGAACAGCTCGAATGATAGGGAAAATTAGCTCTTTTTAAATTTTTCTAATAAAATTAAGTAACTATTTTTTAAAACAGTTTAACGCTATTTTGTGCCTTTCTTTCAAATTGGATCACATTTTAAAAGTAACTTTTGTACAACGCTTTGAATCAAATTAAGTGATATATTCACTAAAAATTCCTAAGGTCCTTTTATAATTCTGTATCGAAATCGGTTATTAAAAATTGATCAAATTAAATCTTTAGTTATATAATAAATCGCATATCCATATCGTCGGCTTAGAGTGTAAACCTACTAACTTCATTTTTTATCATATATGACAAATTAATACCGTTCGAAAGAAAAAGAAATGCAGCATCATCCAAGTAAAACTGCTACTTAAAATTATGATCGTAAGTTGTAGAAAAAAAATATGAAAAATATTTTTTTCCATAACAACAATATTAAACTTTGTCAGTTTTTTCTCTCCCTGTAAAATTTCCTTGTTATGAGTTAGTAGGTTTACACTCTAAGGCGACGATATTGTTTTTTGTTTTATTTGTTTTCCTGATATTGATTTCCTTAACTTAAAATTCTAATTGTAAATTTTAATATTCAATTTTATAAAATCGTGTTGCTTTAATTTTGTCCATATAATAGTGTCTATTTTTTTTAAAACCCTTTATAAAACAAGTGAAGAACATAATTAGCTGAGTTAGCTGAGTGGTCCTATTACTTAGCTTTGAGAGAACATGAATCTCTTTCAACATTATAGGGGGCGAAGCTAAGTTCACAATCATGCCATATTTTTATTCACTGTGAAACTACACACCCTTTACTATATTAACTAACATCATGTTTCACCTAAAACCTACACCACTTTCCATAAGTAAAAATATTTTTATTCGTTAAACCGGGCTGTTCTGTGATTGAATACATACCATCTTTTGACAGCCATTATGTTTATTGAGAAAGATACCTCCAGTATCTAAATAGCAAAAAGTCGAAGAAAGTTAATTCTGATGCCAAAATGTTTGTATTTTCAGTACGGGATATTGATTAGATTTCCAGTTTGTGAACTTCAAAACTTCCAATTCAAAAATAATTAATATCACCTAAAATAATATACCTTAAGTAAAAAATAATCCTTACTTTAGCCCGCCCGGTAGGCACCCTTCATTCTCTCCCTACCAACCGGGTTTACTGAGTATACAACTTTATATACTTTATCTTTTATTCAACTAATACAACTTTATATAGTTGTATTTTAAACTGCTGGCGACTTATCTTTTAAATTAATCTTTTGGGTCAAAATTTCAATTCAAAAAAATCAAAAATATATTTAAAATAAAATTTATTCTAAAAGTAGTCACAACTTAGAATTAAAAACAAATCACAGAATACATAAATATGTTAAAAATTAATTAATTTATCATTAAACTATATATCCTTAAATCTATATCTTCAAATTAAGAACAGTCTGAATAAATTACCTATCTTTTTATATTTTTTAAGAACTTTTTCCACATAGAAATAACACATCGATTTATATAAAACTATAAAAACAAAAATTACAATTATGAATGTCTTTGATAACAAAAGATATCCCATTTTTACGTTCAGATCAAGTACATCTGCTGGGGAAGGTTCTTAAGGAGCTGATTGCTGATCCTCTTGAAGACGACAGTCAGTTTTTCGTTGAGTTGTGGCATCATCAGTTTTACTACCTCGAGGCTGTTGTCCCGCAGAAAGAGATTCGTTGCCTCAACTGAAACATTTCACAATCTCTCATTAATACTTATACAAATTGGATCATGATTTATACTTGAGGTATTACATTTTTTGACAACAACTCTCTAGTTTTTTGACCATTGTCAATTCATTAATCAAATAATGAAATTGTTATGAAATCCCTGTTTAGAAACCGCAAAATAATTGATAAGTTATCAAACGTTTAAAGGTGAGACTTGGAAAGGTTTGAGCTTAAAATCTGAAATATTATGAGGTTCAGATTGTAGAATGTAAATTTCAATAACCATTCAAGATAAATAATCTTTATCAAGTAATAAGTCCCAAGACTGGTTTTATGTAACCACTCAAATCTATCTAACATGAACTCTTTTAATTCTCTAAAAGTCTTCATTAATGATAAAAATTATACTTATAAAAATTGTAAAATCTCCAAAATTTGGAAATATATTGCATCTCCTTTTTAATTTAAATATATGAAAAAAAAGAAGAAGAAATAGACAAATAGATAACAAAAAAATTATGTTCATAATATACTGAAATGATTATAATTTTTTCAATTAAGACTATATATTTTTATCTACTTATTACTTTTGTATGTATTTAAATCTTTATTGAATAAAAATAAATCAACAACGCCAGATTTACAAAAATCTTTAAATAAAGGCCCAAATTTCAGTAAATTAATTATGTAGTCATCATATCTCTTATACGCAAATCCCATTATTGTTTTATTACGAAAAAAGTTAAAGAAGAGTAAAAAATTTTCCGGTACCGGGAATCGAACCCGAGCCTCCTGGGTGAGAGCCAGGTATCCTAGCCACTAGACCATACCGGACTTGTTACATCCTAAAGAAGCCGCATTTACTCATCTTGAATAGTAAATTTAAATTTAGCACAGTGATACGTTTGGAGTTACTAAATATTTATCCCCCTCGTGGCGATAAGGTTGCATACTGCATAGCAAAACCATCTTATTTAATTTTTTCACAGATATACAATTTTCAAATATTCTTCAATTTTTTTTTCAGAATATAAAGAATGAAGTCACAGATAACGGCGTAGTACTTCTGAATATGTATTTTTTTTCTTTAATTTCAGTCAACAAAGAGACGGCGAATCGATTAAAATCACGATAGGAGTGAGATATATTCAAGATATAAAATTAATAAATTCAATACAAATTCACCCCTTTAACATTAAAGCTTATGAAGCTCGTCAACGAGCTTATTCGTTTTTAGAAAATTTTTTACCGTTAAGTGAAGAAGCGGTTGTTGATTTTCGCCAATATAGTGAACATAATAATATATAAGTAACTATAGAGTTGTAAATCAGAAGCTGAAAGACCCAAAAAATTGTGAAAATTTCCAAAGTAAAAGGTTACTTCTCCACATTTATTCAAAATAACCTCCCATTTTTTTGTAGTCAGTTAAAAAATGTAGATATTGATCTTGATAAATAAAATAATATATAATGAATTACAAATTAGACCGGTTTTTAAAAAATGGGAAAAATCAAAAAAAAAACATTAGTAAAGAGATACTTTCGTTACTAATATATTTCTCGGGTTTATAACTAAAGTTTTAAATTTTGCTTCTCTCAAATTTACAATTTTTGAGTTTATATTTAAATAGACAGACCAATCGGTTTTGAGGCATTTTTTGGGTTCTGTTAAAACTTGCACTCATTATTTTTATTTTTTCATTTAGTATTAAAAAATTTGTTTCAAATTTAAATTATTTGAAATAAAAGAAGTGAAACTAAAAAAAAAAAACTATTTAAAAATATGTAGGTGTGATTGAGCTCTTTCTTCATTAATTATTTTAGTTAATATTTTTATATTAAAGTGTAATTTTTCTTTTTTCTTTTTATATTTTGAATGTAGACCAAGAATATTGATTGACAAAGAAATATTTAGATAACCCAGCAATCATTGATTTCTAATTTATTATTCAAACGAATAAACAAATAACCTACATTGGATATTTATTGGATCAAGTGGATGACAAGGTTAATTTAATCATTTAAGGGTTGTATGAGAGGAATAGTCCTTGCCAAAAGAAATGACAATATATTTATATGTATATATATATATATGACAAAATATACTAGTTAAATACATATATGGAAGCAAATATTTATATAAAATACAGATGAAAATAATTTTAATAAAGTGATAAAATTTTAGAGACGCAAATACGTATTTCAAAATGAGTGATTATTTTTCCAGAAATCTTGAAGTCTATTTTCAAATTTAAAAATCAGCAGTTATATTCTTCAAAAACTTTTCTAAAAATTTTTTCTAAAGATCTATAGTCTGCTGAGATAAAACTTATTTTGTAAAATCAGCTTTTTTATCAATACAAATTAAATCAGATACGTTTTCTATTAAGTGTATAAAATTTCAATGTTTTAAGGAAGGTTAATTTTATGTCAGGCCACATTCATTGCCGCTTGGACACACATACAGACAACCGAAAAAATAATATTTGCAAATGTTTTTTCTTCTTTCTGTGAAATATTTCTGGTCAGAAAGTTATTAATATTGCAGCTCCAGCCCTGGCTTCCTGAGATAGTTCACCCCCTCCTTCCCCTCCAGAAATATCTGGAATCCCTATACCGAGTCATGAGAAATCGTGTTCTCTAAATTGATTAATCCCAATTTTAAGTTAGAAAGGTAGTGACGAAAATCATGATAGAGTTGAAATATAGAATTAGTAAGGTAAGATACCTAAATTCAATGCAAATTCACCCTTCTGACATTTATTGGCAGACAGTCGGTAAATAAAAATTTTTCTCCCCATACGAATATGTCTTTTATTCACTGAAGGCAAGCCCCGCTCATAGCTGTTACTGATTTTCGACAATAGAATAATAAATACTTAGGTACTCTAAATCTTGAAAAAAACCTTAAGATATATTTAAAATTTTACTTGTAAATGAACATTTTGGCTACCATTTTCCAATTTCTCCCAAAATTCTACTAAGATAAAAATCAAATGATATATAAATCTATATGTATGTTATCCTTCAGATTACAATTAAAAAAACACCCTTTCGGTTTCTCAAAGTTTTTATGCAAATGGATAGAAGAGATCCGGTCGTTCTTGCAATATTTATGAGTTAAGTAATATAGGTGCAAAATATATAATTTATATAGAATTAAAAAAAAAAGTATTCCGATTTTTTTATACTTCATGATTAATTCAACTTTAAATGTAGACACTCCGACTACGCTCAGACAGATTTATAGATTTTAAAATTAAAGAGGTATTTTTCCGAGAACAGCTGACTTTTTTCATTAATAAGAAATAAATTAAAAGATTGTTTCTTCTGCTTAATATAAATATTTCCATTTATTTTTAAATTGTGTTTAATTATAAACGTTATTCCTGTTTCCTCCACCACTTTTCTAACCATCCACCAATCTTTTAGAACGTCCTTGAGGTCAACATTGTTGAGATATCGTCGCCTTAGAGTGTAAACCTGCTAACTCCATTTTATTTGATCAAATATGACATATTAATACCGTTCGAAAGAAAAAGAGATGAAGCATCGCTCAAGTAAAACTGCTACTTAAAATTACGATCGTAAGTTGTAGAAAAAAAATGTGAAAAATAGTTTCTTTTCATAACAACAACATTAAATTTTGTTTGTTTTTCTCTGCCCTGTAAAATTTCCTTTTTGTGCGTTAGCAGGTTTACTCTCTAAGGCGACGATATTTGATAGAAAAGATTAATTTGTTATTCTCTTGACCCCCATTCTCAAAACATGTAGATGACACTCCTGAAATATTTCTTTTTTCCACTTTTAGATATCAGAAACCTCATATTGGTGATTTAAATCGTCGTTTCTTATCCTACCCGGATACTAAGTTCTAGAAAAGGCTTAAGACTAGCATTTCTGCAACTTGAAGGCGATTTTTCATCTTAGTTGTTTCAGCTCTTGTTTATAAGGAATAGGCTAGGATTGGTCTTATTGGTACATTTATTATACACTAACCGACAAAAAACTTAACATTTGAAATTTTGTTTTTCGAATTATTATTTTTGAATATATATTATGGATTTAATATCATTTTAATGTTATTTTATATAAAATAATTTATAATTATATTGCTAATTTCGTTTTAAAATTAGAAATTATAATACAATAAAATGTATTTATTCGTTTTAAGAAAACAATTATCATTGATAGTCAATACATTCACAATGGGATGTTTCTTTATTTTAATCGGTTTAAAAAAAATGGCTGAGAAATTAGTTTTATGCCAAAAGGAAGCAGGAAGTTTGACTAAATTGATGTTATGTTGCAGGGGTGTCGGTTGTTAATGCTTTGACTATTTAAACTAATCATTAAAAATACTAAACTTGGAACTTGCTCTAGAAGGCCTTCTATGCTCAAAAAAATATATTCTGCAAATAAAACACGAAAAACCTAAAAATTTCAAGTTTTTACGGTAAGTGTATGTATTTTTTTTTTTTTTTACTTAGGGAAAGTGGTGTTTTACATGAAACATGATATTAATTAATAAAGTAAAGGGAGTGTAGTTTCACTGTGAACTACACTCACTTTACTTTATTAATTCATTGTACTATATGTATGCTTATGCAAATTTTCAACCATATTCATATTTTGAGATATTAAGAATATCTATATTTTCTTGGGTTTTGGCATGGAACTATAAGGCTTTCCAATCAATTTCACTTCGAACTGCACGCTACAGGACTGGGATTGGAAGCTGTAAAAATGCCAACAGGACATGGTGTCTGACAATGGTCACCTCTACGTTTGATCTCTATCAAACCATAGATTACTTAACTTCGATTATCATTTGGGAACCAGCGCTTTAAAAAGATCAAGGTCGTTGAGACTAAAAATAATTATATCAAACGATAACACAATTTTCTAATCTATTCTTTATAGATATTATAAGTATTTTCTTTTAGAGATGAACTGGTGAATTCTTTCAAAGATAGCACTGCTAAAGGAAATAAGGAGGTTATTAGAAGCTTTCTTCATTTACCCTTTTAAGCCCTGAAGAAGGAGGGAAGATCTTCTGAAAAGTCGCTTTTTAAAATGACGTTCCAATAAATTATTTTATTTGAAATTTGTGATTTTCATTATTCTCGGGCTGCCTTGCCATGAAATCTCCATATTATTTATAGATTTTTGATAATTAATTTGGTTCAAAATCATCAACAAACCTTCAAGTGAATTGTTTTTCTTTCGTATTTATATTTGTTTCGAATTTTATTTGTCTTTAAATGAAAAGAAAAATAAATATTTGGCAAAACCTGCCGAGAGAGGAGCCATTTATAGATCAATTGCGCCGAACTCGAGTTCATTCGCATGTCAAGTGCAATCCAGGCAACGACCTTAACGTTAACCAACAAGTGGCTCAATTGCCTAATGCAAAACTGTACCCCATGACTTTATTTCAAATATTATTTTTGCAGAAAATTCGCAGATCAATTCAAAGAATCGTATATTTATCCCTGTTCAAACATGAAAAAAAGAAGTTGTCGAAAGAGTAGAAAGGTCGTTTGCCAAACGCGAAAGATGCTTCCCTTTCGTGACGCTTTATATCTAAATTTAATTTCAAGTAAATTGCCAAGAAACGCAAAAAATAAATGACGAGAGAGCAGCCTTTCCATTGTCATCCATACACAATATATTACTGTTTACAGTTCTATATATTTTCATTATATTAACTAATTAGTGGGCAGAAAGCATCTTCTTCATTCAAATGACCAAGAAAAACAACTAATTTTTACAAATTTTGTCTTAAATATAAATAAAACCCTTTATTTATTTGAATATATTTTTCAAAGTCGCAGATTTAAAAAAAAACATTTCCGGGATCTCGTGTCATAACCTTTAATATTTTCACATAAACTTAATTACTCACATACATACAATTTTCCTAACATTCTTAGAAACTTTAAAAAAAGCGACCAAGGCCTCGCATACTGAGGGTTTAATACTTCATATCTTCCGAAATACTTGTAATATAAAATTTATTATTATTTGTACTTGATAATGAGTGAAAGAATGAATTTGTAAATATTTTTTCATAATTTTAAATTTTGTGATTCAGAAATCCCATTGCGTACAATAATAATGTAAAAATGGTTATTTCGACATTCTACTGCAACGTCATTTTAAATTGAAATAAATTTAAAAAAATCACCCTAATTATACAGGGTGGGGCATAAAGATCTACCTCATTTTGAAGAGGTATAAAAAAATGAAAAAATTCAACCAGAAAAAAACTAAATAGGTATATTTTTGAAAAGAACATAATATACATTTTTTTAAATGTGTTTTAAACATTATAGACGACGAAAAAAGGGGAGGGGGTCAAAAATGATAATTCTAGCCCTTTCGACCAAACTACGTATACAAAATTTGGTTAGTTTTTGCATTTCTATCCTTCTGGGGATCCACAGAATATGTATACAAAATTTGGTTGAGTTTGGTCTAAAGGGCTAGAATTTTCATTTTTGACCCTCTCCCCCATTTTGGGTGGTTAGTTTTTGCATTTCTAGCCTTTTTGGGGCCCACGGAATATGTATACAAAATTTGGTTGAGTTTGATAGAAAGGGCTAAGATTTTAATTTTTTAAACCCCCCTTTTTTTTGTCTGATAATATTTAAAACACATTTAAAAAAAAAAATTATTTTATGTTCTTTTCAAAAAAGGATTAGGTTTTTCTGGTTAAACTTTTTTCATTTTTTATACCACTTTGAAATGTGTTAGATCTTTATGCCCCACCCTGTACTTTATGGGATATATACAGAGATAGTCAACATCCCATGATAAAACATTTTTTACTTCTGACTATATGAAAAAATTGACACTATATCTCTAATTTGTTTAAGAGGAGATTGAGGGATTATATTGAGGTTTAGGCTTTCAGTTTGATTTATATTTGGAGGTTTCAGTGTGTGTTTACCAATGTGTTTGTGCATTATTTTTTATGTGTATATGAATTAAAATGAACAGACGCTATGATATCAGACCACCCCTTCACACAAGATTTGCTTAATGAGAGTGTTGCATTAATTATTGAATTTGAATATGTTTTTCTTTTAATTATAAAATAACACTTATTTTTTTATACAATGTACATCTTTTTATGAGTGGGAAATAAATATTTTATTCTATTCTATATAAATTAATCATTCGATTAACATTTTTGTTTACGATTTTTTATTTAGGAGAAAATAAACTCATAAATTTCAAGTTTATATCTTATTTAGTTTACAACCTACAATGCTTCGATAGACGGATAGACGGACAGACAGACATTGTATCAACATTAATTAGAGTTAAACTCATCGACAAATAATACAATACAATTACAAATCGATCGGCCTAATCTGAGATGGTTCTCAAATATGGGCAGCCAATAAATAGTTATAATTAATTATACGTAATTTTAATAAATAAATTTAACCTTTAATAAGCCCACTTTCAAAAATAAAAAATATAACATCTACATATCCAATTTATTCTACAATGATCCCGATGGGAAATCTTATTTCTTTTCCTAATCACTATTTATTTAATTATTTTATTAAGTCTGATTAACGTTATATAACTTGGGGATGAAGGAAGTCTGAATATTTATTTTAGTTATTGCTTAGGAGAGGGTAGTAAAAAAGAGCGAAAAATGCCTTAAATGTAAAATAAAGACTCTCCTTTAAACATATTCGTTGAAATAAAAGTGTGACCAGTTGCCTAACTTCAAGGGGCACTCGTATTTGATTTCAATCAGCTTTTTCATTACGCTGGTACTTACTAAGAATCCGATTGGAGTTTGTGTCCTTTCTGACCATGAGTCTGGCTCCTTTCATATTCAAGTCCACGCTGAGATCATCCACATGCATATAATCATTGCCGTCCCTTTTAGTAGAACTTACTTTGCCACGAACTTTGGCAGTTAAATCCTCTGAAAAAACAAAACAAACATTAGAGCTTTGAGAAAATCTTCTAAGTTAAAGTTTAAAAAATACTAGTTTCAGATTAATTATTTATTTTTTAAGAGAAAACCGTCAAAAATTAACTATGTGAAAATATCCTGAGATAAAAAACTTTTATATTTAAAATTAATTTAATTATATTACTATAATTATCATTAGCCTTTAGAGAATAGAATGTTAATCATGAGCCAAACCAATTATTGTATATTCTAATTGGAAGTAGGTATAAAGAAAAAATATATCATTGCATCTATTTCAAAATATGAAAAATACATGTATGTATTATTTTGAAATCTTATAAGTATTATATCAATTAAATTATCAAAGAGTAATATTCAGTTTTAATATTAATAATTATATAGGTATTTATGATATTTAATTATGTCAAATTCTAACGACAATCTTAAAATCTCTGGCGTATTTTAAGTATTATATGTGTTCTTAAAACTGCCTGACGATAATTAATTTAATAATCTTTTAAACTTTAAGTTTTCCGAGTTCCTTATGGTCACAGTTAAAATATTCGCCCGTGAACCAGAACTCAAACATAAATATTTTTTATCAGAAAAAAACTTCGAGTATCTACCTAACCAAAGAATTAAAAAAAAAATGTTTTGATTCATCTTTACTTTCTCAATCACTAATGTTTCTATAATTGAAGAATTGAAATAAAAAAGAGTAGAAGTGTCTACTGCAATAAATAATTGATCTTGATTGCTTTAGATTACAGGTAATAAATGATTAAATTTCACCATTTCTTTTATCAAGTGGTGAAATGCACGCGAAGTGCATTAAGGACAACAAAATGACAGTGCATTTGATTTTCATTCTTTCTAATCCTTGTGAAGTTAATTGAACATTGATTGATTTTTAATTAAATCATTGATATTTATTTCACAATAGTTACTAAAACTAAACAGGCAGCACAACAAATGGAAATTAAATGGATTAATTTCTTAAAATGTTTATGTGATGTGATGGAGAAGGGATTCCAATAAGTATAAGTCTATAAACATTGATTATGTATTTCTATGATTCTCGTTCATATTCTTAAAATTACATTCATTTTTCGAAAACTTGGACAAATAACACTTTATAATAACTAAACATTTATTTTCCTTTTGTTGTATCATTCTTCGGTCTTTATAGCAGAATTCCAATAAAAGAAAACAAACGTTGATTTCGAATTGCTAATTATAAAATGTTATTGAGGGTCGGGTTACACTAGGGGTTCGAATTCGACTCGAGGCATCCGGCTAAAATCTGGCCCCGGGGTAGAGACAAATTTTAAAAAATAATAAGTAGTATCGTAAATTGGCTTATGGTTAGAAAGGCCGAAAAGCCAAAAAATGTTATTATTTGTTCCACCTTATACTATTGACATATATAGTGGTTGTTTTTTTAATTACGCCTGAGTTTCATAGCAGTTAATGACATCTGTTTAAAAACAGGAAGAACAACGAGCAGGAAGCTGTCATCTCCTTGACATCTACTTTTTCCTATAAATATTTTTTTAATCTAAATTATGCAATTTCTTTTTTTTTACACTAAGCAAAATATTAAATAAAGAATAAGCAAAAAAAATGAAAAAATCAGGATCACCTGATCCACCCAGCTATGCAGATTTATAGGCAAATGTGAAATTTATGTTGAAAATTTGGTCACTAGATAATTGATATAGATTAAATTTTTTAGTCCATATCATAAGAACATTGTAAAATAATTACTCTATACCGTGCTTATCAGGCACATAAGACCTGCTTGCTCGATCTCACCAAGATTTTCATTTGCTCTAGCAAACGATGAATAATAAACATATTCTTATGATGAGACATGTTGTTGTTCACCGAAGGCGAGTGCCCTAACCGGTTTCTGATTTTCGCCAATATTTCCACGTTAATTAAAAATTAAAAATTATGTTATTTTTCAACTTAAAACTTTAGTCTAATGAATTTATAAATAATTTTCTGATGATCATCACGAAGTTTCGAATGTTACATAATTTCTGCAAAATTCACTTCTTGAGTTATCATGTTTAGAAAAAACTCAGAGAAGAAGACACAGACTGACAGAAAAGGTGTTTTAAAAGGATTTTATTCATGATAAAACACTTCTTGATAATACAAAAATTTAAGCGAATTAGTGCCTGAGTATAAAATTGAAAATTATTAAAATTAAAATATGCTTAACTCTCCTGTTTCATAATATCGATGATTAATTCTCTTTACAGAATTCAATCAATCGGTTATGCGACTGGAAAAATAAAAAAATAATTGATTAAGGTCACCTTTATAAAGTGAACTGAGTTCAAATTGTGAAATGGTGATGTGAATGCAGAACACTTGAGAAACAAGGAAATATGTAACTTTAGTTTTTCATACTTATATAATATAATAACATTTATAGTGCAATTCTGAATTAAATTGAATTTCATTCACTTAGATTATAAACTATTAGATTATTAAGCTAGTGGAGACATGCAATAATTAAAAGAAAAAAAAAATTCCCTATTGCAGAAATTTAAAAAAAAAAATGATTTCTTCAATTAATCGATTAATTGAGAAATTCAATCTGATCAAAAAATTCCTCAAAAAAAATGAAACAAAAATGATTTACTTATTTACCGTATAATTACACAGTCAACTAGAAACTAGATGATTCTCATCATATTCCAGAAATACCGAAAACATTTATATTGATTCAGACTTCGTTCTACGTTTCGGACTCTCAATGTATTTCATCTTCTTTTTTAATTGTTTGCAATGATAAAACTTAAAAATATTCTCTTAAAACTCCAGCTAGAAGTTGAAAGAATATAAGATACATAGGAATTAAGTTTTAAGAAAATATTTTTTAAGTTTTATCATTGCCAATAATTAAAAAAGAAGATGGAATATATTGAGAGTCCGAAACGAAGACCAAAGGCTGAATAAATATATTACATCGAGATTTTGACCAGAATGTTATCTTTCTATAATTAGAGCATATAAAAGATTACCAATGCCTCATCTAGCAAATATTTGATATTTATTTATTTAATATAAGGTCTACTCATATAAAAATAAATACTTAAGGGAAAATACAGGACTTAGGAATAGCTTAAAATTTTTGTAAAGATTAATTAAAAATTCAATTTTCTTTAGTAATTTGATGTCTGTGCCTCGGGTTGTCGATCTACTGGGGTTTGGGAATTGGATTGCTACAAGTTATTCTAAATATATGTATCATTTACTAAATAAATAGAATATTAAATGTTTAATTAGTGGAATTGATTGGAAATTCTAAAAGAAAATTACTATACTGTCACTTTCTCGTGTAAATACCGAGTCAGAGAGGATATATTTTTTACTATTTTAAAAAGCGAGTTCCGTCTAGAAATTGAAAGAAAAAAATTATTTAAATTATGTGTTATTTAACTCTGAGATTTTGTTTGAAATATATTTTCTTAATTCAGTCGGTCTTTGTCAATAGAATAATAATAAAATTCCTTGTCTATATTATTATCTTGGCTGACAGAAACACACTTTTATTCATTCGACAGAAAAGACTTATTTCTATTGTCTCTACGCTTGATTTAATCGAAATATATGTTAATATTTTTTAAATAGACCCTAAGTGCTAAACGGACGACAACAAGGATTCTGTACTTTATATCATTCAACATACTTGAGATGTCAAATTCGTTCTTAGTGTCTTTGTTAATGAGAACGGACATAGTATTAAAACTTTTTTATAATTTTATATTCTCTTAGTCGGAATCTGGTTAAATTCAAAAACCATATAAAAATGAGTATTTTGACTCTCTACTATACCATCATTTCAAAGTGAATTAAATTAAAAAAAAAATAAGTCTAATTCTTCTCAATGAAATCTGTAGTGAGACCTCACAGCTTATGATACAAAAAATAGACTTTATTTTTGACAAAAAATTAATCCCTCCCGCCTCCTCCAAAATATATATATATATAATAATAATATTTATAATAATTAAATTAGAGAACAAAGAAAATATTTTTTATTTTAGTAGACAAAAGGATCAGCCGGGGTTCGATTGGGAAGGCGTTTGAAAATAGTTCAATTTATAATAATCTTTAAGAAATTTTAACGCTACCTATTTTTTAATATGGAGAAAATGAATATTTACATATAACTTGTAGTCCAGGATCCCAGCGACCATAGACCTAATAATACTAAAATAATAATAATAACAATTATTTTTTACATCTTATTTAGTTTACTAGATACAAAATAAATGCTCGGGAAGAAAGATAAAATTAAGATTACTGTATTAATTTTGAAAGAAACCCAAATACTTTTCAAAATGATTGGTTTACACCTTGCGTTCCTAAACTCTATATCTAAGAAATAAATAATTAAATCTATTAAAGTATTGAAATTTTAGCTGTGAAAAATGAAACATCAAAAAATGGCCCTATACATTTTGCTGATAAAAGAAATAATGTGGAAGTGAAAATATATATAAATAAAAATAATCACTTACTGAATGTTCCATAGAAAGTTCCATTTCCAGATGCAGGGAGGATAAGTAATACCCCCGAGCTTGAATATTTACTCTGAATATTCATTTGAGGTATGCTTAAAATGGCTTCAAAGGGTTGGTTATCAGTGGCCAGGCGAAGATTCTGAATGGTGAAGTTGGATGCTCCGTAAACGTCGACATCTCGTAAGGTTACCTTGTAACCATTTGGACCCGTGGTCAGCGAGAGAGATAACGCGTCCATTTTAAAGGGCTCCACGGTGGGCATCTCGATTTCAGGGATACCTAGTAAACAGAAATTACATGGTTTCTGGAATTAAAATCGTTAGTGAGTGGGTTCATAAGAATTTAAACTCAAAAATTGGGAGACAAAGTGAAAACATGAACAAGACGTAAGTATATAATAAAAATATAATAAAACATATGTACCGAATTTCATCTCATCCTACATATATTATAAGTGTGTACGGATGATTTAGTTTATTTCATCCGAGAGGTGCCGGCAGGCAAGTTTTTTTTTTACTCTGAATTGAACGAGATGCTCCCCGCCAGGGGCTATGTGACGCCCGCCTAGAGGCACTCATCTTACATAGGAGTGCACTCTTCACATCCCAATCCCCGACCAACCACCCAACCAGAAACACTACTTATGTGGGACAGTGTCCCCTCCAGTGGCCGGCCGAAAGCCTGCGGAGATAGCCGAGCCTCTGAGAAGAACAGCTCGGACGGAGGGAATTAGGTCCCGTCCACTCTGTTAAGGTAATCTTACTTCTTACATCTTACATATATTATAAATTCAAATGTACCGGCCGAAGGCCCAGTCGTCAGCTAGTTAGTTATAACTATAACCAACCATTCGACATCAATTGTATTTTTTTGCCTTTTTCAAACCAAGTTCTAAAGTAAGATAAATAATCTAAGCATAAGCATTTTGGTACTTTCTCCAACTTTCTGTCCTTGAGCTAGTGGGAATGGAAATACAGACAGGGAAAAAAACGTTTTGAAAAATAATTTTTCCCAATGATTAAGACATTTCTAAACACAAATCGGTTAAAAATCGAGTGAATTCCCTACTGCGATACGACCAGCAGGTTTAGCCAGCCGACTCTAAATAGTAATTTTCATATAATAATAGATAGAACAAAAAAAAAAAAAAAAAATTGAAACGATTTTGTTTTGCCTAGAGTAGCAAAGTTGTTGTCAAAGAGGTTGTTCTCTGCTTGATGCAAATAAACATAATATACATATATGTAACATATATATAATGTATTTGTTAGGGGCTATAGTTTCGAAGGTTTGACCCTTTGACTAGTCTTTTTAATTATAAATATTTTATCTGTTATAGTATGACAAAAAAATTTATCTATACATAAATTCGGATATTTGAATCCATAAGAAATAACAAATAAAATATTTATCATTATAAATACTGATGATTAAGGCCAAACCTTCAAAACTAAAGTCCCTAACAAATAAATATATTTATACTCGTTCTCATATACGCATATGTTTATTTACATCAAGCAGAGGGGCGCGCCAGTCATTTTGGACGGCAATTTTGCTTGCGCTCAAATTTATTTAACGCCTGGTGTTAGGAAACTAAATATTACAGTTATACATATAATTAGTTACTTTTGTTTTTAGTTTAAGTATATAGTTTGTTTTTGTTCATATAGGTTTTTGAATTTTGTATTTTTCTTTGTTTATTGGTAATAAACTGACTTTTTCTAGGCTTGAAAATTTTGTAAAACTTCACATATCACCCGTCAACCTCTTAAACCTCCCGTGTATATTTTCTAAAGGGGTTCATAATTAATAAATAAAGTAAAGGGTGTGTAGTTTCACAGTGAATGAAATAAAACTCAAGAGGTTTATACAAACTCAATATATTTCCGATTATTAATCCATCATCAGGAGTTTACAAGTTAAAACTAAGTTAAAACATTAGTTTTAACTTGTAAACTCCTGATGATGGACAAATAATCCGAAATATATTGAGTTTGTATAAACCTCTTTGAATTTTATTTCATTCACTGTGAACACACCCTTTATTTTATTAATTAAAACCTACACCACTTTACCTAAGTAAAATCGGGTTCATAATTGTTAGTACCCTAAAAAACGCTAAATATCTTAGGACTGTCGTGATATAAATGTCAAGTGAAAGGAAGAATTTTATGTAAAATTTCAAAGAACAGGGGTCATTTTTCTTGACGAAACAATGAACATTTAAAAAAACTTTACTACCCTTGGTAAAATACTACTTTTTTTAATTATTTATTGAATTTTTATTTTTAACGCTCTCTGTAATTTTATTCTCTCTCAGGATTCGTGAACTTTCCATATTGATTCTTCTAGCTAGGTTAGTATGACAATGGTATATGTGGATTATTAGTTGGATTAAAACGTCAATTTCTCTTTATAGGTTAAAGAAAATCTATATTCAAGGAGCCATGTGTCACGTTTTGCTTTGTTAACTTAATTGACTTGAAACAAATAAAGGAATGACCTCGTTAACTCATCAATTGACTAATTATTATTCCATTGACCAATACTTGACAGTGAATGGAATTTTATTAAACTGATAAATTTGCTCAAAAAGACTAATAAGAATTTCTTATTTATTTATTTTATTTTTTTATTTAACAAATTTCCAGATCTTCAATATTCAATTCAATTTTAGTAATTTAATTGTTTATACCCATGTCTGCAATCAGCCAAATGTTTGTATTCTGTACTCTGACCAGAGTATTTAGATTTTTTTTGAAATTCGTCCAAGCCATATAGAGGACCCTTATACCAGTTCAAGTCGAATCATTCATTTGTATCCATAAATCTAAGATCAAATCGATCCGTGGCTAGAGGAGAGTACCATCAGAGTGGGTATTTTTACTTTATACAGATAATAATAATAGTATTGTATCATCAACTTTGTTACTCGAAAAATTAAATCTTTTTAATTAGATTAAATTTTGAATAGGTAACCTTTAAGATCATATATGAAGTGGATCTAAAATAAGAGGATTAAAAAAAAATAAAAATTATTAAATTATATTTAAAAAAAGTCATATTTTTTACTTCTCTTCTCAACCAAAGTAACATATTGTAGTATTAATTCAGATTGAATTGTAGGAGCTGGTGGTTTTACCAAAAATTACATGGGGTCTCGTTCAGAGCCCCAAAAGAGCGATTTTTTCATTTAGTTCGTGGGGATGGATGGATGGATGTAATATTATGGATTCCTTTTTTTCGTCGACGATTTTTCCACACCGTTCAACTGATTTAAATGAAATTTAAAAGATACCATTACTTTAACAAATTGAAGCGCTGATTAGATTTCAGTACATATCAGCCTACAAACATTATAGTACTTTATTCTAGTACATTTTTAGCTTTTTCTAAATATCTTGAAAATGGCTTAACCAATTTTGATCAAATTTAATAATCTTAAGGGCCTCAAAAATGGTTTATAAAGTTTTTAGTAAAATTAATTCTTTAATCTACAGTAAGCAAGTCCTTTTTTTAATTCTTTAATATTTATTTTGGACGGTTCAATATAGCTCATTTTGCTTTAGTAAGAAGTCTCTCCGTAAAATGCCAACTTTTAGAGGAAATTTTATAAGTAACCCTAACAACTTCGTTAATATTGTATCCGGTACCTTTCTTGAAGATCTGGAGGAACCGACTTACTCATTAAATTGAACAAAATATCTCGCGTGAAAATATGTCGAACTATAGTGGTTTTTCACCTGATAGTCATTATTATTGTTTAAATAAAATTTTATAATCCAAAATCTTTTTCAGGAATTTTAATAATATTTAGTGCACATCTTCATATCACTTATTGTCGCTAATATAGGAAAAACCACAATCAATACAGGCTTAAAAATTTTAAAATGGCGACAATGTCAATTTTTAATTCTTTATTATCAATAATAGTTACATTTATTAAATTACCATATATTTAATCAAATATTAATAATTTATTTATAAACAAAATGACACCTTATTTTTGTAAATCGGTTAATTATTAACCGAATTATGGTGGTATTTTTATTTCCATAGCTATGGTTAGTTATTCTTAAGTAAACGAAATAAAATCTCACAGATTCAAATGTTTGAATTTTCATAATTAATTAGACAATAGAGTTGAACAAATCGATCTAAGATGGCAGTAGTGAAAAATTAATCTAGTGGAAATTCAAATATTTGAAAATTAGAACTTTCGATAATGGCCGATTTCATCTCAACAAATTAAGAATGACTAACCTAATAATGAATATACAAATACTATCATAACTCGATTAATTATCAACCGATTTTCAAAATTAACATGTCATTTTGTTCAGAATAAAATGCTAAACATTTTAATAAATGAAAATAATTTGATAAAACTAACAATTATTGAGTTATAAATCATTCAATAATTGAGATGTAGCCATCAAACTAAATTTTAAGATTCTATATTCACTATAATTTTCTACTTTAGCCATAGCAGAACATGGGTAAAGTATTGTAATTGGTCTCACGATCTCAACCAAAGATATAAATAGTAGTATTCGTTCAGGTTGAATTTTAAGAACTGACAGTTTTGCAAAAAATTATATGATGTCTCGTTCAGACCCCAAAAGTGCAATTTTTTCATTTAGTTCGTGGGGATGTATGTATCGATTCCTTCTTTTTGTTGACTATATTTTCCACGCCAATGAAATGAAATTGAAAAGCTATCATTACTTTAAGAAAATGAAACGCTGAATAGTTTCATATCGGCCGACAAATATTAGTACTTTATTCCAGTACTTTTTTAGTTTTTCTAAATATTTTGAAAATGGCTTAACTAATTTTGATCAAATTTAATGTATTCTATTTAACTACTTTGAGGACCCCCAAAAAGGCTCTAAAAAGTTTTTAGAAAAATTACCATTTAAAGAATTTTACTCCACAGTAATATAGTATCTACTTATTTTAAAATTCTTTAAACTTTATTTATTTGATCAGTTTATCTGATTAATAATAAAGGAATAAATATATTAATATTTTATATGACTATGGATAAAGTCTAGCAAAGATCCGTTGCAGTTTATTTCAATATGGGCTGCTTCTTTTATACTAGTATAGTATTCCATTTTAATTTTCTATCCAAATAAATGCCTTTATATTTTAAATTTTCTTGCCAATCCAGAATTTGGGAATCACATTTTATTATCAAATTATGAGTTTTTCTTTCTTGTAAATTGTATATCTTTAGTTTTGTCATTATTAATTTTTATATTCCATGATTTAAAATATTTGGATACGAGTATTTTCAAATTTTTCATTCTACGGAGAAGACATCCAATATTCGTCTTTTGGAAGCTCGCATTAATATTTGTCTTTGTCCCAATACATGAGCAAATAACCCCCTCTATTATTATTAACTACCGAGGCTACTACTCACAAGAAGTAACTTTTCTCTTGACTTTTTTCTATTTGGGGTGTTCTTTGATGATAGTCATCCTACCTCTAAAAAAATTTATATCTAAACTAAACAACAGTTCTAGAACATCCGACCTGCGGATTCGTATTCACCGAACTACCGCTCACGTCATTATACATCTATACTCTGTAAAGCTCTTGAATTTTTTATCAAATGAAGTGAGAAGAACAAATTACATCATAATTAAAAGAACAAAAAGTAATTTTCCGGTACCGGGAATCGAACCCGAGCCTCCTGGGTGAGAGCCAGGTATCCTAGCCACTAGACCATACCGGAATTATTTCTTTATTGGCTCATCCGGACGCTCTGACTACTCATCTTTAGAAACGTTTATCAAAACATTAGCACTTTGACCTCTCTTTTCTGTTTTATCTTTAGATTTTGATTATTTTTTTTATATTCGATGAGTTGAATAATAATTTAAAAAAAAACGCGATATTTTTAAACTTCACTCTGAGTGCTATTTCCAGCGTTAGATGTCGAGTTGGTTTAGTTTTTTTTCTTATATTTCAAACAACGATGTTTCCTGGATAGACCGATTTCTTTTGATTTAAACATTTATTATGCCCTTTCCCTTCATTTAAATCTTCTTTGTATTTAGATGGAGATAAATATACTGAGAATAAATCTTTTGAATGAATTTCTATCATTCACAGATTATTTTTATTAATATTTTGTCTAAATAATTATAAAATTGTTATGGTATTCTCATAATGATGAATTCAAAAAAAAAAAAATAAATAAATAAATGTTAAAAAAATTGCTTTCATTTGTTTTATTTTAAATTTTCGAGTTTCCATTTTTTTTTTACTTAATTTTTATGTTGAGTGTACAAAGAGTTGCTAGGTTAGCATATTATTATGTTTGATTTACCTTAATAATGACTACCCCAACATCTATTTGTACACTCAACATAAAAAACTAGATACTCTAAAATTTTAAAATAAAATGAATCAAAAATTTTTTTTAAGAAATTCTTTTTTAATATATCATTATAAGAAGGTCATAAACAATTTAATAATTAGGTAGACAAAATATTATTAAAAAAAGAGACTAAGTGCAACTGATACTCGCAAACCGTAGATTCCGTAATTTTTTCCGTATTACATTCAAACTAATTATTTTATAACAACCAAAAAAAAAATATTTATTGAAAACACTCAGACAGAACTACAAAGATAGGAAGTTGGATGATTTTTATATTTGCGCTCTCTTCTAATAAGTCAATAGTAACTAAAATAATTTTTGTCCAAAGTATTCACACTAAGGTTCTTTCATGATTAATTGTTAATGACGCCAAAATTATGGGGGAGGGGGGGATTATTTTCGTAAACGTTTACATATTATATTATTAAATATAAAATAGGGGATGGCCATGCAATTTCTATATGAATAGCCATAATGTCACGAATGAGAAAGAAGAAGGAACATTCAAGATATACTAAGTATATTATTATATGAGAATTTATATAAGGACAATTTTATCAAAGATCTTAGTAGATTATTGTGTATTATATTATATGTCAGAAGGTTCCGCCCCCTCAGGAGTCGAACCCGCGAGCGAACAACTTGCTATCCGGGCAGTTAGACTAGTATAATATATTATGTTTATATTTTGTTTTATAGAAAATATACGAATATTATATATTTTTAAATAAATTGTGTTTTATTCTTTGTATATTTCAGGAAATTATTTTATAAAAATTAATCATTTATATTATAGTTCTTTCCTTATTTTAAGACAATTCATAAAGAGAATCAAAGAAGTTGTTCTCTGCTTGCTGCAAATAATCAAGCAGAGGATAACCTTTTAGATTCTCTTAATGATTCAACAAACTCTGGTACTCTCGGCAAAACCATATCTTTTCAAGACAATTCTTTTAAAAATTACTTTTTTTTTTGTCAACATGCATAAAATCTACGAATGTATAGAAACTTTTTTTTGACAATGGCTACACACAGTGTCTATTTATCTACAAAATTACAGTCTTTTTTCAAACTATTAATGCAATAAATAAGTGACTTTTTAGGGGACTTTTGTCCGGAAAAGAGAGACATTTTTGGCGCTTTCTAGTGATAAATGAATAGTAGAAATTTACCTTTTGCTAAATAGGGCTTTAGATGGTGAAGAGCCTCGATGACACATTTGTTCAGCTGTGAATCTCCTTTCTTGCATTGTTTTACATATGGTGCTGTAAAAAAACAAACAAAAAAAAACAATTAAAATAAATACAAATTTTAATGTGAAACAAGTGACCAAGAATACTTAACTCATAGTAAATGAATATTAAATATAATATTTATTTACTCTTATCTCTATTAAAGATGTTTCACCTTGCACCAACTCCACAATCTCTTACTAATTATTAACAATTTTATTTCAACTTTTAGATTAATTTACTTTAACATGTAACTTTTATCAAATTACAGTAAAAAATGAGACCTTTTTCACGACTCGGTATACGCTTTTCGCAAATTTTAACCAATTGTAGTTAAAAGATGGAACATGCCGTAGCTCATGATACAAGCTATTCAGACAAATTTCAGCTCATAAGCTCCAACCATTTAAGGTCTCTCTCTCTCTCTCTATTACGATTTGATATTTTTCTGATTTTCTGCATTTTTTAACCGGGTGTTTCGAAACTAGAAGCCACGAGATTTAATCAATTCTCTGTTTAGAAATACAAATATTTTGGCCTCAGAAAGAACGTTCTATATCCTTCCGTTCCGGTTTCGCTTACCTGTCATTCCAGGCAAGATTGATAATAGTCTAAACTTACTATTCATCTTAAGTTAATAGGCTAATTCAAAATGACAATGATGTCTTTTTAGGATCTGACCTCTCTTGTAATTACCATATTAATTTCATAGTAAAATATGTTTCAAGGAAACTTGGCCTACTATGATGTTTTACGCCCATCAACTTAACACTTTGCAAGGCCCTGATTCGCCCTTGTCCCGATTACAGTTCACACCTGCGAATAGGAATTCAAAAATTCTTCTAGAGTCAGACGGGAACATCTTCCATGATTCTTGCCAATCAAAACAATGTTTCAGTCCTTTTCTTTGTGCAAAGATTTCATTCGTAAATATTTTCACTATCTCTTCGTATAGAATCGGTTATCTGCTCTTTACAGAATTTTAAAACTTTTTCTTATATTTTTATACATAAAAAATTACTTTCATTTTTATTATTATACTTACTAATAGTTTGAGAACATTCCATTTATTAATTTCATTTGGGTTCTACATACTTCATAGTCAAGTAAGAGAAATAAAAATTATTTGATAGTTACATTGCGTCGATAATATTGGGATTATTTTGAAAAGTACAACAAAACAATAAAATTAAAGCTATATAAGTGTAAGTAACAAAAGAAAGTAACATTTTTACCTTCAAATTCTTATTCGCATTCATTATTTTAAATTAGATAGGTAGGTAGTTTAATTAAAAAAATCTCTGTGGCAGGCCGTAAGGAGAGGTAGACTTCGAAGGGGCTATAGGTATCTAAGTATCAAAAACTTTTCAGACACAAGTTGTAGAGGTTAATTAGTAGAATATTTAGCCATTTGCAACCAAACTGGTATAATTCATATTATCGATGTTATGAATTTTTTAAGATGTCAACCCCCCACCATTTCCACCCCTGAAGTCACCAAAAACTAATCAGTTCTTGTTTACATCAAGACTAAATTTTGTGCCAAATTTTATTGAATCGGTTGAACGTTGCCACTTGCAGCGCACCCACAAAATTTCGATACATACCCCCCACATATATAAACTTTTGAATGGAGGGTGATTTTGGGGTCTAGGGGCTATGTTCGAAAAAAAACTAAGATGAAATTTTCCTGAAGTCGCACCATGAGAGTGAGCGCAATAGGTATATTTCTTCGAAATCTACACGCTATCACGAAAAATTCTTCCAGGACAGTTAATCGTCCCGGTTTAAGTTTAATTGAAAGAAAAGTTTGAACCAATTTTTGTTTCTGCAATGGATGTTATTAGAAGAAGTACCGTAATGGTCTACAACCAATTCTACGATATTAAAGATATCATAAAGAGTGAAATTGCTGCGCTAACAAAGATACATGGAAATTTCAGGGGTGTCCCGTTTGGATCTTAGGAAAATATGGACATATGAAATGATATGATAGGTAGGTATATAATATGTTGTAATACATTGTTTCGATTTAAGAAAATATATCAATAAATTATATAAAATAACAGTGTAAGGTGTAAGATGTACGAATCCAAATCCTGAATAGGGTATGGATGAGAAATAAATTAATTTATTATTAATCTAACTGCAACCCCTGCTTTCGATCGAACATATTCTTACGAGGGAAAAATTGCTATTCACCTATTAGTAACTGTTAATATGCAATGAATTTTCTCTATCTAATTAATTCTATTCATCTTGAATTGATATCACCTGTATCGTGATTTTTGCCAATTCTAATGAATGAAACTGGTACGTTGTTAATTATTATGGCTTCGACGTTGGCCCATCTAACATGAATACAAAATTATCTCAAAGATGTAAAATTAATCTCTTTGATTTAATTCTAGTGATTTAATTGATTAAAAAAAATGAAGACAAGCAATTTCATAAAACTCAATTAATTTTAAGAAGTTTTATCTTTACGAATTGGATTTTTTCGATCCTTCTTTTGATCTGCTCTTAGGCACTACATTAGTGAGTGAAATAGAAATAATAAATAACTACTAGAGGATGCGGTTTAATTCTCTATTTCTAATCATTTCTGGGGGTTTTCTTCCGAGTCATTCTCAATTCGAAGGCTAAACAAAAAAAGCAATGAATAACCATTCCACCCACTTTGTGATGTTCTGCGTGGGCCCCTTGAACTTGACCAGAGGCCAAGGAGGGAGGAAAAAGAAAAGATGTCTGGCCAGAAAGAAATGTCCTTCTGCATGTACTTGATCTATATATATAGGAATACAAATTATAATTTCATAGTCGATTTAGCAAGTTATTAATGGGAATTTTTCACTTCACCATCGAATTACCAGCGATACCACTCCTCAGCTCCCAGATGTTTGCTTTAGTGGATGGAAAAGATTTAAGGTCCATGAAAAGAAAGAAACAGTCAGGAGCCAAAAATAGTTTAGGGGAAACTAAGCTGTATGAATTGATATTCCTCTTCCGGTCTTTTAATTGATCTCTTATCTTTTCAATATTTTTAATAACTAGATTATTATTAGTTTTTTTATCATAAAGTTTGTAGAAATATGTCAAAAACGGAAAAACTATTTTGATAAAAAAAGGACCGAAATTTTGATCGGTCTACAAAAAAGTTTATTTATTGAATATAAAAAACTATATTTTAAAAGAAATTAATTATTTTATTAAAATGTTTTAAAAAAGGGTGAGAACGTTCTAGGTCAAAAAGACCATTAAGAGTATCTAAACGGAAATTCATATTTAGTTTTTTTATGTTTAGATTAATAGCTTATTCAACTTAATTGAAATCGAGCCCAGAATTAGGGCGGTAGGGTTCTTAAAAAATTAAAATGAGATTTTATCAGATTTCATACATTTATTTAAAAGGGAAGTTCTGAAGTTAGAAAACCCAAAATCTAATCAATTCTTTATTTTGGAAATACAAACGTTTTGTTTGTGTACTTAACTATCAATAAACTTTCATTCTTGACTTATTGTCGGTATCGTAATCCAGGCAGAAAGACTGAAAAACATCATGTTTCATAGTGATTTTTCTCTACGATTCAGACATTTCTAAGCACAGACAAGAACTAGTAATAATAATAATAATAACAGCAATATCTACATGCTGGATTAGAGGATTTTACATTCAATTAAAAACAAGAATCATCGTTATCATCTTCATTAAGATTTTAGTGTAAAGACTCGTTTGACTCAGTTTTCTTCTATGTTTTTTTAACCCTGAATCCTAGGAGATTCTCGCATCTTGAACAGAATGAGAATAGAAAGAATTTAGTCTGATTTGAACGTAATTGTGGATCAGATCTTGAAGTCTTTTTTTATTTTTCGCTGTTTCGACGGATGTGGGAAGAGACTTTCTAGAGTCCCTAGAAGTTTAGAGATAAATGAGATAGTTCGATTTTAACGGGGTGGTAAAAATCATGCGTTTCGAACAAATGAGACTAATGGGGGATTTCTGATATCTCGATCAGAAAAAAAGCCATGATAGTAAGATAAAAGATTTAAAACTTTTTTAGTAAGATTGTTCGCCTTCTGTTCTGATCTGCTTTCATCTCAAGCCAATTGTTTTCTCTTAAGATATCTATTACATACCGAATATTTATAGAGACAACATATTCTAATCAAGGACATTTTCTTCCTCAAAAATATCCTTTAAAAATTTCACCTTTCTAAAAATCAATTTAATTTATTCTTATCTTCACCAATTTCAAAATTATAAAGATTTTTTTTAATAATGGAATTTGTTTGTTTGTTCGCAAACATGAATACAAATGTTTAACATCTTTTCTTTAAAAACATTTAAATATCACTATTCGTGTTTTTGTTTTCCTTCAAGGATGGAAATCGTTTATTTTTATCCTCTCAAACATATAGTTGCAGGCGTTTTTAGAGGCAATATTCCAAGTGTTTACATTAATTAATTAAGAAGTTCTCTGGCTACTTGTCACCCCAAGACGAATAGAACTGAGTATAGTCATTCTAAATTAGGAGTCCATTTTGACAATATTCGGCGTTTGCTTACTCTCAGTACGACGGTCACTCAATAGTCTTCAGTTTAAATTCACTTGAGATAAAAATCATTTACAATTCTGACATGTCTGTCTGTGTCTTTTGGTGTCTTTCTGAATTAATTTCGGTACCCAATATAAATCAAGAGCCAAATGAATCTAAGTTCATTCTGATGCAGAAATGTTTGCATTTCCAAAACAAACAACTCATTGGATTCTAGGTTTCCTAAGTTGATAATTTCCGTTTGAAAATCAGAAATAAAAATAGAATCGTTATATATTTTAAAAATTAAAAAAAAAAAAAAAAAAAAAACATCCCGCCTATTAATAGTATACGTTTAATTTAATTGGAAAAATCAAGAGAGTTTCCCCTATTTTATACGAGTTGTTATGAATAATTTGTATCAAATTTTATCTACGTGTTAGATTGGTAAACCAATATTCCTAGTAGCTTTTTTCTACTTGGATTAAATTCCCGAGGAATGAATATAACCTTTCTGAGATGTAATACAAATTAACTCCGATTAATAGAGGACACTCTCGTGATTATTCCAAAGAGCTCTTGAATCGATTTATCTAATGAATTGAAATTTGGCATACAAGTTTCTATTAATAAATTACACCCTCCCAAGTTTCTAGCTTAAAAACTCTACTCTTTTTCTTATAATTAAATTCAAAACAGATTTGATAATTGCTAAAAAACAAATAAAACTTTCAAGAGTTGTCCTTGCATATATACCTAGGTATATATATTTACTAAATATTTATAATAATATAATAAACTGTTTTCAAGATTATTTTATAAAAGATTTATATTTTTTTAATATATATTTACATATAATTATTCTTTAAAGTATGTTGTAAGCAATTAACTAAGTTCTCGAATATAAATAGTCTTAGTGTTATAAGTTTGAATACATGTAGGTAGATAATAAAACAAAGTTTATTGAGTTTGAAAAATCATTTGAAATTACTACTTAAACTATACAGCTGATTATAATATTATATAGCTGGGAGGTGAATCAAAGATTATGTTTGGCCTTTATATCAATTTCTTGGAAATCCCCATCATTCATGTATAAAGGTTTTTAATTAAATTACAAAGCTCTTATTCAAAATATAATTTGCAATAATACTTATAGCGTCATAAAAATGATACATTCATTAATCAATGATAACCAAATAAATTAAATATATGTATAGTGATTATCATAAAAAAAATTGCATAACACAATTTTGATTTGTAATTTAATAATTTTTTACGTAATATTTAAAAAGTATCATCAAAATTAATTAGGAAAAAATTGACTATTTGTATAGTGGAAGAGGTATTAAATAATATATTTTTTCCAAAACGCATTTTCTACAAAAGATAATTTTACTTCTATAAAAGAAAAAAGATTGTTAAAAAATATCATGCAATACGTAACATATAAACGTAACTGTCCCTCTTAATCTAGGAAAGTTGATAGCCTTAAAATTGTTAATTAAAGCTAACATTTCGAATTTTTCAGTCATTAGCAATATGACATTAAATTTAATTAATTATCTAATGTAGTATCATTATCACTTTTACTTAAATTTATATATTCTTTATTATAAAAAAAATACGTTAATATTTTCATTAATGTCCATGGTAATCTCTATTTCCAAGTTAATTAGTAGTATTGTAGGATTTTTCAAAATATTTATGTTTGGTTGTCTTATCAATATTTCAAATAATAAATTCTAAAAAAAATAATGATATAGGCAGAATTTCTCTCGAAACGTTTGAATTCTCTCTTTATCATTACAATTTTTTTAGAATGTATTTTCATAGTTAATATAAATAATAATAATAATATTAAAGAAAGCTTAAGTTACATCGAGAGGTACATATATACTTGTATCTTCATCATAAATAAAATGCTTATCCAAATTTATTTAGAAAATATTGTTAGATCACAAAATTCATACTACTTTTAAATCAACTAATTCGATCTTATTCCTTTTCTTGAAATTAAAAGACAGAGATTCTGTTAAGTGAAAGTAATTTAGTTTAAAAAATTAATTGTTTATAATGTGAGGGACATATTGCACAGACAAACCATGCTTAAAATGCAGAATTTACGAAAACAAATATTCAATTAAACCAGAAAATTCCGAATGTAACACTCCATCGTAGTAGCCTGGGGCATAATTTTGATTTTTTACCTTTTTTTCTAGCTAAAAATCGAAATTTAGAAAATAAAATTTAAGATTTGTCAGGAATTTTTTGAAAAATAAATAAATAAAAACGTAAATATTTTTATTATTTACTTTTATTAATATCAAGGGAATCTCTATTTCCAAGACATTCTGTAGCATTGTCGTATTTTTTATAATATTTATTTATTTTTTTTTTTTTTTTTTTTTTATTAAAATCTGACCCCGAGGTAGAGACAAATTTAAAAATAAAAATAAATAGTATCGTAAATGGCTTATGGCTACCATGGCCGAAAAGCCAAAAAAAAAAAAAAAATTCTTTTTTATTGTTAAGGATAAATAAATTACCCAGTACACATCAAGCCAGCAAAATTCTTATAAATATTTATTTCACTTTAAAGAAACTGTACTGAAAAAGCTTACGAGAGCGCCTAAATTTTAGGCAACCTGTGATGATACGAGTCGCATGAAAAGTCGAGCGCAAACCTGTTAAGTCTTGCCAAAATTCGGCGGATAAATATCCACTAGACCAAAACTTAGGGGAAACCACCCATGTGAAACATTTCCCCAGGAAAATTACAATAGAGAGGGTTGCCAGTTTATTTTTCTTTCATTTATTATTATTATAAACAACAGCACTTTTTCAAATGTTGAATACAATTTATTTTCTCAGATTATAATTATTAAAAAAAAATTAAAATTTGAAATTTTATTTACCAAAAAATAATCAATTTTGAATATTTTTGGATTAAATTTAAAAAGGGGTTGATCAATAAAGCCCGGAATACTAGTTTCTCAAACTAGAAACTACTTGGTAATCCTACGTAGGGGCCTATTCCATGGATTCTTTTACTTCTAACTTTTGCCCTAAGCTAAAATCCCACTTCTTATTATCTACTTCTATTTCGTTTCCTTTCATAAATATTTTCCATCGTATCTCGTGAATATTCTCTTATGATCCCCGTTCAACTAAAGAGACAAGAAATTAAAGGAGGCAATAAAAGAATGTGTCTTCTGCTGGAAAAATAAATTTTTAATTTACTTATAATGAAACTATAGTCTCGTAATGAATAAATTAAAATTTTATTTTTCCAGCAGAAGACACATTCTTTTATTGCATCCTTAAATTTATAAAAACTCTGCTACTCTCGGCAAAAAGAATCTTTCAAAGACAAGAAACGCCACATGCTTGAGCTCGTACTCCTCTCACATCCTATTAACGAGAGAAGTACCATGTACCCAACCAGGGCTCCATATATACTATCAATTTTAAATCCAAATCTTCGCCAAATGGTGGCCCCCTTTCAGCAACTTGCTTTGTGGAAGGCATTAGGAAACCACCACATCAATCCTTAAGGAGGTTCGGGACAGCAGCTCTATCTGGTTGATCTACGAAAAAATATTTTGTATTTCTGCAGAGTGACAGCTTCTGCCTACTAAATTTTTTAATAAAACAATTGTTAATAATGAGGTTAATTTCGAATACAAATTTTTGTTTTGATAATATTAATAAAAATAATATTGAGATAAATTTTTTCTCATTATAAAAATACAATTATTATTTATTTAACACAAAAACGATTTTATGAAATAGATTTGGAATTCTACACTAGTGCTTTTGTTATATTCTCTTGGCTGCAAATGACTTTTGAATTTTACATTTATGAAAAACTAATTAACTAGACTGTCAAATCTATTGAAAAATGTATCATTTGATTCATAAAAGTTGAATTATTGATCTGTATAAATTTGTTGAAAATGGTATAATTTGTATAGAAGTTATAGCCATTTTAAAAGCTCGTGTCTATTTACTTCCATGTTAAAAAGACAATTTTCAATAATTTATTTCTCGGTAATGGGACAGACGATTAACTTCAAATTTCGGTAATAAATATTTAATACATCAATGGTTGGATGGTAAAAATTTGATAATTTTCTTATAAAAATTATAAACAGTCCCGAACCCCCTTAAATATGCAGTATGATGGTGTCTCTTCGGATCGAATTTTTCGGAGATAATCTAGTTTCATATTCGGATAGCCAAAGAGGGATCGGACAAAGTTGAGTGGAGGCGGATGGTTCTGTCAAACCAATCTTAGGGCTGTATATTCGATGATTATGATGATGATCAAATAAACCAAAATCGGCATGAGAATACGAACAGTACCATATTTTTACCAACCGAAATTTTTGAAGTATTTAAATATGCACAAACTCTCCTCTTTTTAGATTAGGAGTTGAAAAGTCTGATAATATGGAATAAGATACATAAAATTTTTTGAATATTTAATATATCTGATTTAATGCTGATTTGCATTAAAAAAAATTCAAATTCAATTAATGTTTTTCATAGAAATATAAAAAAATTTATACGCTCGATGATTCGTATATTTTGATCGGTAATGATTATTTAAATTTTTAAAACAAATTACAATATGTTTTTAAAAGCATCATTTAAATTGAAAAAACTCGATTAAAAGAAAAAAAAACGAGCAGGATAAAACTTGGAAAATGACGTCTTCACAAACCTTGAAATATTTTAATTTTGTACCTCTACTTAAATTATAAGAGATAATTGTTTATCCCCACCTCAAGCCAACATAGGCATTAATAAATTGCTTTTTCTAAGAATTGTTAAATAGTTTCTATGGAGCATTGGCAATGGAATTATAAATTAATAAAAACTTCGTTCGTTTACCACGAACTTGTTCGGGATTTTTTTTTTTGATATAATGCTGTCATCAGTAAAAAGAAAATTTCCGAAAATCATTTAAAAAACAACATGTTTGTTTTTCAATTTTGGGGGAAATTTTTATTTTTACCATTGACTAAACTTCACCAGAAATTCTAAAAAATGTTCAAAACAAAGATAAAATATGAAAAAATAATAATTAAATACGGCGAAAATTTGTTAATAATTCACTGTTTTTTTTCTTGTAACACAAAGATCTGTAAAAATTTCAGCTTTATATTTTTTCATGAAAACAAGATTTCCATTACTTTATATATTCGTTTTTAATTGTTGTGTTGAAAAAATAAATGTAGTGTCCGGGAACCGAACTCAAATTCTTTGGGCTTCTAAATTTTTATTCAAGCAAACTTATATAACTTGTCTGGTAGCCAAGGGATTTTTATAAAAATTATAGACAACAAATAAAAACTCTTCTTAATAACTTGAAAACATTGGAAGGAAACACGGACTTCCGATTTGAGTCAAAACCTTACTATGATATCTCAAGCAGAATTTTAGCATACACTTTAATATTTGTTTCACTGAGGTTAGAGAGACAAACAGGTCAATTGGCAGCGCCTTTTAATATTACGAATCTGCTAGCTTTAGAAGAGGAAGAAATTTTACATAAAGTAGCCTTTTTTTTCATCAGCTGCAAAATTGAGTTATAAATTAGATACATATTTAACAGTTTTTTTTCTTTCTTCAATTGTACCATCATTTTTCACTTTAAATTATAGAATCATTAATTGAGTGGCTGTATAGGCATAGTTCTCTAAAGCCAAAAAAAGGTCAATTGGCAAGCTATCGAAGTATTCTTTGGTCGCTGGAGACCCCAAAATATGAATTTTTCGTGAAAACCTGCACTCCAACTATCGAATAAGAATTTATTTTATTAGATTTTTTATTTATTTGTTTTTGAATTTATATAAATTGATGAGGGAGTCAAATTCTAGGCTGTCATTTTTTACCAGTAAGCCTAACTGGAACCCTGTTACATAGCCAAAGATCTTTATTGAAATTAAAAGACTTGAAAAAACTCATTTCAGTTCCATTCCATTACTTTACCTATTCTAAGTGAAAATAAAAATAATCTCTGAAAATGAATTAATTTTTATTGCAGTGTGTATGTTCAGTTGACTATCTTTAAGGGGCACATCTGCCAGTTTGCCGATACTTTTGGCATGGAAATTGAATTAACGCATTTAAGAGTGACAAAGACACATTTTTAATTACTAAAATAACCTTGACTTTTATTTTATACCTTTTACTTATCTATCAATGAAGCATTATTAGAAAAAACAAGTTTCCCAAAATCGACTTTTAATTTGACAAACGTTACATAACTCTTTATCCACTTCTCTCTCTCTACTCTTTCTGGGATTCCCATTCGATAATCATCATTCATGCAATAGTAATTAATGACCAGGGAGAAACAATGGGTTTTTTTATCATTTTTCATTTAATTGTTTATGACCGAGTGTGAATTGTGCATAGGAATTTTTTTTTATGGGTATATAGTTATAGTTATCTATTATTATTATATTATTATTATTATTATATATAGTTATCCATTATGGCATTTGACTGTTCGTGTGTGTGTGTTAAGAATTGTGTGTAAATTAGTGTAGGGATCATATTAAAGTACTATATAGTATTAGATCAGATTGTAGAATTCACAATAACCATATAAAAAGCAATAAATTTTTTGTTTATTTGTTTGTTTATATATTATATATTTATTTTCTTTTTATATATTTTCAAGCTAGACAGTTTGACCGGGCCCTTCAAAAAACCGGCCCCTAGACATTTGTCTCATTTGTCTATCCGATGATCCGGCCCTCTGCCTACAACCATAGAATAAGTGTTTTGTTACCGAGGATATCAAAATCAAGATACAAAGACAGACAAACAGAAATAAAAATAATACTTGAAAATAATTTTTCTTCATATTTCGCACATTTTTAAACTCGAATAAAAATCCTACATCTATTTTTCATATTTTGATATAGATATAATTTTATTATATATTATAAAAATGTCAATTAACCAATATTTAATTAAATAAAATTAAAAATTATTTTGAAATGTGATTAAAGATAATATTTGATATACATATAAGTGAAATTAAAAATATAAAATTTTTTGAGTGAATTCAATATTCCGGTTACCAAGGAAGTTTTTCTCTCTGAACTGAATACCTGACTGTCTTTTTATATATAAAAATTTAAGGAAAAAGTAAAATCTTTTTTCAATACTTTGTATGTTTTTCGCAAATTTTTGTGATTTGTCGATTTTTTTCTATGTGGACGGTTCGAGCTAAAAAGTTTAAACTTTATTAATACAAACTTGTTTTCCGAATATGATCTGATTATTACCTACAGCCCTTTATATCTTCAATTTTAGCACAATAACGAGCTTTCTTGGACTCAATTCAATATACTTCAGCCCGTCTAGCAGAAGGCTAATTTATATGTCTCATTGAATCGAAATTCACAACAGAATTTGTAATTTTTCTCTATTCTACATTTCTTAATTCCAATCTTTAATTATAAATTTAGATAAATAATTATTTAAGGAATGCATAAAGGATTTCCTTGTTAATTTGATCACACTAATCAAATAACTATTGTCCTTGTAAATGAATAAATTCATTTGAATGATTAATCTTGAAGTTTTTTTTCTTTTTTTTAATGAAAATTAGCCTTCATTTGAGTTTATTCTTCTACTTTGATTGAATTTACATTAAACCAATGATTCTAAAAAATTTTGTATTAAAGTTTTTTGTATTTGTATGTCCCCCCCCCCCTCTTTTAAAAACTATCATATTAAAAAGTATTATAATAGGAAATATTTAATTGTTAAAATCATTCGATTATTTTAATCAGTTGAATACCTAAATACCTCTAGGGATAACATTTTATTATTAGGACTAGTTTTACTTCACCATAGGAAGAATGGGAAAGTATTTTATTCTGGTGTTGTGTATCTGTTGATGTATATTATTTATTGTCAATTAAAAAATATTTTATTCTAAATTCTTTTCCTTCTCCCATCAGAACTTTGAGCCCCGCAGGTTGAGAATAGCCACAGTTAATTTTTCTTTTTCTTAATTTTACAAATTGTTATTCTTCACCTTATAGAGAGAGATTTTGAGTTTTGCTGGCATTTGATAGAATCAAATGGAAGTGGGTTGTTGCTTCAAACTAGTCTTAGAGGCTTTTATACTCCTTGATCATTATTGTGTTTTTCAAAATTGAATTGTTTATTTAGATCAACAAAATTTAAGTAGATATAGGTATTATTATTTTGAATATACCATTAAAGTATTATATTTTCAAAATAAAAACTTAGGTTGGGCAAATTCTATAGATGGATTCTTGATATGCTATGAATTGGTCTTAACTTCTTATTCAAAGCCTCACATGATGATTGAAAAAAAAAATTTTTAAGAAAAAACTAAAAACCGACTTCAAAAAATTCAATGCAACAAAAAAAATACACTAAAAGGTATAAAATAATTATTATCTTATTTAGTTACAACTAAACGACGAAATATTAACATGAAATTACTTTTTGAAGTCGGTGCCAAACAAACTATACCTATAAGCGAGCATACCCTCCAAACGTACTAAGTAAGATCCGTCGAGTGCGATTCATAAAAGGTATATGTTGGGCACCAACTTCAAAAGTATTTTCATGTTAATATTTCGTCGTTTAGTTGTAACTAAATAAGATAATAATTATTTTATACCTTTTAGTGTATTTTATTTGTTGCATTGAATTTTTTGAAGTCGGTTTTTATTTTTTTCTTAAAAATTATTTTTATTTTTCTCTTTTTAGTGATGTTATTAATAGTGATCATATCATCAGAACTTGACCAAATTAATATGACACCATCCCTAAGACACCCCCTTTCGGATAAAAAAAGAACCATCGAAATCGGTTCATAAACAAAGAGGTTAGGTCTAAACAAACCTAATAAAAAAGGTCTAATACCTATGAAAAAAATTCGAAAAAAAATGGGACCAATCGGAAGCTAGACTGGACCCAATGCAAAAAAATTTTCAAAATCGGTTGGGAATTGGCGGAGATATGAGGTAACATAGGCACAAAAAAAAAAAAAAAAAAAAAAAATTCAGTCGAATAGAGAACCTCCCCCTTTTTTGAAGTCGGTTAAAAATGGATTAAGCTCCCAAAAGTAAAGGTAATAAAATCATCTGAAATAATATATTTAATTCAATTAATTATATTTTTCTCTACAATTAAACACTAATTTCTTTCATAAAGATAAATCACTGAGAGTGTCCTCTGCTTGATACAAATAAACAAATAGATAACATATATGGTATATACTAAATATAAATATGTATATAATTTATTTTCACGAAATTTTCTCTGGAGAGAGAGGGACTGGTAGAACTTTTAATTGAAAGTAATGGAAGGCAGCCCAGGAGTAGTGAGAAAAGAAAAAATTAACACATATCCAAATAAGATGTAATTTATTGGATTCCTTCCTCCTTTCCTTTCAAACCGACGATTCGGAGGATTCTTCCCTCCTTCTTCAGGGTTTCAAGGGGTCAATGAACGAAAAGAAGGAAAAAAAATTGTTTTTCTATGCTTCTGCTAAGGAAGAAAAAACTTTTAAACACTGCTGTTGAGAGAGGAAGGAAGCATTTTATTGGTTTCCTTCATTGGCCCCTTAAAACCCTGAAGAAGGATGGAAGAATGCTCCGAAACGTTGGTTTGCAAGGAAAGAAGGAAGGATCCAATAAATTACACCTTATTTGGATATGTGTTAATTTTTTCTTTTCTCACTAACCCTGGGCTGCCTTCCATTACTTTCAATTATCTATATAATATTTATATAATTTATTTGTTTGAGACTATATTTTCGAAGGTTTGACCTTCATCATCATTATTTTTCGGGTAATTAAATACATGAGAAATAACATATTTTTTTATAATGATATTGATATAGAGAAGGAGATACACAAAAAAGTTGCATCCCCTAAAGACCTGGGTTTGCCCCCATCGTGAAAAGAAGATGAAGAGGGGATTTTATGGGCTGGGCGGGGGTCGAAGGTAACTGTGGATTCGGGTCTTAAACAGCTGAAGGTTATAAGTCGAGGGAAAGACGGTGGCTGGAAGTGATTTCCAGTCTCTTGAGGTCATAAGGGATAAAAGAGTTAGCGAAAGCGTTGGTTCGGCTTTTATCCAATTTGACAGCGAAGAGGTGCTGAGCTTTCGAAAACCGCGTGTTTATAGCAAAGAGGGCTTTAGGGGGGATAATTGATTTTAGCTCTAATGAACAGACACCATGATAGTATCTGTAGTACAGGGAAAGAGCAGAAACGGTGAGCCAGGGTGTCGAGTGAGTTGGTTAGAGCCGGGTCTCCTATTAGTTTAATTGCTCGTTTCTGAATTGCAATTATAAAATATTTCTAATTAAAAGGCTAATGATGAAGATCAAAACTTCGAAACTATAGTTCAAAAGATGTAAATGTAAATTATGCAGAAGACAACCTCATTGATTTTTTTTTATTAACCAACAACTCTGCTATTCTCAGCAAACAACAAATCGTTTCAAATAATTTCTTTATTTACTCTGAATTGAAATGGTTCAAGTTACTGCGGAAATGGAAGCCGAAACCGTTTCAGTCACGCTAATAGGTATTTCCAAGTGCCTCTTTAGTCGTTTGATTTCACTTAATCTGTTTGCCGATAGATGATTGAATGGCCTGGATGTGTGTCGCTAGTTTGCGTATTTGTTTTGTTGGCGTTTTCGCCAATCCCGGCAATGCCAATTGCAAGGTTATTGCCCGTTCTATGCCTCCTCCGCCATCCATTCACTTTCTCTTGGTTCATTGACTTGGAAATTTCACTTTCGTCTTTAAAAGTTTTTTTTTCTATTAATTCGCTGCTTGCTGTTCTCCGTGATGTTCGGCATTGATTCGACATTCATTTTACCTTTTCAATGTCAATGATCTGGTCAAAAAAAGAAGTATTTTCACTTAATTTATTCTAGGACAATCAAAAAAAAAATCAAAGGATCTACTTTGATCTATTTCGAAACTTGGCATTTAAAAATAGATTAGCTGTCTAAGGACTTCTGCTACCTAGAAATTAACCTTGAATTAATTTAATTTAAGGAATAAATTAAAGATCGTGATTGAACAATCACGAGAGTGTCCTCTACTTATACAAGAGATTTTGTGGATAATTTTTTTATGTCAGAAAAGTGGTATTCATAACATAGCGGATTTATGAATAACAATAATTTTAAATTAAAATTGTGTTTCCTATGCCGGAGATTATAAGTAGTGTTACGTAATTTTCAAATTTAAAATATATGAAAATAAGAAGATAAAATTGAAAATTTCGCATTTATTAACAAAAAGAAATATAAGAAATCAGTGTTTTTCGAACCTAATATAATTAAAATAGCTACTGTAATTATATCAATAAAAAATGGAGGTAAAAGCAAGAATTTTTTCAAGATCGGTATTCTCGCCAGTTCGATGAGCTGATGCACGTAATTTCTTTTTAACCGACTTCAAAAAAAAGGAGGAGGATATTAATTCATTAAGATTTCAAATGAATATTCTTTCTAAATATAACGAGTATCGATTTGCTCCAACCGCTTCAGGAAAAATGCCATTTCTTGAATAATATAAATTAAGAAAATAATCTCTAGTGCTTTGAAACAGGTCTGGAGTTTTATTTGACATCTTTGCGAAGGAAAGGAAGAGATATTATTCTTTCAGCGTCCTTTGTAATAATTTTTCTTGATCAGATTCTAATGAAAGAATCGTTCACCCCCACATTGATTAAATAATAAAAAAAAGTGAGAGCTTTTTCAAGATTCTGTAGACTATAAGAGCCGGCCTAGTAATTAATAATAAACTTAAAAACAGCTTTAGCGATATTTTTTAAATTAGTGTTTATATCAAATAATACATTTGAGCATAAATTATATCTTGATTAGAATTAATGGAGTATGTTGAAAAGAAATCTCAAAAATGCCCTTAACGACATTTTTCAAAATCTCTGTTTATTAAAAATTGTATGATCGATAAATTTTAATCTGAATGTAATAGAATAATGTCGTCGGACATTTTTAAGAAGGAAAATTGAGAAATTTATTTCGAAGAAGGAAAGTTATAATTCACGCGTTATAATTCAATGTCATGTGAGACACACATGATTTGTTTTTAATCTAAAAAAACTTAAAAAATAATATATAATTTGCATATATTTTCTTCATTATTTCTTAATTTTTTTTTCGAAAACAATCCTGAATAAAATAATTAGGTATATTTTAGTTGCGTTTAACTTTGAATTTAAATTATGTTTCTTGCTCTCTCTGATGTTTGGTGGTCCTATCATTTTAGTTAATGAATATAATTTAGTAATTTGGACGAATGAGGCAACCAGTTCATTGGTCGGGACCTTGAAATTCTATTTGATTTATTTATTAATTTTTTGGAGGCCCTTAATTTCATAAGAGGAACGACACCTCCTGAATGACAACGCCACTCAATTTAAGCCAAGGTTGATGATCCCATTAAAAGCTTAATGGACTAATAAAATCACATGATCGTTAGAGTAGACGTTCAGTAATCAATCGTCTTTTAGTAACAGGCCCGTCGAGAGTTTATTCGGACCCTCTTTATATAAAAATTTGTTAAAAAAATTTTGTTTTTCAACTCCGACTCAAAATATAGATATTATTGGTTTGACTTGGATGCTTGTTATTATGCATGCTAGAGAATTTTATTAGATATAACTAATAATAATAATTTTTATTTTAAAAGCAGGTACATATATAATAAGTATATAGTTTACGGTATAATAATAGGTGTAGAAATCTTTTAAATTGTATTTACAAAAAGCGCTAAAAACGTTGGTCTTTTCCAGACTATTCGTTTTGAAGAGAAAATAAAAACAAATAATATTAAGAATATAAAAGCTCATCGGTTGTTCACATTTTTCCCTGTTGGCCACATATCAATAATTGACTCACCAGTAAATAAACCATCTTTATGCCCAATTGCCCTCGGCTCAAATGAGTATTTGGCCAATTTTTTTTTTGTTTTGTTAAAATTCAAACTGCAGCTTGGACAAATATTAGATATAACTATTTATACGTAAAATTTCTATATTTATTAAGGCTAATTTTTTTTTAAAAATATAATAATATATTTTAGTTCATCACTGTGTCTGAGATTACCAGAACTAACTATATATATCAGATATTTTTTTAATCAAATCAATTTTTGGTCAATATAAAATCTATGATATAACCTCTACCCTTTTGTGCCTAGTTCTAATTTGCGATATTTTAAACAATCCTAAAGAGAAAAAATTATTATTTTTATCTACAAACATATGGTAAGTTTAAGCAATTTTCTTAAAATTATCAATATTTGATTAAAATTTTAATAATTATCTATATTTTTAGAGAACATTCTGGGCTTATTCAGACGTCTCGTCCCAGAGCTACAAGACCCCAATGAACCCACCTGTGATGACTCAGATTAACAAACTTAATTATCTTTAATACTCTGTTTGCTAAGAAAACAAAACTAAGTGAGAATACATGTGAGAGTGTCAAAAACATTTCGAAACGGAAATCGTGTATGGAGTTTTTTTTAGATGTTATTTTTATAAGAATTGAATTGATAGTGTTTTGAGATATTCTTATGTAAAATTGAAAAAGTGTGTTCTCAACTAACTACTAAGTAGATATAAGTTAATATTACTTGAAAGCAAAAAAAGTTCCATTGTTTATTTGTTTTTATGAAACCGCGAAAGTCCCGAACTGAGAAGAAAGCAACTATGGGTCTTGATCAAGGGGTAAACCGCGATTGGAATTAGGTGTACATAGTCTTTGGAATTATGTGGAATTATTTTGGAATTCATTAGATAATGGCCCTTTATCTATTGTCTTCTACTTGGAAATGAAAGTGGAAGTAGGTGTACACTATATTAGGTCTCGGTTCACCCCTCGGTCTTGATAGTCATTTACATTACTAAACAGAAGAGAATAATCAAGAAAATGTATGAAAGATGAAAGCGAGGTGTTTTTTCACCCTTGAGGACTGAACATTTTAAGACACTGGGAAGAGAAAGGTGGAAGAGAGTTTCAGTTTCTAGAAGTTTTTACAAGTCATAAGAATAAACTTATTAGCATTTTGAAAATAAATATACTTTTAAACATTAGTTTTTAATTTGTTTATTTATTAGAATTTCTCCAATTGTATAGCGTAAGTCGGAGGAGTCGACAAAACAATCTTTGGAGGCAGCATTGGTTATATCTTATTAAAATGCATGCAGGAGTAGTATCTTTTTAACCGTCTTCATAAAAAGGAGAAGGTTCTCAATTTGTCAGAATCATTTTTTTTTTTTTTTTAAGAAACACTTCTTCGGTGGGCACACTAAAGATCTCTTTCAGAATTTCATCCAACAGGGCGGCATGAAAATGCTGAGAGCCATATTCAAAACAAGGGCTTTATAAAAAATGAGAAATTTTGCACAGGTGTAAAAAAAGTATGAACCTGAATATAGGAAGATGAGGTTTTGCCACAGAGTAGATTTGCTCATTTCAAGAGACTACAAACACGAATGATACACCCAGTATGAACACCTTATTACTTAACAGATATCATTTAGTTTGATTTATCAAAAGAAATCTTGGGACTGCAAAAAACCTAGATTGCACATTTTTAATGAGATTATGATTTCTGAAGAGCTATCTCATTAAATATGTACAATCTAGGTGGTTTCATTTGAAAATTCTCTTTGATAAACAACTCATCAGCCACCAAATCATCAAATATTTGTCTCTCATTTTACTATGAAGGGATGTTAAATGTTCGCAAATTAAATTCGTGAACTAGGGTCTTTAATGAAAATTATTTAGAGCAGCGTTTCTAAACCTTTGGATCACGACATAATATTGGGTCTCAAGATGAAAAAAAAAATTATAAATTATGTAACCACTACTAGGACACTATCTGTCTCCATCGATTGAAATATTAAAGAAAGAGGTGAAATACTACAGATTACCTACTCTATAGAGCTTCCATTGTACACCACGGTAATGAACCCAAATCATAGGCAGCCGTCTGCATTCAATAATTTATGGTAACTTTATTAGAAGAAGAAAAATCGATTCAACTTTGGAAAAAATGTTTAAAGGTAATCAAAATATTTCTTGTGTTAATTAATTTTTTAGAATAAATCTATTTTTCATTTTTTTATTAAATATCCTATTTAATGTCAATTTAGATAAAAAAATCAAAATATTTTTAAAATACCCATACACATTTAGGGTTTACTCTAAAGTTTATTTATTCATTTACTTATTCAACAGCATTTAGAGCTCTTTGCTCATTAAATGTTCGAGACTAAAAAAATACACATAAAATACTATATATACGGTATAATGTTTGTTAACAATATAATTTATTAATTTATCAAACAACACAATACTAATCACTTAGTTCAAATGAGCAATGTAACCATTATTCATTTATTATAAATGCTCTGAGCCTCAGATTTTCCAACCCAGTGGTAAAACCCTTCAGTTGCCAAACATCATTAAGCCTCAGAATGGATCCCCACGTATCCCTTTTATATTTCGGGCTTATTCTAAAGCCATCCTCAGTAGTAATATTTTTTTATAACATTCATGTAGAGAGGTGATCATAATGAATTGCACACAATAAATCTTCAAGAATGTATCCTCAAAAAAGTCCTAGAATAAATAATTAATCTCACACATCACCATATCTTCGACCATATTCCAACAAATAATTTAGCTTTAGTTTGATTACAGATGTATATCTAAATTAATTATATGATTTCTCAGTGACTTGGACTTCGGAAAAAATCGAAATAATGATTAATTTGAAAGTTAAGATGAATATCGAATTTTTCGTAAAAAATCTATAAAATTGTTATTTCGATTATCTGATTCGTGTTCATCATTTTGTAAATTTTAAATAAAAGTTCTCAGGGACTTGGCTTCGTGAAAAATTGAAATATTAATTAATTCAAGAAACTATAAATTTAAGAACTTGAAAAAATCTCAATAAAGGAGACCAAAAGTAACTTTCAAGTTAATCATTATTCCGATTTTTCCCGAAGCCCAAGTCACTGAGAACTCATATAATTAATATAGATAGAGAAAACACAAAAAATTGTCAACTGGTGCACCCGAGGGGTTAGGGATAATTCTTATTATATGTCAGAAGAGTTGATTTTATCCGAATAGCATTTTGGCACTCGGGTTCAATTCCCGAGGATATGAAATTAAGCATTTTGACATAAAATATAAATCATTCATAGCACCTCGGAATTAGTACTTGTGACAATGTCTTGTTTCTTTAGAAATTTTAACTCTGATGCTACTATCGGCAATTTCAACTTTCATATTAGATACTTTTATGGCTAATAAAAAAAGTAAATTCCCAAACTGACTTGGCAAAAGCTATGTATTAAGAGTGGCAATAAATAATTCCATTAAAGTAAGAATTAATACTTTAAAATAATACAAACAAGATCGGCAGAGTTATTAAATATCAATAATTTTATTTCTTAATTGTCCTGTTTTTATATTTTGATAAAATTATTTTGTTAATTTTTACTTTTTAACTAAGAGACTGAAAAGAATATATTTCAACAAAAAAAAAAAAAAAAAAATAGAAATACTAAATAAATATCGAATCTTATTTTTTAGAACGATTAGTTTTTCTTGATTATCTTAATCATTTGATCTGAACAAATATTCATAAAGTGAAATCAGCAACTCTGCTACTATCGGCTAAAGAATATCTTTTCAAATGAACAAATAATAAATATAATAATAATAATAGCATGGAAACAAACAGGATTCTGATTGGGAAAATTAACAATTATTTAATATTTGTGTATCGGTACAAGAACAAACAAACTTGTTGGCTCGCAGTGTAAAAGGATTAAGAATCACTGATTTTAAACATATAACATAAAAAGTATGTATATATGTTATACCGGGCATTTGCGAGTTGGACTCACATACCGAAATAAGAGCAACATCTATTGATTGTATGGCATATTTCTGAATTGTATCGAAAATGATGAAATATTATGAAAGTTATACAAATTAATAAGAACATTAAAAAAATCGTCATTATTTAAAATTTAGAAAAAAAAAATTACTAAGAGAAACCTTCTAATTATATTTCTAAATAAGTAAATTACCTAGATATATTTCTAAATAAGTAAATTACCTACATAATTAAAAGGTTTTTGAAAAATAAAATATTTCCTAAGATAGATAATTAAAAAAATAAATCAAGTTTTTTCCAAGACTCAGTACACGTTCTTGGGAGATTTCGCAAATAATAGTTAAGAGATTGAGCCCCTCAAATACTGTAATAGATTTAAATATAATAAACTATCCAAATTTTATGTGACGAAGCGTGGAAATCTTAAAAAATCAATTAAAATAAATATTTTTTCTGCATTTTTGAATAGTTCTGAAGTTAGAAATCCTAATTTAAATTTTTATTTTTCCAAATGAAAAATAAATTTACATACATGTTGATTTCGAATTGTTCTCCTTTATTTATATTTGAAAAGTTGCTTCCTATTTTTTTTTTTTTTAATTTAAAGTTTTTGTTCAGATCTTCAGAACTAATTCTAGGAACACATCTGGTTGCCTACCTAGTAGAAATAAGGCAATTAGTTGTTATTTTCAAAATAGTTTAACTCAGAAAATAAACGCTCAGTTGTGCGATTTGTGACCATTAATGTTAAAAACATAAGAAACCAAAATGACAACACATGGAAAGCACATATTTAATATTGTATTCTATAATAATTATTTTACAAAGTTTAGCATGAATTAATCTTGTTTTTATATTTTTTGTTGCACTGAATTAGGAGACCCATCCATATGAGTGAAGCTCAACTGAGAAATTAGTGTTTTAATCCTCTGGCTAAGCATCGAGCAACCTTTGACATACCTGAGAATTAGTTTAAGTAGAAGAATAAAGTGATTTTAAATAAATTTGATTCTCTACGCACGTGTTTTTATTGATGGTTAATACATCCCTGCAGATATACTAGGGATACTCTAAAAATATTATTGTTGTCTAGCAGTAGATTTCACGAACGAATGACTGTCTTTGTAATGTAGGAACCAATTAACTGTCTTTAATGGAATTAAGCATCAGAGAAATAAACTAAAGATACAGTAAGTGTATCGGAGTTAGTGTGTTTTTGAATAGAGAAATCCATCTAAAGTTCCAATTTCCAAAGAGAAGTATCGTAGAGTGAGGGTATCAAAATAAAAATAAATTTCAAGATAAAATGTTTAAAAAGCCCATTCATCAAAACCCTACTGGGTATTTTAAATGTATAGTAATTTGAATTTTGCCAACAAATGCAATGGAAAAATGAATGAAATCTTGTTCTCGTGTTATCGTGGTATTTGGAATACAAACTGAGAACAAATAATGCTTAATTAATTTAATTTTTCTTCACTCTTCATACATTTAAAAACAGATAAGAAAAAAAAAATATTGTTAATTCAATATTTCGCATCCACCCGGCGAGCTGCGTTCCGTCTACCGAGTGAAATCATAATAAAATATATTATTTGGAACTGTTAAAAATAATTAAATTGAATCTACAAAAATTTAACTTAAATAAAAATCAAATTCAAGAATATATCGCTGCAATTTAAATATTATATACAATATTTGAAATTATAATTTAAAAGCTTAAAATGATTTGAATAAGAAAAAAAACTCACGTATATCTAACGCGTATCCAAAAGACAGCAAAAGGCAAACCGGAAGAAGTCCAATCATCATGGATGGTGATAAAGAGATCTGTTGTGTTCCGTTGTGAGTTTCAATATGCCAGGAGTCGTTTGAAGAACTGAAAGCGAAATGTGCAAGTACATTGAAGTCACCTCGGGGACTTAGGAAAGTGAGAGGGGTTCCCGTATGAAGCATCATCACCGGCGCCTCAAGGAATCTCACCTCAAAATTAAAAAAAATCGGCCTCGACACTTGTTTTCGTAATTATAGATACACTGGTCTACCGAAAATATTGTTTTTTCTTCTTTATTAGGGTTCGGTTTTAAAAGGAAAACCAGACCATAGTGTCGCTACAATGACTGTCTGTTAGAGCATTATCGCTTGAAAACTAAATTAGATACAAGTTTGAAATTTACAAGCTTGTGTCTCAGAGATGAAAAAAGTTAATTTCATTTTCTAACTTCAAGGTGGAAGGAATCGATGCCCTTAATAGTTGGAATTCGGATTTAGGAGATAAAATCGACACTTGATAAATACACTAGTTTTTAAAAAAATCGTTAGAGCCGTTTTTGAGAAAATAAAATGTGAGTTAAAAAAGTCCATCATTTTGAAATTAAAGAACATTTTTTAAGTATGGTCTAAAAAAGCAATTAAAAAAATTCGGTTTTTTTGGGAGGGGGGTCGCGACATGAACATATTTCTCAAATTTAGGTCGCGACTTAAAAAGGTTAGGAAGCACTGGATTAGTTTTATAGAGCTATCAATCATGAATCTGGAAATATTTTTGAAAAAAAAATTCAAAATTTTATAAAAATAGTTTAAGTATTTACATATTATATTAAAAATAGTGAAATAATAGTAATGTTAAATAAAATTTAAAAAAATATTTTATATTAGACTTTTATGGATTTACGAATATACCTATGTAGTGTCAATTATAGACGCTATGGATACGACTTTTAGGGCTGATATTCATTTAGATTAGAGTGGTTGACTGTCGTGTTGTAAAATTTATTAACATCAGAGCACACATAATATTTTAGTAAGGTATTAGATCAGTGAGATTTTTTTTTTTGAAAAACTAGAAAAAAATTAAATTCGCTTGAACAAAAGGGTCTTTCAGTGGATCAATTCGAAAGAAGGAAAATATGTGATGATAATTTCAAAGAAAGTGTAAGTCGTGTGGCGCACTCACAGTATGTATTAATCTGAACAAAAATGGAAATAAATAAATTTACTTTTAATATTAATTTTAATTATTTTAATGTTGTTTTCTTACATTAATAAGTGGTAAGTAAAAGTAATATTATATGTATTAGACAATATTTTAAAAATATTTTTCCAGCATAATATTCGATTTAGAAAGCTCATTCATATATATATATATATATATTACTGTTTCTATACATTTTTTTATTTTTTTATCAATATATAAAATCTCGCTTTCTGTCTTCATACAATTTGCAGAATCATTTTATATAGTAAAGCATTTTCCATTTCGTTTTTCACAATAGATGAATATATTTATTTAAATCAACACGATCAAGTTTTCTATTGTTTGGAATACAATAATAAATAAAAAAATGTAGAAAGTCATGCAGAAGAGTTAGAGAGATCAAGATGAAATAAGCTGACGTGTTCTGATGTGGCCATCCACTTGACTTTACCATACAACTTGGCCCCTCACTTATATTTAATATTTAATAAAAATATTTATAATCATGTAGGGGAGGGGGATTAGTTTTTACATTTTTAGACTCCTGGGGGCCCACTGATTATGTATACAAAATTTGGTTGAGTTTGGTACAAGAGCCTATATTTTCATTTTTTGATCCTACACCCCCCCCCCCCATTTTGGGCGGTTAGCTTTTGCATTTTTAGACTTCTGGGGTCCCACTGATTATGTATACAAAATTTGGTTGAGTTTGGTACAAGGGGCTAGATTTTCATTTTTTGACCCCCCCTTTTGGGAGGTTAGTTTTTGTATTTTTGGACTTCTGGGGTCCGGCTGATTATGTATACAAAATTTGGTTGAGTTTGGTAAATGGCCAAGATTTTTATTTTTGCCCCTCCCCTCCCCCCTTTTAGGCAGTTAGTTTTTGCATTTTTAGACTTCTGGGGTCCCACTGATTATGTATACAAAATTTGGTTGAGATTGCTCAAATGGCCTAGATTTTCAATTTTTAAACCTCCCCCCCCTTAATTTTGGGTCGAAATTATTATTAGGGCTTTTTTATAGTCCGAAATGCCATAGTTTCACTCAATTTTTTTAATCAAAATAATTTAAGCAGTTTTTGAGATATTTCGAAAAAAAGAAGAAAAAAAACCACTTTTTAACCGACTTCAAAAAAGGAGGAGGTTCTCTATTCGACTGAATTTTTTTTTTTTTGTGCCTATGTTACCTCATTGTCAACCGATTTTGAAAATTTTTTTTGCATTGGGTCCAGTTTAGCTTCCGATTGGTCCCATTTTTTTTTGTTTTTTTTTCCATAGGTATTAGACCTTTTTATTAGGTTTGTTTAGACCTAACCTCTTTGTTTATGAACCGATTTCGATGGTTCTTTTTTTATCCGAAAGGGGTGTCTTAGGGATGGTGTCATATTAATTTGGTCAAGTTCTGATAATATGATCACTATTAATAACATCACTAAAAGAGAAAAATAAAAATAATTTTTAAGAAAAAATAAAAACCGACTTCAAAAAATTAAATGCAACAAATAAAATACACTAAAAGGTATAAAATAATTATTATCTTATTTAGTTACAACTAAACGACGAAATATTAACATGAAATTACTTTTTGAAGTTGGTGCCAAACATATACCCTTTATGAATCGCACTCGACGGATCTTACTTAGTACGTTTGGCGGGTACGCTCGCTTATAGGTATAGTTTGTTTGGCACCGACTTCAAAAAGTAATTTCATGTTAATATTTCGTCGTTTTGTTGTAACTAAATAAGATAATAATTATTTTATACCTTTTAGTGTATTTTATTTGTTGCATTTAGTTTTTTGAAGTCGGTTTTTATTTTTTTCTTAAAAATTATTTTTATTTCATGCACGATTACAATACTTGACCATACCCTGTATGGTAAAGTAAAAATTGAATTCCGTTTTATTATTTCAACAATACACATAATACTTGAATATTAATTTTTAAGAACAAATCAAAGAGCTGTACTTTGCTTAATAAATATAAGCATATGTAATAATAAATATATATTTAATTATACAGGGTGATTCATTTACTAGTTTAAGTATGGGGATCTCGTTTATTATAAAATTGCTACTTTTTGAGCTCTTCTAAAATTTACATACCGGTTTGATTTAAATTTAATAATTTTCTTGAAAAGCTGATTAATTATCAACTATAAAAATTATATACTAATATTTATTTTCGCCTATAACTTTTTAATTTATTCTGAATAAACTTTTTGCATAGCGAATTTCTATTGAGGATTTTTTAAACTTATTTTATAAATTGATTATTACTTTACATATTTTTAAACAATAATTTTACTTTTTTCTTATAGGTGTCAATTTTAAATAATTTCAAGGCCATTAAAGAGAATATTTTTTTTAATGTACATCGTATATGAAACTTTTTATCGCTACCTGGCGGACCGCCCAGTAATTTTTTCAGAGCCGACTTTGCGCATGGGCTCGCTGGGCTAGAGCTCAGGGCCCCACAATTCATGAGGCCCTATCTCTTTCGACAGCAGCCTAACCGATGATTAATTTTCCAAACAGTACAAGATCCATTTACTATTACAAGCTAGTTTGGTCTTAACTGTGACAGATTGTTCTATTTACTTTACTTACCAATTTATAAAATTTATTTATCAAATAATAGCTAAAAGATAATATTAAATTGTAATGGATTAGAGATTTTTTATACTGTGCAAAACGGAACACTTGATTAGTTAAGTAAACGATCGGGACTTTCGTTCTCTTTACATTCATTCGGGGATTTCCCTCACGTTATTTTTTCTCGGGACTGAAAGTGAGTTCACTCACTAGCAATTAGTTAGTGGTTTCGCGTTATTTTCTGTTTGTGATTGTTCGCGACAATAATTGATTATTGTAGCAGAAAATGATTCTAGAAAGTAGATTTAATAAACGTTATATTATGTTTGTAAAATTTTCAAATATAAAAAAATAATTTTTATAAAAAAAAATAAAACCGACTTCAAAAAAATAAAATACAACAAATAAAATAATAATAACTCAAAAATCAAATAAAATACATTAAAAGGTATAAAATAATTATCTAATTTAGTTACAACTAAACGACGAAATATTAACATTAAATCACTTTTTGAAGTCGGTGCCAAACATATACATTTTATGAATCGTAGTCGACGGATCTTAGTACGTTTGGGGGGTACGCTTGCTTATATAATTTGTTTAGCACCGACTTCAAAAAGTGATTTCATGTTAATTTTTCGTCGTTTAGTTGTAACTAAATTAGATAATTATTTTATACCTTTTAGTGTATTTTATTTTATTTTTGTGTTATTATTATTTTATTTGTTGCATTTAATTTTTTTGAAGTCGGTTTTATTTTTTTTTATAAAAATTATTTTTATTTTTCTCTTCTTAGTGATGTTATTAATAGTGACTTAATATAATACCTTGTATGCATCTCGTAATAAAAAGCGTCGGGCGAATGAATCAGAAAATGATAATAAAATTCAATTCATAAATATAGAAATTCTCTCGAAACGTTTGCGGGTTTTAAATGAATGTTTTAAGATTTTTTTTTATAAAAGATTTTATTTATTATAATTTCGATTAATTGCTCATAAGAATTGGAGATTTCTATTATTTCGTCATTGATCATATCATCAGATTTGACCAAAATAATATGAGACCACCCCTAAGGTACCCCTTTCCAATAAAAAAAGAATCATCGAAATCGGTCCACGTGGCAAAAAGTTCTTGCCGAACAAACATAAAACAAATAAATAAATAAATACTTAGATATCTGCACTATCTTGGAGCTATATTGATCCAAACGCAGAAAGAATAATCAAAATCGGTTCATAAACAAAGAAGTTATGGGTGAAGAAAAAAAGGTCCAATAAAAAAAACGGGACCAATCGGAAACTATACTGAACCCAATGCAAAAAAACCCCATCAAAATCGGCGAAGATATCAGGTAACATAGACACAAAAAAAAATTCAGTCGAATTGAGAACCTCCTCCTTTTTTGAAGTCGGTTAAAAATAACAAATTATACTAACTAAAATGTTGTTTATTTCTGTTAATACTGATCCTAAATATCAACTGAAGTGCCATGGGTCCCCATTTGGCTTAAGACGGTGCCCCTCTGGTTACAGGCCTGGTTGAAGTTAGTGATCTGAAATATGGCAAAAAATTGCAAGTGCTTAAGTAGATTTTATCAAACGGATAAAACCACTGAGATTATATTGAGAAATTCTCATCAGAATTCAAAATATTTCTATTTTCTCCTAGCCAAAGCATTCATTGACAAAAAAAATAAAATAAAATAAAATTGAAGAAAATATAACGAATTATGGAAAAGTTTTCTTCATTTTTTTTAGTTCATTCCTAAATTGTATTTCTGACCTCTGAAGCCCATAGGGGATCTTGACCTCGCAGATGATCATTCATTCATCCGGCGATTAATAAATATACTCTCGCTGCTCTTGACTTTCAGGGATGAAGAATGATGATATGGTATAGATCAAGGGCGGGGAAAACAAGATTAAAACCAAGGTCCAGCCAGGGTTATTTTTTTTAATTTAGAGAAATATTCAACAAGTATGATATATCTGCTAAAAGAATATTATATAGAGATAATTAATTTACAATAATAATTTATTTCCTCTATGTCTGTCTGTTTGTGGGTTTGTCTATATTACGAATAACTATAAGAATAACTCAAGAAGAAAAAATAGTATAAAGTGGTGCTGGTGTTTCTGGTGCCAAAATGTTTGTATTTAGCTTCTGAATTCTCAAATGAGAAATTCTGGAAAGGAGATTAAAAATCGAACCGTTATTGGGGAAGCTGCCTTATCAATGATTCCTCTCCTTTTATTTCATGCATTTAAAACAACAAGTGCATATTATAAATTCGTATTATTATTATTATTTTATTTTTTATTTTAAATTAGTAATCCTACTAATTCTGTTGAATTGATATTTTTCTTCTATTTATAAATTGTTCCTTAAAAATACATAAATCAATTGGAGCTAATCCTTCAATCTGTAAATTCATTAGTTTATTTTTACTTTTGATTTTAAAATATTTATAACTAAGATAACTTAAATTTTAATACAATAGTCTAAACTCGTTGTATAGTATTTATTCGCTGTAAAGGAAAAGAATTGGAAGAGTTAAATTTGAACTAAATAAATAAATAAAATAAGCAGCCTCTTGGAGATACTATCACTTAATCATTTTAAGATAAATTAAAAAAAAATATATTCCAATTCTACTTGCGGAAAGTCAAAGGATAGCTCACACCCTAAAAGAACTTGTGCCTCCCCTGAATAATCATTCGATTAAAACTTTAATGCGATTTGAGGGGAAAATGAATTCAAATAACTTGTAAATTGCAAGTTTTCTATCATATTTATTTTACTTAGATGAGAGACGGACAAAACTACTGACTGATATCGCACTAATAGGGTCCTGGCATTTTATTCTTCTGAAAGAAGCCTAGAAACTCTCATTTACTATATATTTCATTTCTCGATTGGCAAACATCTCGAGCAGCTACATTCTTCAAAGGTGAGGAAAATTTTCCTACTATATTTATTTATTTATTAATAAAACCTCGATATTATTGTTATTTAATAAGAAGAAATAAATACAAAAGCCGATAATGTTATATGATATACTTGATTTCATATCCCTAAGGGCTATATAGATTCTCGAAATAGGCACTATATAGTTGCTATATAGTTTGAAACATTGTGCTACTAGGGATCCTAAGGGGGCAGAAAGAGTCGAGTCAGATACCAAACTTATTATAGAGATCCTCTGTGAACTCGGATTTCGACACTAGCACCCATGGTGGCTAAATTTAAAATTTATTGTAGGAGTACTTTACATATTAAATATTTAGTACATAGTAAAGATGATTTTAAATGATTGAATCAAATAAATATCATGGCAGAAATAAGCATAAAAAGTGGGTTTAAATATTTAATTAAAAGATGAGAAATTAGGCTCTTCAACCTTAAAAAAAGGAAAAAATTAATCTAAAAACTGTCAAAATTTTTTAAAAAACTATAATATTTATCGGAACTAACTATTATCAGACATCAAGTTATTTGACAAAGAAATATAAAATTTCTATATAGTGTCACATTAATAAGCATATCCAATAAGGCTGTTTTATGTAAGAGAACAAACATATCCAATAATATCCCTGATATATGGCTTTTAAATTCATTACTTTTCTTTAATTTTTCTTAATTCTATAAAGCTTCCCGAGATATTTAAATTTCGGAAACATACAATATTATTTTGAAACTTAATTATATTTGTATTTTGAAATTAACTAGTCCAAATTTGAAGGTAAAAAGATATTGGCAAAAATCCCGATACGGGTGAAATCTTTTCAAGTTATATTAGAATTAATAATTATATGTAAGTATAATTTCTTCAGACAAGTGAAAAATGGCTGAATCCTATCGAGGAAACACTTTCTTCTCCTATAAGAATAATACATTCACATTCCAATTAACTAGCGCCACTAATTTTTTTCTAATTCATTGAGTGACGAATAAAGTGGGTGAATTTGGAGTCATCGATTTTTGAATTATTAATAGTAGGTACTTTATGGTATATCAAATTAAAATAATTTTACAGCTCCTAAATGATTTTTGCTTTTTATTTATTTTTTCAGATCCATTATGAATCCATCATAATATTGAATTGAACTTATATTATTCAGGTCATGAGCCTACTCATTTTCCACGTCGATTCCAAACTGTGTAAAAACAGAAGTAAAAAAAAATTATTTTTAAAAAATGAACTAATAATAGTATGTTTATGTGATTCTGTAGCCAGAAGGCATCTTAGAGCTTTCACATACTATCTGGAAAGACGGACACCTACGCTAGAACTTCTTTCTCTGTGTTTGTTAAATACAGCCAAAATCGGAGATCTGGACAGGATCAACTATTTATAGAATATTTACAGTATGTTGTGTTGCAATGTGTTCTGATCCAAGACAAAACATACAAACAAAATATTCCTAAAATGGCTACAAACCTCTTTCGTTCCACCAATTTAAGTAGAAACCAATTTAAAAAAAATTAAGCCTATTTTAATTTCAGATTTCTTCACATAATCTAAATAATTTTTATTTTTTTTATTTTTTAGATTATAATTATGGTTCCTAAAGATATTAAATTAAACTTATATGATGCTTGCCATGAACATACTTCGAACGTTATAGAAACAGAGGAAAGAAAATTATTTTTCAAAAATGGATTGATAATACAGCCTATTTTATGTGTGTGTGTGTGATTCTCTAGAACTTAGGCACCATAAAGCTATCAGAAACTATCTAGAAAGACATCCACCTAGCCAGAAACTTCTTTCTGTATGTTTGTTAAATGCAGCCCGTAAGCAAGATTTGGATATGGTCGATTATGTTTATATAATAATAAATTCTTGGCATTATTGTCAAAGAAAATCAGCTTTAGGAACTCCCTACAATGTGCTCTGACCAAAGACAAATCACACAAACAACTTCAACGTAAGTTCCAAAGGAAGTTAACTAAAATCGAGATAAATAAAACGAATGGGAATTATAGAACAGCGTTGCAATTCGCCTCTGAAAAGGGATGTCTAGACATAGTTCGCTTTTTCGTTGAAAGATACTTTGATGTCAACTTTCAAGACACTCGGTTAGGTAGTACTGCATTGCACTTCGCGCTATTATTTGGACATGTAGAAGTGGGGATCTATTTAATCAAACATGGAGCCAACTTATACTTGAAAGATATCTTTCGATATACCCCTCTCAATCGTAGACATAAAACTTATTTGAAACATGTATTTGACCAAGTTAATGGAAATAATTAAGTTGCCGTGAAAAATAGAATTTTTTTATTATTAGTGATCCACAAAAAAAGCAAAACATATTCCCTTTTTATATCAATCTAATTTTTTTTTTAATCCGAAGATACGAGAATGTTATAATGAATAATTTATGAAAACATGCTTTTGCTAAGGCTGTGATTAAGAATAATTAAATGCTAAATGAACATTGCAGTGAAATAAAATAAAATATTTGTAGTAAATAAACAAGTGTATGTAAAAAATACGCACTCTTTTTTAAAAATAAAATAGAATTTTTAAATATTGTTATTTTGGAATAAATAAATAAATTGTATATTGAAATATAACATTTTTGAATTTTATTAGAATATTTGCATTTTGAAGTCTAATTTGAAAAAACGCTAGTTACTACTTTGAAATAATTTTTGAAAATATAAAATTAATAAATATTATAAAATAATCGTTTATTAATAATTATATTCAATTTTGAACGAAAGTGATTGATTAGTTTTAAGAAAATGGTATAAAGCTAGAAAACCGTAACAAATGACTCGCTGATGCCGGGTGCCCTCTTAATAAAATAGACCAAATTATAAATGAGTAAGAAAACGATCTTATTTTATCGATTTCATCTATCTGAAGGTTTACAGTATGTCTATTATATAAGAAAATAGCATTTTGATTAAGAATTTTGTAGTTTAAAAGAAATTGTATGAAAAGATCCAATTTCTTCTCTCCAGGAGTGAATCAACTAGAAATGGCCAAAACTTTTATTTTTTTTTTCATTAGATAGTGTAACAAATCTATTGAAATTTCATATCTCTGGGTTTTTTTCATTTATCTTTTATTTCAAATAATTATTATTAGGAAATTTGCATTTTAAAGGGTAGTTTATTTGAAGTCCAAATTGAAATAAACTGCAACGGATCGTTGCTAAACTTTATCCAAATTCATTTGAAATATTAATATGTTTATTCCTTTATTATTAATCAGATATCACTTGGAATTTGCAGTTCATGTTGACTTTAATTCAAAAATAATGATCGATTCTCATTTAACAGTCGAAGAATAACAAAATTCTTCTGTTCGATTTTTAACATTTCGGTTATTATTGATATATGATCAATGACGAAATAACGTAAATCTCCAATTCTTTTAGTAGCAAATAATCGAAAAATATAATAAATATAAAATATTTTATAAATATATAGTAAACAAAAAACAATCTTAAAACGTTCATTTAAAAACCGCAAACGTTTCGAAAAATTTCTATATTTCTGATTCATTCCCTCGCCGCTTTCTCTTACGAGATGCATGCAAGGTATTATCTTAAGTCACTATTAATAAGATCATTAAAAAGAGAAAAATAAAAATAATTTTTATAAAAAAAATAAAACCGACCTCAAAAAAATTAAATTCCACAAATAAAATAATAATAACTCAAAAATCAAATAAAATGTACTAAAAGGTATAAAATAATTATCTAATTTAGTTACAACTAAACGACGAAATATTTATATAAAATCACTTTTTGAAGTCGGTGCTAAACAAACTATTCCTAATAAGCGAGCTTACCCTCCAAAGGTTCTAAGTAAGATCCGTCGAGTTCGATTCATAAAATGTATATTTTTAGCACCGACTTCAAAAAGTGATTTCATATAAATATTTCGTCGTTTAGTTGTAACTAAATCTATAAGTATATATAAAATTAAGGTTTTGTCTGTACATTGCTCCAAATCACGCCAAATTTGGTTGCACACGTTTCAAGCAAAGTTATGAACGAAAACACCCTCAACAAAATTCCTGTCTGTCTGTATGTATGTATGTCTGTTTCAGTGGTTTCCGAAAAGTTGCTCACGATTCACGTAAAAACGGCTCAAGCGATTATTATGAAATTTCATATTTACATCAGATGTCTTCTAACTTACGTTTTTAGCTATATAACGTTTTGATATTTTGACCCCAGAAGGGGGTTTGGGGGACGCACGAATGAAAATTATCAAATAACTCCTAAACTATTAGCCCTACGGCAAATTTTATGATAAACAAGGTTGTAGGGTGATTTCTGACAACTTTTGTTTAAAAATATTTCCCCAAAAAACCACCCAAAAAAGGGGGGAGGGTGAAAAATGTAAATTCTTGCCCTTGGAGCAAACTCAACCAAATTTTGTATACATAATCTCTGGGCCTCTAAGAGAGCTAGAAATGCAAAAACTAACCACCAAAAATGAGGGGGGGGTGTCAAAAAATGAAAATTCTTTCTCTTGGGCCAAACTCAACCAAATTTTGTATACATAATCTGTGGGTCACTAGAAGGCTAAAAATGCAAAAACTGGGTGCGGAGGGTAGGTGCAGGGGTGAGGAGTGAGGCGGAGTAGAGTGGGGGTGCAGGGGGTGGAGTCCAGGGGGAACAGCGGGGGTGGGGTCCAGGGGGCTAGGCGGGGGTGTGGTGTGCAGGGTTGGAGGGCACGGGGTGGGGTCCGAGGTGGCTGGGGTGCGGGTGGTGGTGTGGGGTTGGGGGTTGGGAACGGGTGCATGGTGCGGGCGTGGAGGGTGCTGGAGGGGTTTTGGGGATAGGGGGAAGGGTGAGTGCGGTTTAGGGTGCGGAATGGAGTGTTGGGGTGGTGGTGTGGGGAGGGGGTTGGGCATGGTGCGGGGGGTGGGGGTGATAGGTGCGTTTCGGGGAGGGAGTGGGTGGTGAGGGGGTTCGAGGGCTGGGGGTCCAGGGGGCGTGCCTCCTGGCTAGCTGAAGGCCTTGCAGCTAGTTAAATAATAATTTTATACCTTTTAGTGCATTTTTTTGATTTTTGAGCTCTTATTATTTTATTTGTTGAATTTAATTTTTTTGAAGTCGGTTTTATTTTTTTTTATAAAAATTATTTTCTTATGACTTATGGTTTTAAAATACGAGGCACTCTCGGTAGAAGCAAAGTTCACTAAACTGTCGACAGAGGTCCTTCTTTCTCATATTAACGCATCTTGACATTTACTTTAAAACATGTAAAATATACATTCAGATATATAATTCTTAATTTTAAATCTAATTTGCTTAATTGGTATTTTATCAACTGAACTGCTACCTAATTTTTAATTATTAAAGATTTATTCATATAGCTTTATTAAATTTTATTGCCTTTAATTCTCTCTCAAATGGCTGAAGGTAAGAAAAATAAATTGAGATTGAAATTGTTGTAAGAGAAATTTAATTATTTATTTTACTTTTCTAGAAGAAGTAATAAGACGACGCCTATTAATTGATGGTGATGGAACCGGAGATGATAGACGTATAAATGCCTTGATTAAATCTTTTATCAAATGGAGCAATTCGGAAAATGAATCCCAAGCTGAGAGGTTATTCAAGTTTTATATTATTTTTTTAAAAATCTGAATCAAACTATACAATATTCTTCCAAAAGCTAAGGTGCTATTTAAGGTGGTTGTTTCACCATATTGGTTTTCTTATGATTTTTTTGAAATTTAGACTGATTATTATTTAAATACTTTTGCATCGATTGATGGCAAAACGAAATTTATGAACAATATAGTTAGAGATATTATATTCGAAAGATAGAGTTTTCCAGACTCTTATACATTGCACTATACGGGATTTCTGAAAGTTTACATACAAATTTAATTATAATTAAGAAACTTTTTACCATTGTTATAAAAAACTAAACCAACATTAAACAATAACTAATACATTTTTTAAGAAAATTTTAATTCATAGTTACAACACAGTTGCTGAGATAATGAATAAATAATGAAAAATTTACACAAAAAACAAGCTGGCAACAACTCATGTATTTAACTAAATGTTAACTTTAGTAATTTTTTGACTTTTTTTCGCTTCAGCAATTGTCGCAACAGCTTTCAATAGCCTATTAAGAACTTTTAGTTTTATAAATCGACCTTTATAATCTACTTTATCCGAAATTTCTATGATAAAATATATACAAGCTCGGACAATGTTTGCAGATTTGTCAAACAAGCACGGGATTGGCTAGTAATCGTACATAAACAGCAAAAACTTTTGGCCTTATGAATTATGAATCCTTATTATCTGTTCTATAGCATTAACTTTTTGCTATTGTCGCGAAACAACTACCTTATTTGTATTCTTTTAACTTCAAGGGTTACTTGGCAGGCAAATGATATCAATTTAATAATTTGTTAAATTATTTCTTTTAATTATCTTCCTTCACTAAACAGTTTTGGTACTCATTGGCTGACCATCTTCAATAGTACATATTATTCTAGTTTTTGCAGATTTTACTATATAAACATCTCATTTCATTAATTTTCTAAACAAATGAAGATTGATATTATAAAGAGAAATTAAGGTATCCTCTGCTTGATGCAAATAACTATACACCATCCAGCTATATATTTATTTGATAGAGAGTATAGTTTCGAAGATTTTTTTTTAATGAAAATGATGAGAGAAGGAGTTACACCAAAAAGGTGCAACCCCTAAAGGCCTGGGTTGGCCCCTCCATCGTGAAAAGAAGAAGAAAGAATTTAATGGGCTGGTCGGGGGTCGAAGGTATCTGTGGACACGGGTCTTAAATAGCTGAAGGTTATAACTCGCAGGAAAGATGGTGGCAGGGAGCGAGTTTCAGTCTCCTGGAGGTCATAGGGATAAAAGAATTTGCGAAAGCGCTTGTTCGACTTTTTATCCAATTTGACAGCGAAGGGGTGCTGAGCGTTCGAAAACCGCGTGTTTCTCGTAAAGAGGGCTTTAGGGGAGGGGATAATTGATTTCCAGCTCGACTGAACAAACACTGTTA
>JALMQS010000061.1:4512367-4528576 GCA_024734495.1 Forficula auricularia | reverse complement strand
CTATAAATTACTCAAAAATTAGGATTTTATTTTTATTCTTCAATGCGCGGATAAGTATAAATGATCTAAAAAAAATAATCAATTATCTTCTTACAGGTCAACATAGGGTGACTGAGATACATATACAGTCATTAATATCCTCCTCTTCATTATAATTTTCCAGGAGAAAATTTTTACAGGGTGGTTTCCCATTGCCTTTATCCGAAGGGATCAGATTAAAGCCGGTCAAATAATTGCAGCGTTTCGGGCTTGAACTCGAGCTAGTTTGATAGAAGACATGCTGCTCTATAACCACTCGGACAACCTGACTCCCATATTATGTTATTATTATATTTAATTGCAAAACTTTGTGCACAGCGATGTCTTGATGATTGCCGGAGCCAGGGCCGGATTTAGACTTGATGAGGCCCTGAGCTATTTGAGATATGGGGCCCTTTATAAGTCCAGATATTATATGTTAGTGCCAAATATATTTTTTGGATACCTAGAGGATTAAACTGAAATACAATTAAGAAGTATATATATATAGTGAAATAATAAATCTTTACACGTTACATTTCTATTTTAAAATAATAATGAAATAGTTTTAAAAATTATCGAAAAAAAAATTTGGGGGGCTCCCAAGAAAGTGGGGCCCCTAAGCTATAGCTTGTATAGCTTATACTTAAATCCTGCAATGGCCGGAGCAAGTCAAACGTTGGCAAAAAAATAAAAAAAAAAATTTTCTATTTATTTAACTCTGGCTGCAAATAAAAAACGATCTTTTTATCAGATTTTTTTTTTTTTTTTTTTTTTTTTGGCTTTTCGGCCTTTCCAGCCATAAGCCTAATTACGATACTAGTTATATTTTTAATTGAAAAGTTTTTGTTTTGCCGAGAGTAGCAGAGTTGTTGATTCACAAAGAGAAACAAAGAGGTTGTCCTCTGCTTGATGCAAATAAACATATACACATATATATCAAGATGATATATCTGTATATATATTATTTATTTGTTTGAGACTATAGTTTCGAAGACTTGGTCTTCATCATCAGTCTTTCTTCAATTATAAATGTTTTTCATGGAGTCAATATCATATGGATACTCTTTGTGACTTATATTTTTCTTAAAATTTGTCTCTAACCCCGGGGGTCAGATTTTAGCTGGATGCCTCGAGTCGGATTCGAACCCGGGTCAGAATTAAAAATTAAAAATAATATTAATAATCGCTTTTAAGGTAGTTGTTTCGCAACAATACTAGCAAACAGTTAATGCTAGAGTATATAGAACATACAATAAGAATTCATAATTCATAAGCCTAAAACTTTTTGCTGTTTATCTACCACTACTAGCCAATCCCATGCTCATTTGACAAATCTGGCAACATTGTTCCAGCTTGAATATTTTTATCATAGATATGACAGTATAAATACATTATAAAGGTCGATTTATAAAACACAAAGTTCTTAATAAGCGAGTGAAAGCTGTTGCGACAATGGCTGTAGCGAAAAAACGTCAAAAAAGTACTAAAGTTAACACACTTTTTAGGTTAAATACATGCGTTGTTGCAAGCTTGTTTTTAGTGTAAATTTGTCATTATACATTATTATTATCTCAGAAAATTTGTTGTAGCTATGAATTAAAATTTTCTTAAAAAATGTATTAGTTATTAATTGAAAAGTTTTTGTTTTTTTCCGAGAGTAGCAGAGTTGTTGATTCACAAAGAGAAACAAAGAGGTTGTCCTCTGCTTGATGAAAATAAACATACACACATATATATCGAGATGATATATCTGTATATATATTATCTCGATATATATGTGTGTATGTTTATTTGCATCAAGCAGAGGACAACCTCTTTGTTTCTCTTTGTGTATTAGTTATTGTTTAATGTTGGTTTAGTTATTTATAACAATGGTAAGAAGAGTTTCTTAATTATAATTAAATATGTATGTAAGCTTTCCAATATCTCGAATAGTGCAATGTATAAGAGTCTGAAAAACTCTATCTTTGGAATTTAATATCTCTGGAACTATATTGTTCATAAATTTCGTTTTGCCTCCAATCGATGCAGAAGTATTTAAATAATAATCTGTATAAATTTCAAAAAATCCTAAGAAAACCCATATGGTGAAACAACTACCTTAACTAAAATAAAATATTACCGAGCAACGCTCAGTCTGCAAGCTACTTTTATATAAATCGTAAATAAAGGTAAATTTTAAGGAACACCACTGGAATGCAACTTATTTTCTAGATTTATGAAATGGAGTGTTTTCAAGAGGCCAATGGCTAAATTAATATTAGATAATATTAAATTTAATTATATGAGCATGCAGAAATATAGGTAGAGAATTGTAAAGAGAAATTGCGTATAGAGCTTAAACATTATCCGAAAACGTGTACTACTGTTATATCACATCCGGGATAATAAAGCAGCAGCGGTAGTATTAGTAGGCAATATGCAGCAAACATCAAGAAAAGCTTTGGCACAAAGTTTAACTGCAGAAATTCTATTGATCCTTAACAACGGGTGGTACAATGTAACATTCACAAACTAATTTAGGTTGAGAGTGAACCTGGAATTGATAGTGGGATGAAGCTGAGAAATTATTTACGTGTGTATTTGCCAGAAACAGAGGAAAATAATCATTAAATCAAATACAAGTGGAAACAAAGTTGGATAGCAACTATCTAGAATTGCTTTGATAAATTGAAACTTGAAATTGGCCGAAAAAGCAAAGACTTAGTACACTTTCTACAAATTGTAACGACACGTTCCATTCACTAAATGGCCCACTCTGAAAATAAAATACTTAAGATATCAAATTCGTTCTTATTTTTCATTCATCAAGAAAGAATAAATTAATTTTTTTAGAATTTTTTCAGAACTTTAATTTAAATACTAGATAGAAATTGGATTGGTACAAAAATTATCAAAAATTGGCCCTTTTGGGCCTTTCCCATACCATCATTTTCAAGTACCTAACATACCATAAATTAAAAAAAAAAAATAAGTCTTATTTTTCTTAAAAATATCTTTATATACTCATGATAAAAAAATATTTTTTATTTTAAACCTCGTAAATATTTTGACCCTTTCCGATTAAAGTTTTAATACGAAGACAGGGAATCAAACAGTACATTGTACAGTCTAGTATAGAGTTCGGTTTTAATTTTCAAACGTAACACGCCACCCGCGTGGGTTTTCTCCAAAAGTTTTTGGAGCAAAGAAATATTGGGGTGTGGTATTTTTTGGGTCGATTTTTTCAGTAATATTTTATAAGTTACTTCGCCCTAATATTAAAAAAATTACGAATTCATACAAAAAAATTGTATTTTTTTTTTATGTACATAAAATTCAAGCTGAGAAGCCCGTCTCCAAAGCCTTTCCTAATTATTTGAAATAATATGTTTTTTAAATATTATATAGATTTCTGTTTTGTTTTTTTATTTTTTGAATTTTAAAATAAAATCGCTTAAAAAGTGCTTTTGATAATTTTCCATTGAATGTAATTCGGGAAAAGTTGGCCCGCTTGGTAATCTAATCGAGTAACGGGATTCTTTCGACCTGGCAATTTCGCTTTAGTTGTGGCCAAGAATTCATCTGGGCAACAGCAGAGGAGACCTGCACTTCCAAAAGGTAAACAACCCTTATTATCTACCCATATATTCTATATTTATTATATTTCTATTGACTATTCAATGATGTTTTGTCGAATAGTGAAATTGTTTTTTGACAAAGAATGATAAAATGGGCCACTGAGAAAGTCAAAATAAATTGACGAAACGTCTGGCCAATTTAATAACAACTCTGTTTTTTTAATTTTTGTCCAATTCCCTGCTATTCCTTTTAAATAAAAATTCACTAAGAAAAGTTATATAGGTTTACAAAGAGAAACAAAGAGGTTGTCCTCTGCTTGATGCAAATAAACATACACACATATATATATCGAGATGATATATCTGTATATATATTATTTATTTGTTTGAGACTATAGTTTCGAAGACTTGGTCTTCATCATGAGTCTTTCTTCAATTATAAAGAAGAATATCCATATGATATTGACTCCATGAAAAACATTTATAATTGAAGAAAGACTGATGATGAAGACCAAGTCTTCGAAACTATAGTCTCAAACAAATAAATAATATATATACAGATATATCATCTCGATATATATATGTGTGTATGTTTATTTGCATCAAGCAGAGGACAACCTCTTTGTTTCTCTTTGTAAACCTATATAACTTTTCTTAGTGAATTTTTATTTAAAAGGAATAGCAGGGAATTGGACAAAAATTAAAAAAACAGAGTTGTTATTAAATTGGCCAGACGTTTCGTCAATTTATTTTGACTTCCTCAGTGGCCCATTTTATCATTCTTTGTCAAAAAACAATTTCACTATTCGACAAAACATCATTGAATAGTCAATAGAAATATAATAAATATAGAATATATGGGTAGATAATAAGGGTTGTTTACCTTTTGGAAGTGCAGGTCTCCTCTGCTGTTGCCCAGATGAATTCTTGGCCACAACTAAAGCGAAATTGCCAGGTCGAAAGAATCCCGTTACTCGATTAGATTACCAAGCGGGCCAACTTTTCCCGAATTACATTCAATGGAAAATTATCAAAAGCACTTTTTAAGCGATTTTATTTTAAAATTCAAAAAATAAAAAAACAAAACAGAAATCTATATAATATTTAAAAAACATATTATTTCAAATAATTAGGAAAGGCTTTGGAGACGGGCTTCTCAGCTTGAATTTTATGTACATAAAAAAAAAATACAATTTTTTTGTATGAATTCGTAATTTTTTTAATATTAGGGCGAAGTAACTTATAAAATATTACTGAAAAAATCGACCCAAAAAATACCACACCCCAATATTTCTTTGCTCCAAAAACTTTTGGAGAAAACCCACGCGGGTGGCGTGTTACGTTTGAAAATTAAAACCGAACTCTATACTAGACTGTACAATGTACTGTTTGATTCCCTGTCTTCGTATTAAAACTTTAATCGGAAAGGGTCAAAATATTTACGAGGTTTAAAATAAAAAATATTTTTTTATCATGAGTATATAAAGATATTTTTAAGAAAAATAAGACTTATTTTTTTTTTTTAATTTATGGTATGTTAGGTACTTGAAAATGATGGTATGGGAAAGGCCCAAAAGGGCCAATTTTTGATAATTTTTGTACCAATCCAATTTCTATCTAGTATTTAAATTAAAGTTCTGAAAAAATTCTAAAAAAATTAATTTATTCTTTCTTGATGAATGAAAAATAAGAACGAATTTGATATCTCAAGTATTTTATTTTCAGAGTGGGCCATTTAGTGAATGGAACGTGTCGTTACAATTTGTAGAAAGTGTACTAAGTCTTTGCTTTTTCGGCCAATTTCAAGTTTCAATTTATCAAAGCAATTCTAGATAGTTGCTATCCAACTTTGTTTCCACTTGTATTTGATTTAATGATTATTTTCCTCTGTTTCTGGCAAATACACACGTAAATAATTTCTCAGCTTCATCCCACTATCAATTCCAGGTTCACTCTCAACCTAAATTAGTTTGTGAATGTTACATTGTACCACCCGTTGTTAAGGATCAATAGAATTTCTGCAGTTAAACTTTGTGCCAAAGCTTTTCTTGATGTTTGCTGCATATTGCCTACTAATACTACCGCTGCTGCTTTATTATCCCGGATGTGATATAACAGTAGTACACGTTTTCGGATAATGTTTAAGCTCTATACGCAATTTCTCTTTACAATTCTCTACCTATATTTCTGCATGCTCATATAATTAAATTTAATATTATCTAATATTAATTTAGCCATTGGCCTCTTGAAAACACTCCATTTCATAAATCTAGAAAATAAGTTGCATTCCAGTGGTGTTCCTTAAAATTTACCTTTATTTACGATTTATATAAAAGTAGCTTGCAGACTGAGCGTTGCTCGGTAATATTTTATTTTAGTTAAGGTAGTTGTTTCACCATATGGGTTTTCTTAGGATTTTTTTGAAATTTAGACAGATTATTATTTAAATACTTCTGCATCGATTGGAGGCAAAAAGGAATTTATGAATAATATAGTTCCGGAGATATTAAATTCCAAAGATAGAGTTTTTCAGACTCTTATACATTGCACTATTCGAGATATTGGAAAGCTTACATACATATTTAATTATAATTAAGAAACTCTTCTTACCATTGTTATAAATAACTAAACCAACATTAAACAATAACTAATACACAAAGAGAAACAAAGAGGTTGTCCTCTGCTTGATGCAAATAAACATACACACATATATATCGAGATAATATATATACAGATATATCATCTCGATATATATGTGTGTATGTTTATTTTCATCAAGCAGAGGACAACCTCTTTGTTTCTCTTTGTGAATCAACAACTCTGCTACTCTCGGAAAAAAACAAAAACTTTTCAATTAATAACTAATACATTTTTTAAGAAAATTTTAATTCATAGCTACAACAAATTTTCTGAGATAATAATAATGTATAATGACAAATTTACACTAAAAACAAGCTTGCAACAACGCATGTATTTAACCTAAAAAGTGTGTTAACTTTAGTACTTTTTTGACGTTTTTTCGCTACAGCCATTGTCGCAACAGCTTTCACTCGCTTATTAAGAACTTTGTGTTTTATAAATCGACCTTTATAATGTATTTAATCTGTCATATCTATGATAAAAATATTCAAGCTGGAACAATGTTGCCAGATTTGTCAAATGAGCATGGGATTGGCTAGTAGTGGTAGATAAACAGCAAAAAGTTTTAGGCTTATGAATTATGAATTCTTATTGTATGTTCTATATACTCTAGCATTAACTGTTTGCTAGTATTGTTGCGAAACAACTACCTTAAAAGCGATTATTAATATTATTTTTAATTTTTAATTCTGACCCGGGTTCGAATCCGACTCGAGGCATCCAGCTAAAATCTGACCCCCGGGGTTAGAGACAAATTTTAAGAAAAATATAAGTCACAAAGAGTATCCATATGATATTGACTCCATGAAAAACATTTATAATTGAAGAAAGACTGATGATGAAGACCAAGTCTTCGAAACTATAGTCTCAAACAAATAAATAATATATATACAGATATATCGTCTCGATATATATGTGTGTATGTTTATTTGCATCAAGCAGAGGACAACCTCTTTGTTTCTCTTTGTGAATCAACAACTCTGCTACTCTCGGCAAAACAAAAACTTTTCAATTATATATAGGTTTATCTGAAAATAGTTTTAAATCTAAATACCAATGTGTTTTTAACATTGAAAATGTTTATAGCAAGAATACTCATAAAAAATCGTCATGATAAAGTGTGACAAAATAACATATGAGGTCCTGATATAGTATGCATGTGGTATATATAAAAAGTATACTATTTACAAATATATTTTAGGGTCGTGGCCGTATACAGCTGAGTTGCCCGAAGAGGGTTTGTCTTCAGGGCCGATGGTATATATACTATATAGGGGATAATCTAGACTAGACACAAACTTATCATGGTTGATAATGATTTTTCTCCACGTTTTAGAAATGTTTAAACAGAGTAATGATCAAAAAAACAATTCAATACTAGCATTAAAATATTTATTAGAGACTAGAGTTTCCAGGATTTGACCTTCATCATCAATCGTTTTAATTGAAATAATTTACCTGTTATTTCTTATGGCTTAATTACCCGATCGGATATAGAAAATTCGTTTGGTTTTTATACATCTTTAATCAACTCTGAAAAATGAAATATTTCGTCTAATGAGGTTGTCTAAATACAGGCGCTGCCATCTACTAAAGTGGCAAATAATCAGAAAAATATTTAAGTAATGAGAATAATTTCTATTATGTTAATTCTCCAGAAATCGTACATATTTCATTAAAAAATATCTGCTCTTAATTATAAAATTACGCTCCACTGGAAGAATAATAAAGACCTTCGAAACGAAAAGGTATTTTTTAGTCTTTAATTATGATGAGTTGGAAAACAGCGAAGGATTTGGGCTGGCAAGCTGAAAACCAGTGGATTTTCGTCCCTAAATAAAATAAATTCGTTTCTTAATTTTTATTTCAATTTTAGACAAAAGAATATTCGTAATTCTTCGTTAACCTTAGTATAATTTTTAAGGATTTAGGTGTCGGTTCTAGGTTATACATTATAAATAACTTATGAGGAGACTCAAACTCAAATAAACATACATTTGTTTTAATATTTCCTTTTTGTGAAACTTGAGCTAGAAAATTCTCCTCATAAGTTAACTTTATTATATTAAAAGAGCAAAGTTTATATATATATCCGGTCGGGTTCTCGAAAACGGCTCTAACGATTTGGATGAAATTCACGGGTTAGGAGGGTTTTGTGTTGGACATTCGATCTGTCACGGTCTCATCTTCTGCTAAGTTGTTTTTGATGGGTCTTTTGTTAATTGAAACAATTATTCACAGGTGGTTGTCTCGATGTGTATTTACATTTTTATTCAATTTCCTTTTAATAAATAATTGTTTTTTTAATTTTATATCCCACAATAAGATTATTATAATTATTATTATATATATTAAAAGTTTGAAAATTTAATTGAGTTGGTGAGGGAGGAGAAGGTCGGATGGAAGATTGAATTCAATCCAATCGATTTGATTGGGGAATAATGGAATTAAAAGAATTATCGGAAAAGAGGTTTTTTTTATCTAATTAGATTTTTCCTCTTATTAAAAACAAGGACTAAAGATAAATAAGGACACTCGATGGTGGAGAAGTTATCTCGGAAATCGAAGCAAAATACAATGTATACATTATTAATGTAAAATAATTGGTTTAATAAAATTTATAAAAAAAAAAAATAAAAAAAAAAAAAATTTAATTGAGTGGGATAGGATTGGAGGATTTCCAAACCAATCGACTTGATTGGAAAATAATGGAATTGAAATAATTATCGGAAAAGAGGTTTTTTATCTAATTAGATTTTTCCTCTTATTAAAAACAAGGACTAAAGATGATCAAGGACACCTGACAGGAGAAGTAATCTCCGAATCGAAGCAAAAAAAAATACAATGTATGCATTAATTAATGTAAAATAATTGGCTTAATAAAATTAAAAAAAAAAAAATTTAATTGAGTGGAGGGAGAGCGGATGGGCAAAAAACAATCGACTTGATTGGGGAATAATGGAATTGAAATAATTATCGGAAAAGAGGTTTTTTTTATCTAATTAGATTTTTCCTCTTATTAAAAACAAGGACTAAAGATGAATAAGGACACTCGATGGTGGAGAAGTAATCTCCGGAATCGAAGCAAAAATACAATGTATACATTAATTAATGTAAAATAATTGGTTTAATAAAATTTATAAAAAAAAAAAAAAATTAATTGAGTGGGAGAGGTGAACGGGGAGGGAAGAACAATATGGTGTTGGAATAATTATCGGAAAAGAGGTTTTTTTTCTTTAATTAGTTTTTTCCTCTTATTAAAAACAAGGACTAAAGATGATCAAGGACACTCGATGGTGGAGAAATAATCTCCGGAGTCGTAGATAAAATGCAATGTATACATTAACTCATGTAAAATAATTGGTTTAATAAAATTTATTAAAAAAAAAAAAAAAATTTAATTGAGTGATAGGAAAATTAATGATAGAAAAAAGAATGGAATTGGAATAATTATCGGAAAAGAGGTTTTTTTATTTAATTAGTTTTTTCCTCTTATTAAAAACAAGGACTACAAAGATGATCAAGAACAGTCGATAGTGGAGAAGTAATCTCCGAAGTTGAAGCTAAAATACAATGTATACATTAATTAATGTAAAATAATTGATTTAATATAATAAAAAAAAAAAATAAAAAATTTAATTGAGTCGATGGTGGGGAAGTAACTAATCTCCGAAGTCGAAGCTCAAATAAAATGTATACGTTAATCCATGTAAAATAATTGGTTCAATAAAATTTATTATTATTATTATTAATTTAATTGATTAAAAATCGAATTTTAAATCCCACAAGCGTATTTTTCTGTTTTAGAATTTGGCAATTTAATTGATGAACTCAAAAATTGTTATTTAATTTAAAAAAAAATTATACGGTATTTATTTATATACCTATACATATATACACATAATCTGTGGGCACTACAATACTTAAAATGCAAAAACTGGGTGAGGGGCGGGGGCGAGGGAAGTGGTTTCGGGGGTGGGCGGAATTTGGGTGGGGGTGGATGTGGGGTGGAGGGGTGCAGGAGATAGGGTGAAGTGGTGGTGGTCCGGGGGTGAGGGGGGTTCGGGGATTAATATATAGCTTTTAACTGAAACAAAAAGTTATCGAGCATCGCTCGGTGGCTCCAGGTACTGCTAATAAATAGAAGAAAAAAAAACTTTTTATTTTTTTTTTTTAGAAAAGGCCAAAAAACTTAAAAACACAAAAATAAACAGGTACTTTCACTTGAGTGAGATGATCTCACAGGGTTGATCACGATTTTAATCTGAAAATGTTTCCCACCAAACAAAAATAAAACAATGAGAACGATCATTTTATTGAAATTTGTTAAAATAAAACTTTGTTTTGTTCCAATAAATAAATGGATATTATTCCAACTAATTGCTTTTCATGTTTCGTCTGGTTGGCATGCCGTGTTTTTTTCCCTTGTACCCGTTGGATATTTTAGCAGGTGGTTATTTGAAAAAGCTGCGTGATTTCAGTCCATTGTAACCTGCTGATTGAGATTAATTTGTTGGGCGGAGTTTTCTGGCTTATAACAAATACATTTCTAGTGAAATTGCGAGCCAGCTTTCACAATGAACCGACACCTCAATTACCATCTAGAAAATTCGAAAATTCTCCAACACTTTTCTTATCAATTGCTCTTTCGTCGCTACTTTTTATAATATTTCAATTATCTTTAATAGGTTTATCAGTCGTATTATTTCTTAATGACAACGCCCATCTGAACATTTCAAATTTAATTAGGTTAAAACCCTTCATCTTGGTTGAGTTTATTTTAGAAACCGCATTTGGGTACTGACGACGACAAAAAGGGATTAAAAAAAAATAGGGTGTGAATTAGGGAACATGAATCAATCACGTAGAGGAAATTGAAAAGCGCCCTAGTTAAGCTGAAATTAACAAAGGAGAAAATAATAATTACTTAATCAGAAAATTAACTGATGAAATATTACAATAGGTATTACATCGCCAGATGATACTTTTAATAAAATTATTTCGGCCATTAAAAAGATTACCCCCAACAAAAGAGACACATTTCCATTATATACAGAATGGGTATAAAGATCTAGCACATTGTGAAGTAGTATAAAAAATGAAAAAATTTACCTAGAAAAAAACTGAATATTTTTTGAAAAGAACATAAAATAATTTTTTTTTAATGTGTTTTAAACATTATCAGACAAAAATGGGGAGGGAGGTGTCAAAAATGAAAATTCTTGCCCTTTGACCAAACTTTGTATACATAATATGTGGGTCTCTAGAAGGCTAGAAATGCAAAAACTAACCATCCAAAATGGGGGGAGGGTCAAAAATGAAAATACTACCCCTTTTGACCAAACTCAACCAAATTTTGTATATATATTCTGTCCCCAGAAGGATAGAAATGCAAAAACTAACCAAATTTTGTATACATAGTTTGATCAAAAGGGCTAGAATTTTCATTTTTGACCCCCCCTCCCCTTTTTTCGTCAGATTTAATGCTTAAAACACATTAAAAAAAATTTCATGTTCTTTTAATCAATATATTCATTTTTTTCTAGTTAAATTCTTTCATTTTTTATACCTCTTCAAAATGTGGTAGATCTTTATGCCCCACCCTGTATAATATACGAGCTGCGAAGCTCGTCTTTGGCGACCTTCTTGATGGTCAGGGGGCTACTCCCCCTGGACCCCGTAGTGGGTTTTAAAATAATAATTTAAATTCCTCAATTTTAATACATTTTATTTGTCATGAGCTATTAGTGGTTATTAAATTTAAAAAATCGCCGCACAAGCCAATTATAATAAGTATAGATAGATATTTTGGACGAGAGTTCATCTTATTTTGTGAATGAAATTTATAATATTTTGAATAATCTTTCTATTCTTAAGTACATACTTTTTTTATAGTTTCCTATTCAAGTTTTTTTTTTTTTTTTTTTTTTACTATTTTTGATAAATTTCTAAAAAACGGCTTTAACGATTTTTATTAAGAAATTTGAGAGAACGAAAGACAACACTTAAAAAAAAATTCCAAGTCTCGGTACGTATGTTCTCTGGTTAAAGAAGCGCTAGTATATTCATTCTATAAAATAAATAAATATAAAAATAAACTATTAAAAATAAATTGAAATTCTTAATTAATTTTGGTTATAGAAGATAAAATAAATAATACAGTCTTAACAAAAAACCGTAAAACGTTTATTAAAAATACAAACGATTTGGGAGAAATTCTCCCTTTATCAACGATAAATTGAAAATGTGTTTCTTTTAAAATGCATGATAAAACAACTATATAAATAAATAAATAAATATTTAGAAAACAAACAGTGCTACAGATTATTTTGTGTAAAAATAAATAAAAATATAAAATATAAATATTTAGTAAAAATAATATATCTTAAAAAACTCCTGATAAATCTTTGAAAATAGAGTCCATGCAATCTGACCTTATGTTAAGTAAATTTTCGGTGTTTAAAATTTCCAATATTTCTAAAATTTATCTTTTTTTTTTTTTAATTTCGTTCTTCAACTAAAATTTTTGAATTGGAAAAGTCAAAAGTATGACCCAGCTTAGTTAGCCAATCTTTAGGATTGTATATTTTCAAAATATTTATATTTGATAGTTGCTTTCTTGAAGTGAATAATTTTCAAAATTTTAATTGTAAAAGGGCAAATTTGAATTTTTAATAAAGATTGTTTTTATGTAGTTATATATAAAAAAAAAACTATTAATACAATCAATCAGGAATTTATTTCAAAATATATAGATTATTAAATTGTAATAAACTATTAGTAATTTAATATCAAAATTGAAAGACATTGTTTATTTATGTCTAATCGGCCAACTAATAAAACCATTTAAAAAATTGACATTTTCTACATTTTTGAACGGAGAGTTCTAAAGCAATAGAGAGCCCATAAAATATTCAGTTCTCCGCAATGAAAATACAAACATTTTGCTACAGATCGAAATTATTACGAGGCCCCATTATCATCTATTATAATCTATACAGACATTCAGACAAGCAGGTAGAAAAAATCATGATGATTTTTCTCCACGGTTCAAACATTTTTAAACAGAATGAGCAAAAAAACAAGATACAGATAAGTAATTAATATCTATAAGTATTTCCATCGAATCTCTAATTACTAAATCCTTAATTGAAATTTGTTACTTTGTAGTACCAGCCTTACGTCGTATCTATCTACAGTATAGAGAAACATAGTTCACTAAACTGTGGTTTATCCTTATTACGACTATAACAATATCCATATATCAAGCACCTCTTACCATACTAATCACTCAAGACTTAATACTATTCTCCTTCTTCTCGTGAGCCCCACTAGATTAGTTTTATTGATTAGAAATACTATATATTATACTGATATATAAAACGTTTGCCCTGCGGGTTGGGCATAGAATAGACCCGCAGTAATCCCTGCTTGTCGTAAGAGGCGACTAATAGGGAAAGTGTGGAAAGGACTCTTCAGCCTTGATAGGCTGCCTATCTAGGTGAAAAACCAGAAACAAATTAGAAGTGAAGCCCCTTTAATGAGGTTCTTTCGCGACAATCCACACCAAAAGTTTTAGCTTCGTAACCACTCTATAAATATGAACCGAAATAAAATTTTAGGGTATTTTTTTTTACCTGACTGTCCACTCACACTACGAAATCTCTATATGGACACACACATGCTAGCCGGATGGTTTCCAAGCCATTGTGCTTATATCCCCTCCACTAAAAATAATCGCCCAAATATGTTTTTTTTTGTTTTTTATCAAAATTACATGGTAAATAATTTCAATTTTTTTTTAAGTTACTCCGAATATATTATTCTAACAAATTTAGTTTTTCATCAAGATGGTGAAAGTCCTTCAATGAAAAAAAATAAAATAATGATCATATCCCCACCCTTTCCCTATCTACCCTATGTTAAAAATGTCATTTTTAATTGCAATTATTTCATGTTTGGTGTGGTAAATCGTCTTCAAATTTCAACAGTATGTGTATTATGCTTTTAATGACTTATATTCCAAGTTTCAAAGACTTCTTGAATTTTTGCATTTGTGAAAGAACTACCTTAACCGCTTGAGGGTCAAACTAGTAGACCAGCTTCTGCATTTTGGTTGACTCCAGACAACACGTGTGTTGTTCACCTTTTCTCTGGACCCCGTCACTACGAACGAGAGGGGGGTATTGGAACTGCCTAGACTTAATTCCATAGATAGAGCCAAGGCAGAGGTGTTTGGTAATGAGTTACCTTAGGATCTGCACCCTCTTAAACCCGCCAGGACAAAAAAGGCCATTTTATAAAACTTTAATTCTTTTGTTCTACTTTACTCAATTTTTTTGAAGTCTACTTAGAAACTAAGAATCGTTTGGAAACTTTTCTTTATGTTCTCTTGTTCCCCAGGGAACACTAGATACTTTTGTCTTCGGTCAGTATTTGGTGTCCCATCTGAATCCTAAATGAATATCTTCTTTAAACACTCTCTATAACGATCTCTAATAATAATATTAATAATACTGTTCGATTTGCTTTTAGCACTTTCCTATAGCCAAATGAAAATTGTTTAAAAGCTTTCTCAACTACTGACTGTGATTAAAAAGTTGTTGTTCTATATGTTTGAACAAATCATTTCCTGCTACTCTTTTCTCTTTTAAATAATTAGAAGAGGAATAATGTGCACATTGAATGAATCCTTTTAAATAATTCTCTTCATTATCAAGTTATGCTTTAGTCACCTACATAATTCAAGCTTAGTATATTATCATTATCATATTGAATAATTTTTCAGTATAGTAGATCTCAATGTTGCTAAGACGTTCAAACCTGTGTGAAGTACTTTAATAGCATAAACTATTTCCAAAGAGTGTCTCGTGATATAAATTAGAAATTTAAATCTTAAGTTTTTTATTAGCTCGGAATATTACAGCAACGTTTTACTTAAAATAAGCCTCCAGAAAGATTTTAGGTAGTTTTAGGTGTTCTGAAAAACAAATCTAACGATTTTTTTTAATATTCAGTAAATTTTACTAACTCTCCTCTTCCTTTATTTTCCGAAAAAAAGGCTTAAGGTAGTTCTTTCGCGACAATCCACACAAAAAGTTTTAGCCTCGTGACCACTCTATACATATGAACAGTACTAAAATTTTAGGTTATGTTTTTTTAACGTGACTGTACTTCCCAAACTATTATATCTCTATGTGAATGGATTGTTTCCAAGCGATTGTTCTTATATCCCCTCCACTAAAAATAATCTCCCAAATATGTTTTTTTTATTTTTAAATGGTTGAAAGGCTTAATTCCTCTTTTTTACTTTATTGAATGCCAGGGGTGTTAGGTGTGTAATTGACTTGGGGGTCATTAACAAAGATATTGAGAGGAGAACGACAAATCTAAATTTCGGTCAAAATGCCGTTAAATAATTTTTAGAGTCAGTAAAATGAGTTTATCCTCCAGAGGAAAATGATCCATTGCTATAAGAGGTAGGCTAGTTTTTTTTTTATTGTACAAACCGTCGGAGTCCCAAGCGCTTTTTTTATCAAGATTAGTGACACACGAAGATTGGCGGGGGAAGTCCATCGACCCCTGTTCGGTTTTTAATTTTGTGTACCAAACACGCCACGATATTTTTCTTACACAGTTGAATAAGTTCCTGGGAGATTATTTTGTACAATTAGTTTGGTTTATAGATGAAAAAATTACAAATTCAAGACTAACTCTTTTTTGAACTTTTTTTTATATTATTTAAATAGGTTTTAATTCAGAATATATAAAATAAGCTGACGTGTTCTGATGTGGCCATCCACTTGACTTTACCATAAAACCTGGCCCCTCACTTATATTTAATATTTTAATAAAATTATTTATAATCATGTAGGGGAGGGGGGTTAGTTTTTGCTTTTTAGACTTCTGGGGTCCCACTGATTATATATACAAAATTTGGTTGATTTTGGTACAAGAGCCAAAATTTTCCTTTTTTGAACCTACACTC